>OY720643.1:67782684-68334231 GCA_963169105.1 Ceriagrion tenellum | reverse complement strand
AAGTTGCCTGCGGGTATGAGAGGGCAAATGGTTTTTATGAGTTTTTAGCTGAAAGATACTCTAGATACAGGAATGGAATAATATTAAAACTTTGAAACTTTCGTTATTCTTGGGAGAAAATCCACGGCCTCAGAAGTTAATTAGAACTCGAAGAGACGGCCATAAAATTTTCAAATGCTCACTCTCGTAAGAAAAATACGATCGAAATCAAAACTGGAGTTTCAGGGATTCATAAATTTTTTAACGACACCTTATATCAACCGATCGACATCATGGGAGCTGCCATAAAATTTTTACGCTGAATTCAGCCGACGGTTAAATTTCGCAACTTAATGGCACGGGGTTCACGGGCAAATTTCAGCTTTATAATCCCGAGCATAAAATCTCCTCCTGGGCCCATTAATCCATTTTCTCTCCAACGAGTGAGAGAGACGAAATGAATTGTGCAGATTCATCCATCTCACCCCTATACCCATTGACTTGTGTTAAGATTAAACTTTTAAGATGACGTAAGACGTCGATGTCTGATGAGTTGATTGAATCCTTAAGCTCGTTCACTTTCTTCGAGTCAAGCAACTGGGAACGCCTGCCAGGAATTCTGACTGCAGGCGTAGCAAAACTAGGTGGCACTCACAAGCGGGGAATTACAGGTCACCGAGTGTAAATTAAGTGTAACAGAACATACATAAAAAACATGGGCGACCCACCATTAAAGTAACTAGAAAGGATACATTGCCGAACAGTTAGTTACGAATACGACAAACGTCCTTTCCACGCACGATAATCGAAAAAATTGATCCATGAAAAAATTGATCTCCACTCAATAGACTCCCATAATACATCTTTCCGATATATTGATTCCGATCTATTGATCCCACACCATCGTACAGAGATGTATCATAGATCGTTCATAGTGTCTATTTCCCGCAGATGGAATTCACTGTCCGATGATGTTAAAGCATGTAAATCCTTCGCAAGTTTTAAAAGAAAAGTTTTCGATTTGATAAATTCCAACATGTTGAAATGAAAAGTGAAATTGATTGTTGTACCTTTTGGATTATAATATATCACGTAATATTATGTACACATTCTCATTCACTCTATGGAGTATTAGGTATTCATTTATTCAGGATCTTTGAGTTGCATTCTTTGTAGTTGTTCATTTATCAATGTCTAAAGGACCAATGAGTCCACGACAATAAATGTTTATTATTTATTTATAATACACTTCACTATTTCACCCCTCCCCCCAAACCTTAGCTTTATCCTTTGCACCTTTACGCGGCTGGTGTCTAACACCCCCTGTCAAACGCCCATGCGGCGGATCGCAGGGTAGTATGTAGATGTACCAACGACGTGGTTACAAGGCTATGAACAATTGAAACAAAGCACTTGTTCGATTTGAGGTAAAGTTTTACCACAAGAAAAAAACCAAAATCTTGAATGACGATCAAGCTACCTTTCTATTCCCTCTTTAAGACGGTACCCATGCCTAATCGACAACAATACGACTAATTACACCGGTGAGTCGTTTAACGGAAAACCCGAAACATTTTAAGAACGCTCGCGGCGAGAAGATGACAGAACGGAAAATTAACCCTGTGGGGGATGCTAATTCATGTTTCCTTCGGCAAAAGTTCAGCACTGCCTCTCCTTCACTCTTTTAATTGCCACAATTTCAACTCCGCTCAAATAGGGACGATTAAGGAGAGAAATAATAAAAAAAAACCTAAAAAGGGAATAGAAGAAAAAACGCCCACGCGAATTTCCCTGGGCGGCGAGAGTGTTTTGAGCGGAGGCACTCGCCAGAGGCGACAGCGTAAGAAGACTCCTTCGGGGATTAAGCCCATTCCCCGCATACCCCTCCCCCCCCTACGCCCCACACGCGAAATTCGCTGACCATAAAAAAATGAAGGGACTTCCGCCGCATTTCGGAAAGTAACCGTGAGCCTTTCAGGTTGTTCCGCCGTAAAAATGACTCGAGCGCTATTTGAGGAAGAGATGGCCAAACCCGTTCATTTTTGGGAACTCGTTCACTCTGGACCGTTCCTTTTAGAGACCCGCTCCTTTTCACTCGTTCGCAATTCATTTTTTTAATTAAAGGCCATATACTTTTATTTTTAACATGCTTTTGGTGCTTGAAGAATCTAAAAAAAAAACTTAGAAATGCTGAGTATACCGTAATGACGGCGTTTAAAAATCTTGGATGAAATAAAAGATGGAAGGTAATATTACCAACTTTTTACACGGTTTCGTAAATACGTTAAATTTAATTAAAGAAATAAAGTACGGCTTATTACACCGCTGGTATCAGCAGATGAATTTTTAGGGCATTATAAAGGACATCCCATCTCTTACAGATAGGAGCAAAAGTTATGACGGACAGAGAGGAAAATTGGACCAATAAGAACGAAGGATCGAAAGGACCGACGGACCGAAAGGAACGAAGGATCGAAAGTACCAACTGACCGAAAGGAACGGTCGTTCCACAAAAGTCGGTCCTCGGTCCTCCCGTTCAATCCAGCCGTTCATTCGGACCCGTTCGTTCACGAATAACTCACCTCTAAATTGAGGTATACTCGGACTACACGTAGAAAAACGTGAACCCTTGTTGATATAGACAACAAAAGTCTCCATGCTATATGTTTTCATAAATTGAACTCGATAATGCATTGATAATTATTATATCATAGAATGAAATTGTACGTAGGAAATAAGAAGCAGAATATCACAGGGAAAGGCAGCCTTCAGTAAAGCCAACCAACTACTTTCAATCAATCAATATAGGCCTAAGGAAAAGATGTGTTAAATGTATTATTTGGAGTGCTGTGCTTTATGGAGCAGAAAAATCGACAGTCCTGAGGAAAGAGGAGAAATATCTAGGGGGTTTTGAAATGTGGATATGGAGAAGAATGCAAAGATTAATAACTGAGCGATGAAGTGAGCATGAATAAGAACTAGCAGGGATGAATGAGAAAAGGAATATTTTCAGATCAATTAGAAAGAGGAAGGCGAACTGGATGGGACACGTCCTGAGGAAAGAGTGCTTATTGATAAGAATATTAGAAGAAAAGATGGAGGGAAAGAGAGAAAGAGGACGAGGAAATAACATGTTGACTGATATTATGAAAGGAAGGAGTTACGGAGAGCTGAGGGAGGGACCACAGGATAGACGAGCACGAAGGGAGCAGTTCAGTTGAATCCTGTCTGAGGACACATTCTCTTTAGGAGATGAATACATTGATAAATGCGAGAATAGGAGATATATGCCGAAAAATATTCACTATAATTTACTATCGTAGGCCTTTCAGCTTACTATCGTAGACCTATGGTTTCAGATGGGTACAAAAACACGTTCTTTCCGCGTACGATGAGCGACCATAATAAAAACTGAGCTCCGACAAATACACTCCCATAATGCACGTCACCATTTCACCTCCCAAAACCATAAATCTTTAAACGGCTGGTGTCTTAACTCCCCCTGCCACACGTCCATGCGACAGCTCGCAGAGTAGTATGTATATGTAGATGTAAAGCCCCCATACGTGAAGTGCGGTGCATCATAAGAGCGGAGAAATTGGTGGGAAAGACGAACGCTGATGATGAGAACTGGAGTCGAAGAGGGTGGAGAAGGAGGGAAGGGCGACGGGA
Organism: Ceriagrion tenellum; assembly: GCA_963169105.1. NCBI lineage: Eukaryota > Metazoa > Arthropoda > Insecta > Odonata > Coenagrionidae > Ceriagrion > Ceriagrion tenellum. Next base: position 68,330,580 of record OY720643.1, on the reverse strand, counting down.
AACCGCTACTTGGACGCAAGAGAGGGAAGGAAGGTTTCCCCGACCGATAAGTTCAAATCGATAGGCATCGAGGGAGCTTCGTACTCCCTCCTGACTGAAAACCACCTCCGGATGGAAATGGTGCCGCCGCTGCTGTCAGAGACGAGCACAGACAGTCGCTCGGAGACGGAGGCGGTTACAAGTGGCTCGAAATAATGAGAGCTGGGTTTTTCCGCGGCCAGGACTGACACCATAGTCTAATTATAATTTAAAATGTAAGTAGTCGTAACTCCCCCAAAGACAATCAATTGGATGATTTCGGGCTTTCTTCTGTGAAGTCCAGTATATTTCTTTGGAAGGGAGAAATATTTTTCATCAAAATGAGACCAAATTAATGGGTTTCTAGGCGAAATGATATCTCGGTCAAATTACCATAACAGAAGAGTCTGGTAAAGGTTTAGTATCGGGTTCAGCGTTGTATGGGAGAGATACGTTTCGGGTTTGGGGCTTTCCTTTGTTAAATCCGGTATACTACTTAGGAAGGGTAAAATATTTTTCCTTGAAATGAGACAAAATTAATGGATATCTAGGCGAAATGATATCTCGGTAAAATTACCTTAATAGAAGAGTCTGGTAAAGGTTTAGTATGGGGTTCAGCGCTGTATGGGATAGAAACGTTTCGGGTTTGGGGATTTCCTTTGTTAAATCCAGTATACTTCTTTGGGAGGGTGAAATATTTTTCTTTAAAATGAGACCAAATTAATGGGTTTCTAGGCGAAATGATATCTCGGTCAAATTGCCTTAATAGAGTCTGGTTAAGGTTTAGTATGGGGTGTAGCGTTGTATGGGATAGATACATGGACTCAGAGTAAAGAAGATGATAACAGACTCCAGGCGTTCGAGATGTAGGTGAGGAGGACGGAGAGGAAGATAAACGAAGGAAGTGAACGGTATGTCGGGTGAGGAAGTGCATTTTTTGGATGAGAACAGGTGGAGACTGGATAAGTCGCTGTAAGAGGTAATGGAGATGGTGGCGGCGTGGTACCGCCGCTGCTGTCAGAGACGAGCACAGACAGTCGCTCGGAGACGGAGGCGGTTACAAGTGGCTCTAAATTATGAGAGCGGGGTTTTTCCGCGGCCAGGACTGACACCATAGTCTAATTATAATTTACAATGTAATAGTCGTAACTATGTGAGAAAGATATATCTCTCACATCACCTCCATCTGCAAATAGAACGACTCTCATTCAAACCCCCTCCTTTCTCCCAATCCATCCTCTTTCCTGACAAGATTACATCCCCCCACCCCTCTGATTTCATCCCCCCACCCCTCTGATTTCATCCCCATCCATCTTCCGTCTTCCCCTTCCCCCCGCTCTTTTTATGCCGGCAAGCCAAACTAGGCTTGTGCGATGAGTCGATTCATCGAATTCATCGACGATGATTTTAGTCATCGCGTTGCGATGAACCGCGTCAATGAGTCGATGAATTAACTGACGTCGGTGAGTCGCTAAATAAACTGACTTCAACGAGTCGATGAATTCACCGATGTAGATGAGTCAATGAATCCATCCCTATTATGATGATGATTATTTGTGTAGCGTCGCCCGCCCGTGCCTATCCCTACCTTTCCGTCGGCGATGAATGAATTCATCGACTTATCGAGGTCGGTGAGTTCATCGACGGCGATGAATTCATCGACTCATCCTGGTCTATGATAATCATCGAAACCGAATCATCTCGATGATTTTTTTTCATCGACCATCGATGGGCAAATTCGTTCATCGCACAAGCCTAAGCCAAACACATCTCCCGCGCCGTCTCCCCTTCCTTTCCATCGAGAAACCGACTCGCACAGAGGACGAACCCGGGACCCGCGAGAGGAGGCCCCGGGGCAGAGAGGTCTCACTGGCTTCGGAAGGGGGAGGAGTAGATATGAGGGAGGGTTTGCAGGTTCCTCTTTGTGGTTTTTTTAATCTCCTCGTCAAGAAACGTTGTGTGAGGGCGCACAACTCCCGCCCCTTTTTTCTCTCAGTCCTCCTTTGGATTGATTGGATTGGATATTTGGGGAGGCGACCGACGGCTGAGGTCATTTGCGCCATAGGGATAGGTAAGGAAGGAAGGGTGGATAGAAACCCAGCGTCGGCATTAGCCTGCTCTTAACGAAAGGCGCCAAGGGGACCACGGCTTAACGTCTCATCCGACAGACGGAGTACTGCACTTGAAAAGCCCTCCACAAGACAATCAAGTAGGAGTGGGTTTCCTCTGAAAAACATCCTCCTCTGATTTGAACCCTGGCCGTTCGTATGGTTAGCCAGTACTCTAACCACCAAATCAACCCGATCCCCACTCCAAACACTACTCAATAAAATGAGGAATTTCTAAAGCCTGGATTTCGTAAAAAGATTAACAGCTAGTAGTTTTTAAAGAAATTGCCATGAGAAAAATTCGGCATGAACCGGGAATCGAACCACGGACCTTTGGATTGCCGGACCAATGCGCAGACCATTACGCTATCCAGGCTTACTAATTCCCATGGCAATTTTGGTGGATACAAGGCAACTAGATCTTAGGCCCTTGTGGTCCATCATCGATGGCAACGCAAGGGAGAAGAGGAATTAAAAGAAGCCACAACCAAGAGTCAGTATCCTTCACCAGCACTAATGCCGTGCTTAGCCATTTGAAAATATTCAACTATGGCGGGTGAAATTTTTTAAAGAAATTGCCATGAGAAAAATTCGGCCTGGACCGGGAATCGAACCACGGACATTTGGTTGAAGCCTGGATAGCGTAGTGGTCTGCACATTGGTCCGGCAAACCAAAGGTCCGTGGTTCGATTCCCGGTCCAGGCCGAATTTTTCTCATGGCAATTTCTTTAAATAATTTCACCCGCCATGTCTGAATTTCAGCTAGTAGTTTGTATATTTCTTACTATCTTTTTTAATGTATCAATTTTGAATTATTTTTTTTGTTTTGACATTAGAAAAATTCCGTTTTCGATCCGAAACGTATGGATAGAGTAAAACTAATCGCTTACATTAGTTTAGGTAATGTATATCCAAACCACTCGTGAAAAAACACCGTGAAAATTGGAGCTGTTTCGGAAAAGGGAGAGGGATTTGCTCATCTATCTCCTCTGTCTGTTCGAGCCGTAAACTCCCCTTATGCCCTGTTTACATTACTAGCTTTTAACCAGGTTCAACTCTTAACCCTAGTAAAAGTTCGCCGTGTGAACGCAGGTTAGCGCTGACCATATTCAATTTTTTAACCGCGCTGGAGTTACTAGGGTTGGCGCTGGTTACCATCATTTTTAACGCGTGTAAACGCAGGTTAGTTAGAATAGTAGTTAAGAGATCCAGTCCGCTCGCAGCTTTCACTTGAAGCGTACAATGTATTTAGAGAGTTTGTCTTGTCATATTCCGTATCCATGCATTCGTGACAAGTTGCTTGATGTATTTTAATACATTAGTGAATGATGAACAGTAAATTAAGTTCAAAATTTACCTTAAAAGCGCAATCGAGGATGGGTCATGGGCAGAACTTGTCAGAAAAAGTCGTAAATTCCGCTGCATATATTGAGGAAAGGACTCGAAATGGAAGTTATTTATAAATATTGAATATCAAGATAATATCTTGAATTGTTTTTATCTATCACAATAGAGTGCCAACGACATAATAACGCAATATTCTCGGGGTATCTTCATGGTAAAGTATAGCATAGTGAGACGTCGTTCCATTGAGGAAATTTACTCTCTCAATTTTCAACTTTCGATGCATAAAGTGATGTTTAGACATGAAATGATAAGTGTACTTTTTTAATATTAATGACTGAGAAGTCTAACCGTGCGAAACGTTTGCATATTCAATCCTTTTTATCGCCCAGACAAGTTCCGTGAATGAAGCTGAAGATAGCCCAGGAAACAAATGAAATGCGACTTGAGATGTTTGTTGGGCTGTGGGCTAGGTGAGCTACATCAACTTCTTGACTCTCCAACAGGGGCCACTAGCATGTTAACAAGGGTTAAAGAATGCCACGTAAAGGCAAGTTAGTTAAGCCGCCATATCAACTAACATTCTAACCCTACTACTACTATGCGATTACATTGTTAACCAGGGCCGCCTTCCAGGCCGGCTTGGGCAGGCGCCGAACGCTGGGGGCCCGAGAGGGTGTACGCGGCAACACAGCACCGATTCGGCTAGGCGTTTCGCCTGACGGGACCTCTCACTTCGTCCATTATAAATATCACTCGATTTAAATTAAACGCGCTTATAGATGTTTTGGACAATAACATATTGGAAACGTTCAAGGCATGCCAATTGCAACGAGACCAAGAACGAAATCTTACGATGTCCCAGTTTTGAAATGCATTAATTTTAAATAATTAACACTAACACTATTTCTATGAAACATACAAAGCTGAAACTTGCAAAATCTATAGCAAACATATCTATCCTCCATTTAAAGAAATATAGTTGTCATTTAAGAACTTGTGTTTGAGTTACAAGGTGTCAGAGTCGGAGCTTTTCCCGCGCGCCGAAAATAACCGGTACATTTTACGTTATAACTGTAGTAAAAAATATAACAATTGATCAAAAAATTAATATTTGCCATTAAAAAAACGTATAAATGAATGAGAAAAATGATGGTGTCGTTAGGTTTTCTGTAAGTCTTTTCGTTAACTTTTTATTTGTACCCAAACTCGAGTGCACATAATTTCTGCGCCGACAGTAGTAATGTAAACGGGGCATTATTAGGGGGCTAAGTACCTCCCCCGAAAACTGTTCCGCAGACATCTCTCTCTCTCCATGGCTCTACAGCCCTTGGTGGACCTTGGCCTCCTCCACAATACGCCTCCAACCTCTTTTGTCTTTTAATATTCTTCTTTCATCCTTCGATATTCATTGACTGGAAGTTTGCAGTAACATCATGTATCCATCTACTGTAGGTGCACAAATTACGTGCCCTCGAGTTTGGGTGCGAATGGATTTTTAACGAAAAGACATACAGAATAACCAACGACACCATAATTTTTCTCATTTCATTCTGCGCTATCTAAAGGTAAACTTAAATTTTTAAAACGCACTTTTATACTTATTACTGCGGGTGTAGCGTAAAAAGTACAGGTTTTTGACGGTGACCGGGCAAACCTTCGACGTTGAAACTTGGTAACTCAAACGCAAGTTCTCCAACGACAACCATATTTCTGTAAATAGTGTATATATATGTTTGCTATACATGTTTTTATTGATAGCTTGAATATGCTTTCAAGTTCAAATTGATGTTTGTATGGTGTAATCTGAGCAATTTCCATAAGCCTCCATGTTAAAATCTGCACTTACAAGGCTGAACAATGTACAGTCGGATTCAAATGTATTGCAAAGAATCGAGCCACTTACTCTTCTCAAGGAAATCGAGTTTCACTTACGGCACTGTTATTCTTTGAAATGCAACGCTATCTATTCATCTGTTTATTTGTACGTATTCAAATGGGAATAGTTGACCAATTTCCTATTTTGTGCTAATTTGTTATTACACTTCCCTTTTGGTTTGGATTTACGATTTGAGCATGGATAATTATTATTTATTAATCACAATTGTTACTCTAAATGATACATTACGTAGTATTTGCCGTAGGTATATTGTATGCCAGGAACGATCTGTGTTTAATAATAAAGTTTGGTAATTCAATTAATCAATACGTCGCAGTATGTCATTGTTATTCGAGCTGATCATATTATGCAATAAAAAGTTAGCACAAAACAAGCAATTGCTCAACTGTTACAATTTAAATACGTGCAAATAAACAGCTGAATAGATAGCGTTGCATAGCAAAGAATAACAGCGCCGTAAGTGAAACTTGATTTCCTTGAGAAGCGTAAGTGACCAATTGCCTATTTTGTGCTAATTTGTTATTACACTTCCCTTTTGGTTTGGATTTACGATTTGAGCATGGATAATATGGAGCTCGATTCTTTGCATTACATTTGAATCCGACTGTACAGTAAAAAAGGTAATTATACAACAAGGAAATTTGCTCGAAAAGGACGAGGGGAGGGGAGCGGAAAAAGTAACTCATAACAAAGGTTGCTTGGAGGTCTAAAATTAAAAATTTGCTCCCAAGCATCCATCTTTGAAACTTTCGGGATATTATCTGAAAGTTTTATTTAGACTATTAAATGTTATGCTTGTAATATGCCACTATGTAATATAATAATGGAACCTTCTGACAAGCCTTATGGCTTAGAAGGACCAAGTTTTTTTAATGCAAATAAAGGCAGTCATATACTAAAAAAAAATCATTAACACGATTATTTTCAAGCAGCGGCTTGGAAAATTGATGGGTGGAATCCATTTTTATAAAGCTTCTGGGGTGTTCTTTGATGCGTGACGTGAAATTTCGACTACTTTGACCTACGTAAAATGCATAACAGCTATTGCATTCAATTTTGTAAATACCAGAATTGAATGATCAATTCTTTCAGGCGTAACCTTATGGAAATCCATTATTGAATAAATAATGAACATACCAATTATGTTTGAATCCTGTCCAACCAACTAGTTATTAACAGCCAAAAAAATCAAACAATAAGGTAGTTTTTCTCCAACTATCCAACTTATCTGAAGATGAAAAAGTAGCGTTGATACTGGTGGCACCAATAAAGAACTCTGTGGATTTAAACGAAGTTGGCATTGTCATTATTTATTCACCAGAATTGAAGAATCTACCCTCTTTGTCATAATTGTTGGCAATAATTCCGTGCCCAACACGTATGACCAGAGGTAGGAGCTATTGCTTTATTTTCACTAAAGAGAATCATGTGTCCGGCCACCCAATCGGGTCAAAGCGGACTACTCGACAAGGGCAGAGGGCATCCATCGCTGGAAACCAAAGCGAAGCCATCCGTTTTCGCTATTACGCCCTCCTCTCTTTAGGCCCCCGCTTATCACGAATTCGAGAAACGAATGGGATGCCAAAACAGATTCAGAAATGCGAGTGAGACATCCCATTGCGATGATGTGCGGTTTCGGAGAAGAAAGGCACACCATCCGCACCCGAGGGCCTAATCTGTTGATGGTATGAATACCAAGCTATGCGACATCAAAGGGCAAGCAAACTGAGTGCGGCCATTACGATAATTCACGCATTTGGAATCGATGCGACACAAAGGCGCGGCGCAGTTAGTGGGTGCGGATTTATAACATGGGCTTCATCCCCTCAGTAAATTGGCGTATTTAGTCCGGGAAACACAGTGATGCCAACAGCGATAAAGGAACAGTTAAGAGATAAAACATTTAAAGAACAAAATCTTTACGCCACCGACGACAGTTATTTGATCTCATCTAAATTAATGCCTGATCTTCACCATTTCATTTCTCGGGAAATGGGAGCTGAGAGATGTTGTGACTCGCAGCGTAAATTATGAATTCAATTCGCGTCTACAGAATTACTCCACTTCAAAGAGGTGAGCAATCAGATAGGCATATTGAGGAATTAGCTCGGGCGCTTTGTATTTTTTTTTGGTGCATAAAGGGCGATAAAATCAGAGAGCTGACACTCATTTATTTCATAAAATGTGACAGGCGGGATAAATCGTATTCCGTCTTTTATTGTTAAAATAATTGGCGAAATGAATTTATCTCAAAGATTCAGTGATTGCGAGCGTCTACCAATATTTCAGATCAAAGAAAAATGCACGACCTTTCACTGCCCAAGAGACCGAATTCGTTTACAATTTGGCAATCACAAATTGTTCACTTTGAACTCAGTTCATTTATTAAATATGAACGGAGCATCGGAAATGATGAGCAGAACAGGCTCGAAGCCTTCGAAACCTGGTGCTGGATGAGAATGCTGAAGATAAAATGGAGGAACAAAATAAGAAACGATGAAGTGTACAGAAGAGTAGAAGAGGAAAGGACCATATGGAACATCACACAGAAAAGGAGAACAAGATGGATTGGACACACTCGCAGACACAATGGGTTTATGAAGAACATAATTGAAGGCAAAATAGAGGGAAAAGTCTCCAGAGGAATAGCCAGGAATAACTTCATGGACCAAATTAAGAGGAAAGTACACAGGAAGAGATACCAGGAGGTAAGGGAACTAGCTATAGATAGGGAAGAGTGGAGGGATGCAGTCAACCAATCTTAGGATTGGACGACCAAAGAATGAATATTTCCAGGCTGAGGAATTGTAAGAAAGTAAAAAATGTTTCCGGTCAAGGTCGATGGTACAGACTGCCTGGAAACATTTGCCGGGAAAAAAACTACAAAATACGACATTTGCGCACATCGGACATCTTAAAACCACACATAATCAATTCATAATAATGTGCTTCAATTTTACTGCGAGAGACATACGAATTGACTAATTTATATTAGTCAGAAAATCATAATATTTGTACCTAGGTTTACTCTCGAGTAATTCACGCAAAAAATGTGGAGCAGAGACAACCAGCTAATGATTTTTAATTTTATGGTTAAAAAAAGGATTGTTATATCTACCAGCGTAAAAAATATATTTGATTAACCCTTCGAGTGCGGCATGACGTGATATCACGTCATCGTTGTCTTTACACTGGTGCTGATGACGTGATATCACGTCAAGGGTACTGTGAGTGTTCCAGCCTTCACTAGGGAACTTTCACTAGACCCCCTCGAGAAAGCTGAAACACTCACGGTACCCATGACGTAATATAACGTCATCAGCACCAGTGCAAAGACAAACATGACGTGATATCACGTCTTGTCGCACTCAAAGGGTTAATATTTATAATAATTTATAATAATTCGTTTAATAAAAAAAGTTGTACTTATGCTATTCGAAATAATGATTTAATTGCGTCTTCGTGTATATTTATGTGATTTTATTACATTTTGGGTTTTTAACAATTTTTAAAATGTTTTTAACTGATCAATGTTGTGAATTCATTTATGAATTAATAACAGCACCTGCTGACAAGCCATAGGCTTAGCAGGACTATAACTGTAATTATATTGAGAATAAAATTTTATATTAATCAAAAAAATAGCGCAATATTTTTTAAGTATTTCATAGCATCACTTGCAAGCACAGGATTGTTTCAAAAGTTGAATTATATGAAATGTGCATGCACTCTCTTTATTTCCTGTATAAAATAAGTTTGACAACCTTTTTGAATTAAAAAAATAAGACATCTTGGGCTGATTCTCGTTTTAAAAAAAAAGCAGCAGTCACATTCGACAAAAACATTTGAAATGAGTTTCAGGTCAAGTTGGGCAAACCGCCGCAGAGAATATAGCATTGAAAAGTCTTTTTTAACGTTATCGCCATCACTTGACAGCAATTAGTTATATCGAGTGTCAAATAAGTTGCAATCAAATCACACGCTAAATAAACTTTGTTAAAAAAGAGTTTTTAAATCTTTCGCGTGGGACATGCGAGTCCTGCGGTGAATTCCCTCTGACAAGTTGCAGCAGATGCGCCCGGCGGAAACGGATCAGAAAAAGGTTTTTCTTTCTGCTTAAAAAGGTTCCACTGTAAAAGGAAGCTCATGGCGCATAATTCACGCTCCGCCTAAGTATGGAAAAACGTGTTCTCTGTTTGAAATTAGTTAGTTATAGTACTGTTAGATATAGTTAGTAACGTAACAGTATTTCCTGGCGAGTTTACCTTAAATTTACTTAATATTGAATACGAGAATCGCAAAACAAAAATAGTATTTTTCCATCTTTTATAAATATGATTTACTAGAAAAACTTACAAAATGAATGGATTGATTGATTGTCTTTGTTGATTGTTGAGAAATAGATTATTTTTCACCTTCAGTCAATGGATCGATTGAAAGTAAAACATAACCATTTTACTTCTTTGCCATATTATACATTGCCATAGATTAGATTGTTCACTATCGATATTTTCAGTCCGTTTTGGTAAACCAGGCGATATGAGTCGGCTCGCTTGGAATTTTCAGATCGGTCTGAGTTCAGATCAACCTGAGATCGATTGGTAAACGTAGCAAGTGTGAAAATTACAAAGCAAAATGTTATTTCATGGACCACTTTTCCACAAAGCTAAGCCTGAAACTTTAACTTGCTTTAACTTGTACATTACCAAAGCAATAGAAATCCAGTTTCGTAATGACAAAGGTACTTTCATCTGTGAAAGCGGAACATTTTTAACGCTACAAGCGAAAAGGTGAAATCCAGTATTTATTTTGACTCTCGCAGTGGCCGTGGAGCCTCCTAAACGCGGTTCTCCCGAAAGAAAACATGCAATGGAAAAAAATTCCCCTAACTGATTCTGATTGATCGGAGACGACTCTTTTCATCAGCGGGACATATTTCTTTTACCTTCTGGCCTCGGCTCCTCCGAAACCTTTTCCCTTCATCTCGCAACAAGAAGCGCTTTGGCCTTGGCCAGGGGGTGCATGAATACATGGAGAGCTCTCCTTTATTCCGTCTCCATACACTTTTTTTCCGCCTCGTCTCTCTTCCGCGTCGTGTGGCTGTGGGCTCAGCACAGAGGGCGAGGAAGAAGAGAGCGATAACGCACTTATTCAGGCGGGAAAGTATATTCTCTTCCACGCACGAGAGAGACAAAAAAAGTTATAAAAAGATTCCATTCAGCGCCCGTCTGAGGCGTTCCCATAATCCACTGCGTGCGCGCGTGGATTTTTTTTTTAACGGCCGCACGGTCGTTCAATAAAAAAAATATGAGCCGGCCCAAGCTCTCAAAGAGGTGAAAGAGGGGGCGCCGTAGGTAAACGTGGGTAATGACCGATGGATTGAAACAATTTTTCAGAACACTGAAAGCATTAATAGGAATAAAAAGCTGTGAAATTAAAAAGAGGCGGAGCCCATGAAAAAAAAGGACCGTATTTTTTTCCAAAACAGTGCGATGTTCTTTTATGCTTTGATCAGTGATGAAATTGAGAGTAACATTCGCACTACATTCCAGTACTTACAGCTGCAAAACATCTATGCATACATAATACCCTGCGAGCCGCCGCATGGGCGTGTGGCAGGGGGTATTAGGGCAACAGCCGAGTAAAAATGTGATATTTTGGGAGGTGAAATGGTGACTTGTATCATGGATGTGTATTGAGTGGAGCTCATTTTTTATTGTGGTCGCTAATTTTGCGCGGACAGAATGAGTTTTTGTACCTCTCTGTTCGGAAATGTATCTCTCTTATTTCATCACTTCAGTCAGACCTAGAGATTTAGTGAGGCGTCATGATAATATTCTCTGTGTCGCTCTGAAACACACCAGTTCTGAATTTCTCAAGCAAGCTAACAAGGGGAGTGTCAGATAGCCGGGTCTCAGATTTTATCCAAACTTAGTAGTTGCACAGACCGCTGTATGTGGTTCATGAATCAACCCACATATAGGGTTATATATAACCAATAGTTTAAACGAAAAAGGCCTTTAAAATTTCAAAATTCCCTTCAGACGGGCCACACACATAACTGACAAGCTGGACGGGTGGCTGACGTGCTCGTCTCCGGTCTAGAGACACGGGTTCGATTCCAATACGGGGTATGTTTCTTCCGCAGTTTTTTTTAGTTTTTCTTTTACGGCATCCTACAATGCGCTCAAGATTTTTTTATTTTTACTCGAAATATTATTTTTGCGCGACGCAAATTTTTCACTTGCATATACGACGTCAGGCTTAGTCTCTTTTTTTCGGTCGAAGGCAGCCTTATAATTATGTCACTTCCTTATCTTTTCACGACGTATTTCCATGATTCCTTCATGCACATGATTTCCATTTTATATAATTATTTTATAATATTGTCTTCATATTTTTACATTTCAAGCATAATTCTTAATAATATTCAAATTTTTCGTAGCTTGTCAGTTATGTGGGTGGCCCGTATAAAGGGAATTTTGAAATTTTTAAAGGTCATTTTCGTTTAAACTGTTGGTTATATAACCCTATATGTGGGGTGATTCATAAACGACATACAGCGGTCTGTACAACTACTAAGTTTGAATAAAATCTGACACCCGGCTATCTGACACTCCCCTTGTAAGCCCAGCGTGCAGCCTCCGAGTCTCTATAGGCTCCCACTTTAATCCCAGTAAAAAATGTACAATACTATATGTTCGCTCGAAGCAGTTTTTAACGAAGCGTGCAGATTTTCATTGTATTTTATTTTTTTATACATCTTTATGAGTGTTGCTAAATCTTTATTATATGATACATTTGAAAGTAGCAATCGCACTATATTTCAGTGCTTACTGCTATAAAACGTATACATTTGCTCGTCTAACGTGCTTGTTTAAGAAGCCCCAGAAAAACTACTCGAAAACTTCGGGGGAACACAAGAGACAAAACATTCGTTAACGCTGGGTACACAGATTTTTGCACGGCAACACAGATTAAGGGAGATACTCACATTCACGTAATTTTAAATGTTTATGAGGCTTAAGGATAAATAAACTAAGATTCTTTTTTACTATGAGGACAGTAATGCATTCCGTCAGATTCAATAATACCTCCGATGTTTGATTTATTTTCGTCCGGCCGAAGTTTTTATGGGTCCTTCCCTTACGGACGGATGCACAATAACGTCTGGTTTGTTTATTGCTGGATATTTTGTCGACTGCAAGGCAAACCTCTTATTAGTCACAATTAAAACTGGGAGAGAGGAAAAAGGTTCCATTGAATACGAGTAAACCTTCCTTCCCCCTTCACCGACAACAGCCCCTTCCAAACTAACGAGGCCGTAGGATACAGGGGTTTATTGCACGTAAAAATATCACTCCATTAAATGATGCCGAGATTTATGGCCGCGGCTTCGAGCAGGATACCAGACAATAGCTAGGTAGAGGGTCTATATATGGCTTCGAATCTCAGTAAATAGACTTCCCCTACAACGGATAATTGGATGCATGACGTGCCGATACTTATCCCACCGTATGTTACCATGGTAAAAAGCATTATTATGGTCATGTCACACGTTGAGTGACCTCTATTTTAATAACAACGTGGTCAATTGATAAAAAAATACAAAGCCCCATTGAAGTTTCCTTGCTGAAGTAAAGAGCATATGGCAAATGGTGGCACTCAAATATATTTGAACCGGATTTTCAAAACAATATAAACACGTTATCAAGGTTCAACCGGCATTCTCAGCAAGAAGCATATATGACTAACAACAGCACGAAAGCAATTGAAGAGAGTAAATCTCAACGGGAGCAAACATTTTTAGCGACTTGTAACGTAAAAAAAATAAACATGCCAATTTGCATAAAAAGATTTGTCCATCGCATTCCGAGCTATAATTTAAATGTATTTATTTCCATCAGCCCACGAGGCATTCATTGCAAACCTCAATATGCAAATTTGCTCTTAAGGTCCGCGTAATCCTCAATCAACTGCAGCAGAAAATAAGACAAGACTGCCTTAAAGGGATAGGGTATAAAATTTTAACGATATTCACTCATCCGTAGCAAAAACGGGAAGATGGAAAGACTTTGAACTCAATAAACCAATGACTTTAAGGCCATTAAATACGATTCCATTAGAAGACAAACAAATGCCTAGCAGACGTTATAAGTGATATTGAGGCCTGCGGTGCTACAAGGAGGGGAATGTGACCCAGTGGGAAAAGTTCGCCTGCGTTACAAGAGGTTTTACATGAAATGTAATGAAAAAGGAGAAAATTAAAGTGTTTTCAACACATCTGTTAATGCATTTTATCCAACGTTATGTTCCCCACGTTCTCTCATCAATAACGCTCAGCTAATAAATAATAATTTTACGTACCATACAACCGGGGATAATTTGTTGCAGATTTTTATGTTTTCTCAAAGTATCTAGGTCAATGTGTGAATATTTAAAAAAATATTACGTCGTTGGTTACAATCATCGCTCATCACATATCTTCTAATTACGAATGAGTCTCATAATGTATCATTATTTGGACATCTGAAATTTCACGAAATATCTGTCACAAAGTTACCTCCTGCTTGAGGTACAACTTTGTGGCATATTTTCTCCATTATTCTTTATGATTCGACATTTGTTACCAAGTTGAACACAATGTGGTTATTTTAGGATTAATAAGGGCAAGCTAAAAGAAACATAAAATAATTTATTTAGACTATAAGTTTGTTTCCCACTCTGCTTAGGTGAATTTAACCTGCTAACTATTACTTTGTCTTAATACCTGATTTCTTCCTTATAATTAGGCCATATCCCATATTTACCTGATCATTTCCATCTCCCATCACATTCAATTCTGTACGTAGTACACCAATTAAAGCAGCAATTTCTGGATAATCTTTACCCTGAGACTGTACAATAATATAGACCCCCATTTTTTTTTCTTCCTCCATGATCACATAAAGTGGCGCGGGCGCTTGATTCAGAATCTGTTTCATTCCAACTGTTATCTTATTTTCCATGCACAAAAGACTCGGCATTGCTTTCAAATAAAGAATCAGATGTTTAAACGTCTTCTGACGAGAGTTCTGCCGGGCCTTTTATCTGCTAGATAGTATACATCTACATCTACGTGATACCCTGCGAGCCACCACGAGGGTGTGTGGCAGGGGGTGAAGATCACCAAACATGCACTATTGACATGCGACTAGGATATTTAACGGAGACGTGCTGGATAATAGGGTCACATGCAGCTAGATGGTTAGTATCTACATAATTAGAAAGGGATTATTGGTTGTTATTACATACATCATGCACTACAGACTACTCTAACTAAATTTCACCTACCTATCCCTTTGCTACGCTGCCTATTGTTCTCTCTTATAGTACGAGGGAAAAATGCCATTTTAAATCTATCGGTACGACAATCTATCTCTCTAATCTTGTTAATATGATCAAACCTAGCATAATACGCAGGGGTTCTCAATATATATCTAATGTCATCTGTGAACAACTCTGTTTCGAATTTACTTAAAAGGTTTAACCTAAATTTTAACCTGCGTTCTGATAGTAATTCCCATCCTAGTTCTTCTATTAAACTCGTCACACTTATACAATTATCATAACGGCCTTTAACAAACCTAGCAGATCTCCTTTGCACGCGCTCTAATTCTTTTATAGTACCTTCCTCGTACGGATCCATTATACTAGCGGCATATTCTAAATGAGGCCTGACAAGTGTAAAATAGCTTCTTTCTCGTACTCTCTAATCGTGTTGTATCGATTATAATTGTGATGTGGACGCTTTAAACACTTTCCTGAACATCATCAAACGCACATAACTAAAAATGGCTTTACACGTCCGTTCCCGTCTTTACATAAACATTTTTAAGAGTAACTAACACAAGTCACAAGCATCTGGGTACAGACTGCTAAAATATTTTCTCCCTGAATTACTTTGGAGAGCACGGCAATTCCAGAATAGTGTAGTGGGGCTCATCGGTCGGACGCAAAGACCCGATTTACGGTAACACACAAAACGAGAACTCTCACTTGACCTCAAGTTAACAAAACGGCTACTTAAATTTGCCGTAAATGCTAACCAGACATTATAAAACCGTGTCTAACAATAAGAGTGGTATTCACAGTTTGTTTCTCACAAAGTCGCGACCCAGCCACCTTGAACCTTGAACACGCGCGAAAACTCAGCCCTCACACCACCCAAATGTCATTCCGCTGCGTGAAAAAAGGGTGTTGAGATCCCCTCAGCGCGATAAGGACCGTCGTGGCGCAGGAGTTGCCTCCAGGGGCAGGATCCCTCCCGCCCTGACGCCTT
The DNA here is from genome assembly GCA_963169105.1 of Ceriagrion tenellum. Classification (NCBI taxonomy): domain Eukaryota; kingdom Metazoa; phylum Arthropoda; class Insecta; order Odonata; family Coenagrionidae; genus Ceriagrion; species Ceriagrion tenellum. Next base: position 68,314,889 of record OY720643.1, on the reverse strand, counting down.
CTCTCGCCCGTGTGACTGACGGACCCAGCCTCACGGCCGTGCTTCCTTCCAACACTCGCATCACATTGTGCCCTCTCACCCGCCCTTACCCACCAGAATGGTGGCACCGGGAAGCGGCACTATCTCCCGTCCATTTGCTTAAGCCGGGATAACGATCGACGTCTCTCGGAGTGACGGAAACGGACTGGTGCGGTTGGAAGTCCTTTGAGGTTACTGCACCATTTAGTGGGATCTACCATCAAAATCGACGGCAACCGTGGATTTTACATTCGCACACAAACATGGGAGAGAACTGTATAGCAAATATATTTGCGGGAAACACAGGATGGTGTCGGTTGCATGCAATATCACCGAAGAAAAAGCCCATTAAGATGTGAATATATATATATATGCTCTTTTAAATTTAATCAAAACTGTACATTTACAATTTTGCTGATCATTATAAATAAATATTTTATTCCAAGAAAAATACTAAGAAATACACTTTAGTACATATTCAAGAGCTGAATTTAAAGATATGCGCTGAAATATGAGTACAGGAGTATAGCACTAGGTGCTGGGGCACGAATTTCAGTAGTTTTTGATCGAAAACAAAATGTTACGCTTAAAAACGATTATAGTCAAATAGAATAATCTCTTGATTATGTAGTTTCGAATCATTTCCTAATATTAATTAAGGGATGTTAGAAAATTAATTTCAAGAATAGCATTTTGAGCCAGATTCCATTGAGATTGAATAGCTTCATTCTCAATCCATTGAAACTGAATTGCATAACAGATGTCACAAGCGCGACCGGCAAAAACATAGATAGCCACAAAAGAGAGATTTTACGATAAGACTCACACGATTTTATGTTTCGGAGGGACACAACTGCCTTCTTCAGAGTAATAGAGGGATGAATAGATAGAGGAAAATAGATAGATAAATAGTAGAGAGAAAGTAAATAGAAAGAAAGTAAATAAATAAAGAAAGAACGGTAAAAAGACAGAAAAAGGATAAAATTTGCTTGGGCAAAAATTTGTTTTACCAACGCCAGAAGTGCATACACGAGGGAAAATATTCCATTGGGAAAGAAATTCTTTACTCTATCATATTAATCTGCCGCCCCAAGATCCTGAGCCCGGGTACGGATGTCCCCTCTAGCCCCACCCTAGCAAATCCACTGTTATCGAGATCCCCTAGATTTACGACTTGGACGATTCGTCCTGGTTTGTAATTCCCTTTCTCGCTCCCTAATATCCCGAGGATGGCGCAAGTTTGCAAACTTAATGGAACAAAACGGGAATTTTGAGAAAAAGGTGAAATATGTGCAAGAACTGTGGAAATATATGTAACTATAGACACTCTCCAACATAATACTGAAGTGCGAATTTCCACAGAGAAAGAATCATACGCCTTGACGGGATTTCCGGCCGAGTGCTTTAGCCAGTTAAGCTACCGAGATGTCCTCTTCCCCTGTGGATTTTTGTGACCTTAATGAGACTAGATGTTCTCGACTGCAGGACATACAATGTAACAATCATACTGAAGGTTTATTAAGCCAATCTCAGAATTTAGTTTTTTAAAGTCAATTTAAATATTTTAATGGGGAGAAAAGAGGAGGTTCTAAGACCGAGAGAATAATATTATATACCTAAGACTCAAATGTGCTCTTATATGAAAAAATGTCACGCTATGAATGACCACATACCGTTTGCTAAAATATTCGGTTACAATTTATGGTTTCTTTCTTTTAAACCTTCTTGACGGTGTTAGTAAATACGGTAAATACTCACCGGTCAGACACCGTATGGAACAAGGCGTAAGGGCTGGCAATCTCGACGAGTAGCTTTACGACAGAGCATTGTTAGGACTTAATTAAACCTTGCCAAAGCTATAAATCATGATAAAGCAATTAGTTGACGATAGACATGGAGTGACTGTTTTTTATGAAAGTTACAAAAATGACTTTGTCCCGCTAGATTAGCGATTGATACCACACAGCGAGGGCAGACTACGTCTTTCTAAGGATTGGTTCAACTCAGCAACAACGCCCGGTTGGAACCGCGAGAGCTGTGCGTTCTCTGGAATCGTGGATGGGCCACATAAAATTTGTACAGGAATACGCAGAGCTGTTTACACTGAGGAAGAGTTTAGATCACTAGGTCAGGATCATGCTATCATTACAAGCTAAGCTGTTTTGCTCTCAGGAGACTTTTCGAACGTCACTGTCGATAAGAGCTCTCAAAGGCTGCTAATGAGACTTTGAAGTAGGTTAATCGACAGGTACTGTGGTTGATTTGCTTCCTAATGCTTGATTATTAATGTGTAACCTAGTGCTAACATTACGTTTCGCATGACCCCTCCATGACTCTTTTACCTTGCTTACGTAGAGACAATATGCATTAAAACAAATATTATATGTAGCATTGGCATATACACCTACATATACAAACTACCCTGCAAGCCGCCCCATGGGCGTGTGGCAGGGGGTGTTGGGTCACCAGCCGTGTAAAGATATAAGGGATAAGCTTTTGGGAGGTGAAATGGTGACGTGTATTATAGGAGTGTATTTAGTGGAGCTCAGTTTTTATTGCGGTCGCTTATTGTGCGCGGAAAGAACGACTTTTTGTACCTATCCGTTAAAGGCAATGTATCTCTCTTATTTTATCGCTTCTGTCAGACCTAGAGATGTAGTGAGGCGTCATGATAATGTACATAGTGCAAAGCATGTTGGTGAAAGTTACTAATTAAGAACACTGTGTATTGGTAATAACTCACTCCCTGCCTCAAACCCTTGAGGTGGCTTTCAGGGTAATATGTAGATGTATAACTCAGTTTCCGCCATGTCGGTGAACGTATATCGCTATTCCGGTCTCAGTTAGTCTCCCGATTGGCCAGGAGGCGTATCCATATCCCCCTCACTCCCTTTGAGCAGACAAACTGATCCGAATGACTAAACTAGAAACACGCGGTCACAGCGGGGCACGCCCCCCTCCCCCCTTGATCCGAGAGACGGGCGGGGAGTGGATATTGATAACGCCGATTGCATTCGTCCCGCGATCCGTATTTGTTTCCGGCGCGGCACACATCCCTGCAATACGTGCCCGTTCCCATGATGCCCCGCGCAGGAGAGATGAGCGCGTGCGGTCGAAGACGTTGGCAAACGAGACGCGAGGTGTGGGGGACTTTAAAGGGATGTAGGAGGCGGAAGATACGAGGAGAAGAGGGAAATCGGAAACGGATATGATGAAAGACTGCTGGGAAAACGAATTTGAGAGTACGTGATAAAGAAGAATAGAGGGTATTAAGTCTGGAAATCGACAAAATAAATAAAGCCCATTAATGTTAGGTGTACATGGATTTAGTTTGTAAGTATTATAGGCCATACGTAATATCTCTACAAACAAAAAGGGGTAAAATTCGAAAGAAAAATAGCGTGAGGTTAAGAGGTTTTTACGCATTAACTTACTTCCTGGATGTATCTCGCATTACCAATTCTAAATCGGTAAAAATATTATAAAAAAATGTACAGTCATAGTTTCTCACTTAAGAAAGCGTAGTGGACATATGTATGCTTCAAAGTTTTAAAGCATAACATATTACCATTTGTTGGTAGCCATAAGGTAGTTTAAGCGAAATATCATTTTAAAAAAACCACGGAAATAGCCGCACAAGTACCTCAGCGGAGTCACCCGCTAGTTATCACACAATTGTGTGAAATTTACAGTGGAAAAATCATTCGCCAGGACTGGGAATCGAGCACTCGGCGAGAAATCGAGGGATTTGGGTTCGATTCCCAGTCCAGGCGAAAGATTTTTCCACTGTGAATTTCACACAATTTTGAAATATCATTTCACCTAGAAATTAATGAATTTGGTGTCATTTTAACGAAATATATCTCACCCTTCCAAAGATCCAATTTGGGAAAAGTTTGCAAAGTGCGCTTTTTGAGCCGGTTCGTAACATTCTTCCATCTTATTTTCTTCCTTAACTACGCTCAACCAACATGTGCCTAAGGTCTTCTTCTAATGGCTTCTTTTTATTCGTTTATTGCTCATTTTCATTTTCTGTGTGATGCGTATGTCCCTGGCATAGGAGAAATCCGTATATATTATTTCTCGAAAGTGTTTTTTTGTCACAACGCCATGACTCCCATACTTCTTCATCAAAATAAATGATTCAAACATTGTTTTAAAGCTTATATTCCCCGCTATTGACGAAAAATAGACAAATGGTTTAAAATTAAGTTTATGTTAAAAATGATACAGTGCCATCTGTTGACAATATAATCAACTAATATGTTGGCTATGGTTACGTGCTTGAAAGACTGTAGGAGGCGCCATCTATTAACACATGGTTTAGTTCGATTGTTTACATTCTACATGCAACCAGTTTGACCGTTTACGTTTACTTTATGTATCTTTAACACAAGCATAAATAACATATAATTGTATATGAAAAGAAACAGGTAGACGAAGAGGAAGAAAGAAGGAAGAAACAGGAAGCAGCTGCATACTGTGCGAAATATTCACTTGGGTCAGCTAGTCCTTACAAACCCTGAGTGTGTGGATGATTGCGAATCACAAGAGTCACTGTTTCCCAACACACCCGTGTGATTGAGTGATTGTGAGCGTGTTTCCTTTATATTTGTTTATCAGTTATTTTTATTTTCTGTGTGATGCGTATGTCCCTGGCATAGGAGAAATGCTGGCAAACCCTGAGTGTGTGGATGGTTGCGATTCACAGGTGTCACTGTTTCCCAACTCACCCGAGTGACTGTGAGTTGGTGTTTTCTCATTTCCTTATAGGTTGCTTACCCTATATTTACTTGCCTCCGCCAAGATAAGTACCTATCAAGTTTACCGCCCTTGGTTATCTCATTCTTTCCATCGTTTCGCGGCCGTAGGTGCGTTAGTTGCACATTCTAAGGTGGCCAATGTGGTACAGTTTTGAAGAGCAATCATTCGGCTGCAGTTTGAAGTGTTCAACTCAATTGTGAAGTTGAAATGGACAACTGTAGGTCAGGGGACGTGAAAAATATGGTGACGGGGCCAATACGTACAGCTCGTTATGCAGGGTGAATTAGCTCCTTCGTAGCTACACACTACTGCCTTCATCTTATTTCTTCTCACCATTCTCAAGTCTAGATATTTTGGCAGCTGGACAAAACAGTCTTAACGAATTCAAAACCAGGAATAAATTCGATTAGAGGCATGAAATGAATAAAAACGAATCAAGAATGATGCATTTAAGGAAAAAGAATTGCTCTTCCGTTGAACCAGCAGTAAAAGTGAAGACGAGGATCAATTTTTAGTGCTTTCAAAGCATGTTTTTATTAGGCTAATTTTTTTCAGGCTAATAAGCTACTTTATGCCACGGTGAACGTTTTTTATATTGTTCCTGAGAGGTTTTTCATGTTTGTACGAACGTGCCCCAGTCAGTGTACCGACCAGGGGTCATGTTAGCACAAACATATTATTTTAGGAAACGTTTTTTCGAAACTTATAAATAATGAAGATGGCGAGGAAAACAGAGTGAATTTTTTTAAAGCAAGTTAAAAAATGGCTATTTGGACATGATGATATAGAAATACTATTTGCAAATGTCCATGAAATTGTTTGTTTGAAAGGAAATTATTGAAATTTACGTAAATTGCATTTAGTAATATTCAAAACTGAAATATTTTGATACGTTTGTTGTACGAAATTTTTTGTTACTCCCACTCAGGTTTAAAATCTTTGCGGTACCCTAAAGCTTCCCAATTATATGTTAAATTGCAATGTGCTTTGTATTTAAGAGGGGAGTAATAAATTACTATCATTATAATTATGATTTTCCACCAAACTTAGCTATTTATGTCGGTGAATAGCACAACAGTTTCATTCAGAAAACAGTTATAGTTAAAAATAGAAAATTCAAAATACAGAAATGTACTAATATAGCCCCGGTCTCACCTACCTATCTTCTAGGAATCGGAATGCTACGATATGCTAATTTACAAATCGCACTTTGAAGTTCAGGGAAGCTTAACAATGACTGCACTTCACCCACGGTAATTGGAAATCCCATTCTACTTGGCTTAAATTTTTACGCAAACCTACGGTCGCATGGAAAAAATTGAAAATGGCATTACACGATCCATTTACCAGTTCTTTTCCCATTCCAGGAGTTTCTATTGACCCAGTTTCGGATACTCGGAATGAGGTCAAAAATTTCACACGTGAAACACCAAGAGTCGAATAATATTCAGAAATGAAATGGCGGGGAAAATCACGTAACTAAGGAGTCACGTGGTACAGTAACAAACGGTTGGAGATTCAGACGAGTTTTTTTCCCCACTCGGATGAACACCTTAAAGTGCATGATATATTTTTTTTCTTATTGTCTCTAATTGCGATATTCAGCCTCATTAACAATATTCCCACGAGAAAATGGAATGGGAAGGCTGTGCTACGTTCTTATGAGTAGTTCACGAACAGTTCGATTCATTTACCAATGAATCGAACTGTTCGTGTGACCTTAGATACGCAAGTAAATAGTAAAACCACGAACAGTTCGATTCAGTGGGAAATGAATCGAACTGTTCATGTATTTGTTATTTACTTACGTATCTAAGGAGTCACTTAGCGCAATTGCAAAGGGTTTGTGATGCTTTTAAGGTAGTTTGAGCTAAATATCATTTCACCTAGAAGTCAATGAATTTGCTCTCATCTGAACGAAGAATATCCTACTCTTCCAAATTTGTTGTGATACCTCAGTGCAGGTTATCAAAAACTCAAAATCAATTAAAGTGATGAAATTGAAAATTTTTAACACTTTACCTCAAGAAGCCAGAACTGTAACATATTTGAGATTTTAAAATGTCTTTCACAGATGGCTTGTATCAAAAGCCTTTTACTCAACTGATGATTCTATGAAGTGTAAACCTGATATTGTTCTTTGAGTATTTTATGTGAAGTGATTATTCGTTATTTTTTTGATCTCTGACGAGGACAATTGCAATGTAATAATGATAGCTTAATGTCTAATAAATGATGATAATAATAATAAATAATATGCCAAAATATGAGGCCCTTACCGAACTGATTTTCGAAATTGTGTGCGCTCTAAAGTTAAACTCTTAAAGAATAACCATTATTATCTTGGCACAAAGTCGTGCTTAAAGTTGACAAAACGTGACAATCGCGTGTAGAATTTTTCCATCTTATTCAATGCACTAAATACTCGAGCAACAGCCCAGCAACAGGTTTGTATCATAATTGAAATCAAAACACCTCCATTGTCTTCGTTAATATTGCTTCGTTCAGCGCGTTTCGCAGACGTATGGCATCATCTAATGATGACTTGCAACGACCCTTCCCACATCCCCAGCCAATGATCGACGGCTTCACACACCCGTCTTTCCTCAACCTTCCTCTTAAGGCCGCTTTACACAGGATAGTTTTCCTCATGAAAGAGTTCATGCATTTGTTAGTCAATAAAATGTACCGTTTAAGTGGTCTTAAAATTTTCTATTTCCCCATGCAACCGAAAAAAGTGACACAAAAATTAAAAAAATAATTCTGGATATTTTAATTCTTGCTGATATCATGATTTGGCGAATTTCATTGATCAAATAAGAAGAATTTGTATAAAATACCACTCTTTTTAATAAAATGATGAATGATGAATGCTTCAACGGACGAACGAGGAGGTATTGGATATGGTTAGAGATGCGAGAAAGCAGAGAGAGAAGATTCAAAGGAGGCAGAAGAGAGGAATGGAGGACGTATTGACATGAGAAGGAATGCTGGAGATGTTAACAGGGGAGAGAACACAAGGAAAAAGTAGTAGAGAAAGGAAGGATAGGAATTCTGGATAAAATAGGAAGTGGGAGTCGATATGAGGAATTAAGAGGGATCTAATTGCGGGCCCTGTATAGGAGTGAAAACGGATAGGATACATACTGTCCAAAAACCTACCAATCAGCTGTTTGAATACTCAAATTCATTAATGAAATACCTCCACGAAGCGAAGCCTGATAAAATACTGTTCGGGTGTGTAATCGCTGAGGCGACCTAGGTATCAAGACTTTTTTCATTTTAAGTAAATTGTATAAATAGTTCCATGAACAATACCGAAAACAGCACCATTGGATTTCTTTCATCAGGCGTATGAACAGCAACAATAAATGAACTAAAACTCCCTTGTCCTGAGAGGTGAAAAGCCCACCCAGGCAAGACTCGAGCCTACGACTCTCAGATTAGCAGGCGAAGACCTGACCCCGTCGCCAACGTCATAAATTATCATATCGGAAAAATATTTTGGATGACGATGAATGCGCAATTGGCCATATTGAATCGGTCAGTAATGCAAGCGAAACGATGGAAATACTGGGGCATTAGAGGAAGAATTGTCTGGATACTCTGATTATGAGGTTTGTCGAATCACATATTTAAACGAACCGGTTTTTTTAAACGAGCATTTCACTTGCCTTACATTTTATTGGGTAACTTCTGTAGAAATCAGTCCAAAATTTCGCAAAAAAACATTCATTTGCTTGAGCCAAGACTCCGTCGAAATGTTTTCGTCTTCCATCTACTATGACTGAAAGCTTTAGTTACATTTCTGGCCCCCAGGGCGCTTCCAGATGCTTCAGAATTACCGCCGGAGATCTCGTTGGGATGCATATTTCATTTGTGTAAAATTGCTATTCTCCTGAAGTTGATCGCGTAAAGTTATCTGTGATTTACATAATTTCGTCTTCGTAATAGCTTCATTCGGCACAAAATTTTGTGTAAAATTAGGTTCTATCATATCCTTAACATATTCATTTATGCATGGACATTTTCATAATTTTGGATCTCTTCCATGAGAAAGTCCTTGACGTGTTTGAAAGCGTCTATATCTGCAAAAAGGAAATGGCGGAATGTTATATATTTTTCGAGCGGTGCTGGAAAGTATTTCGGACATTTCTCTCTTCCTTTACGTTCCTCTGGGAAATAAAATACGTTCTTTGCTGCTTATTATTTCTTAAAATCTCTAATGGCCTTTTGGTCCAGTTTTGATAAAATAACTAATATCACCCCCTCATTTCATCAGCACTAACATTGATATGCCAAACAAGATGCTGGAAATAACGCGAGCGATTGAATACTAACCGGAGAATGAGCAGAGTATAAAAAAATGTATTTTTTAAATTCAATGCGTCAATTAGGAGGGAAAACTTGGTTATAATTTCCCTCATTAAGGTCGAAATAAAGACTTAAGATTTACATTCTTACCGTACTTCACATATTATTTCAGAGCAATCACGCTGAGAGCTATATGATTTGATAGAAATAGAATAGAAAATAAAATTTATTACTCCTGGACAAGTGTGTCCCTTTGGAACATATATGATTATACATATATTTAAAGTCAAACAATAGCAATATAAAAAGATGTATTGACATCACATAATCCAACATAATATTTAAAAAACTGCAAAATCATAAAAATACGTATAAATACATCCGATTTTGTACAGTGCAGCACAATATTTAGTTCACTTACAATATTTAGTTCCCCTGAATTAATATTTCATTATATTTTTAAAAATTTATTTGCATTTTCAGGATTTTTTCGTCTTCCGACAATAGATTCCATTCTTCGCAAGAGGTGACATGGAAAGACCTAGCGTATGCAGGTATTCGATAGTGTGGTTTTATAAAGTTCTTCCACGCGGCGGGTTGGACGTTCATTTGTCCAAGTATTGTATTGTACATTCCGGTGTAAATACGCGGGAAGGGAAAAGATGGACGAGAATGAACACGATTATTAAAATATTATACCATTACAGAGATAAATGAAAAGCTTTTAGCGCTTGTTTTTAATGAACCGATGTAATAAACTCGTAATTGGATGTAAATTCAAGTCGAAAGATGGCTACTTTATTTGAGCTCCTGACACAGATAACGCAGAGTAATTTAACAGATTTAAGTGTCCGGATAAGAGATAATTTCATACTTTATTAGAGACTCAGTCTTACTCACTCAATTCTTATAATTTCTTTTATGATATTTCATTAAAAGAAGAGTTATTTGGTTCTGAATTATACATTATATTTCTCTTGAATCTTAGTGCTTAGAATTTATTTAGTTTCAATATAGTTTAATGTAGTATCCGTTCGCTCTTAGAAAATCGATGCAACGAAACATTTATTTTTCTACCTCAAAAATTGGTAGCCATATGTATATTTTTATCGTACATGTATTTAAACATATTTTATAAATTATTTTACTGAATCTTATCATTTGAATAGGACAAATTTACTTCTAAAATATTTATTTTTTGGTTTAGCGAGAAAAAAATATCTTAATTCGTTAAGTTTCATTCTTAAAATCTTTTCAATTTGTAATTTTGACGAGAAGTTAGCAGGTATTTAAAGAACTATTATTTATTGCAGTGAGGGAAATGCAAACAGCCACGGTAACAAGAACACAATTTAACTATCTAAATAGTGATTTAAACCAAAATTTTAAGGATTAGTATTACGTTTTTGCTCTCATAAGAGCAACTTAAAAATAACGATAACGCGTGCGCACGCGATATGAAGAAGTGAAGAGAAGTTAGCAGGTATTTAAAGAACTATTATTTATTGCAGTGAGTAATGATGTCCCACGAGTCGCTTTACAGTGGTCGATGGAAATAGACGCACTTCACAACTAGGAGCACGACGACAATTCTTCATATCGCGTGCGCACGCGTTATTGTTATTTTTAAGTTGCTCTTATGAGAGCAAAAACGTAATCCTAATCCTTTAAATTTTGGTTTAAATCACTATTTAGATAGTTAAATTGTGTTTTTGTTACCGTGGCTGTTTGCATTTCCCTCGTATAGCAATTAGCATTCAGGAAAACTATAACAACAACGATAAAGGAGGAATGGTAAGCCCACCCCGAGAGGGTTTTGTCTGAACCGTTCGAAATAATGCCGACTAGGTAACCAAAGGGTCACAACGCGGTACATCGACGAACAACTGGTGAGATTAGTGTGTTTGATCCATTCGGATTGATAAATGAAGTGCCTCATATTTTGTTTAATAGGTCTCTAATCACGACATTTGACCCAATCAACAATATTACCACCAGAAAAACTCGCGCGGAAAGGTCGAGGAGTTTAAGTCAAGGGCGATTTCACCCTTATCATTTGTTGTTGCAATAGATGAGATGGTGAGGATGGCGGAAGAAAGAATTGGGGTAGAAAGGATGAGGGTGATCAACCTTGAAGATGACTTGCTGATGAGGAGAAATATGGAGGAGGCACAAGTAGAATTATGTGAGACGACGGAGGTGGCCGGAATGTATGGAATGAATTAAATGGGAATAAGAGTAAGAACATAGTTACAAGAGACATCCATTGGAGCGACCGGAGCGCCTGTAAAATCTCATCCGCGTGCCCCGAAGAAGGCAATAGGATATATATCGTTTAAGATATTTTTTCTGGACGTTTACGAGAGGGGAGAAAGTTTAAAAATACCTAGGAAGTATAGTAGAAGAAAATGGAAGAATTGATCGAGCCTAAGTGGGGTCATATGAAGTCAGGTTGGAATGCTCACATTTACTTCTCGCTGGGTTGGACAAGAAAACAGCACTTTTCACCCCTCTGAAGCAAGGGTTCTTTGATTCGTTTCCCCTCGGTGAGTACATCTACATACTACCCTGCGAGCCGCCGCATGGGTGTGTGGCGGCGGGTGTTAGGACACCAGCCGTGTAAAGATATAAGGGATGTTAAGGTTTTGGGAGGTGAAATGGTGACGTGTATTACGGGAGTGCATTTAGTGGAGCTCAGTTGTTATTGTGGCCCCTTATTGTGCGCGGAAAGAATGAGATTTCTACCAATCTGTTCGGAAATGTATCTCTCTTATTTATCGCTCCTGTCAGACCTAGAGATGGTGTGAGGCGTCATGATAATATTCTGTGTCGCTCTGAAACACACCAGTTCTGGATTTCTCAAGCAACCTAAGCCTAGTGCGTAGCCTCCGAGTCTCTAGGGGCTCCCACCTTAATCCCTCAAAAAGTTGTGACTCCACCCACAGTACAGGATGGTATTTTTGTGATGACTTTCGCAGGAAGTGAACTGTGGTGCATTTGCTGATATTTAATTCTAACCCCCACTCCTGGCACCACGAATGAACGTAGTTAAGGTCCGATGACAGAACTTAAAAGTCCGCGTCTTCGATAATTTCACGGTAGATAACTGTATCGTCTGAAAATAATCTCAATTTAGTGCTAACTCAAGAACTTAAGTCATTAATATAAATAATGAATAAATGAGGGCCGATCACGCTTCCTTGAGGCACACCGGATGTGACTTCAACCATTTCAGAGCTAAAACCATCAACAACTACTTTTTGTTTTCGATTATATATATATATATCGAAGCATAATTGTGAGCATGGATGGATTTGGCCGGAATGTATGGAATGAGTTAAATTGAAAGAAGAGTGAGATTATGTTTACAACATGAGACAAACAGCAGGACTCACTATTGGATCGACTGGAGCCATTAGAGAAGGGAAAAAGTTTATAATACCTGGGAAGTATAGTAAAAGAAAATTGAAGAAATGATAGTGTTTATTTGGGAACTTGTGAAGTCAGGGTGGAATTATAACATTCACTTCCCGCAGGGTAGAACTAGAAAACTGAACTTTTAACCCCCGCGATGCATGGGTTCTTTCATTCGTTTCCCCTTGGCGAGTAGACACACGAGTCAAACGCAATCAGCTTACGAGAGATCGTAAATCATTATACAATTTACAAACGCGGGACTTAAGATATCGGGATCGGTAGAAGAAAAAAGGCACACCGCTGTAAACCTCATCCGCGTGCCCCGAAGAAAGCAATAGGATATATATCGTTTAAGATGTTTTTCTGGACGTTTACGACCAGTCCGGACTTTTGGATGGTGGAGACTTGGCCCTGAAAAAAATATACACACACATGTCGGCATTATTACACGGAGAATATACCCTACCGCTGTTCTCCTCCTTTCCCCACTAGCAGACTGACTACAAAGTAGTAAGGGTCCACCCCTGAAGGGATGCAAAAGTTCTCCGCGAGAGGGCCCCCAACGTATTCCTCCTGCCTCCCCTTTTCCCCGCCAGTCGACCAACTCCAACTCTCCCTGGGTTCAATCTTTAAAGCTCTCCTCGCCCGCAATGGGTTTACGGCTTGACGCATGCGCAGTTAGGCATGCCATCCGGAGATGTAAAAGTTCAGGAGAGAGGGGGAGGGGGTTTGGGAAGCGAGGGGACGGGGAGTAAGAGGGGGTGAAAAGGGGAGTGGGAGGCAAGAGGAGAGAGAGAGAGAAAGAGAGAAGAAAAACCATTAAAACACACACACACACCCTCCTACCTTCTCCTCCCCCACCCCCGTCTAGTCTGGGACTCAATTGTTTCCAAAGGCACATACGTATATAAGTTATACTTATTTTTTTGATCGTTTCAACTGCAAACGGGGGAGCGTATATAATATTTAAAAAATAAAAAATAAACGATTTTTCGGTACTGGAATGCTTTCCCATATGTAGACGATATAGCACTGATAACACGTAATCTGACTGATCCTGAGGAAATGTTTAGTACTTTAGAAGACCCTGGTAAAAGAATGGGACTCAGAATTAATGAAGAGAAGACCAATTATATGAAAATGTCATCTTCACAGGCCACCCAAGACCCGCAAAACATAAGAATTGGAAGCTATGTTTAAGGGGGTCAAGGAATTTACTTACCTGGGAGTCATATGAAATAATGAAAATGAAGTGTCTGATGAAATCAACCACAGAGTGATGGAAGGCAACAAAGCCTACTTTGCGAATGTACCTCTCCTCAAATCAACTTTGCTGCATAGGAACACGAAACTGAAGATGTATAAAACCCTGATAAGACCAGTAGTAACTTATGGGGCTCAGACGTGGACTATATCAAAACACGATGAAGAAATCCTTAGGAAATTTGAAAGTAAGATAATAAAGAGGATCTATGGCCCAATTAAATAAGGAGAGAAATGGAGGATTAGAATGAATATGGAGATAAATGAAATTCTAGAAGAAAAAGACATATTTAGATTCTCCAAAGCACTACGGCTGGCATGGTTGGGTCATGTAGAAAGAATGGGAATCGAAAGAATGCCAAAATTAATTCTTAATAGCAAGATGGAAGGGGTCAGGAAGAGAGGTGGACCACGGAAGAGATGGCTACAGGATGCCGAAGAAGACTTGAAGGCAATGGGAGTCACGAGATGGAGGGAGAAAGCAAAAAGAAGAAATGAATGGAGGCACATTGTAGAGGAAGCCAAGGCCCACACCGGGCTGTAGAGCTGTGGATGATGATGAATGCTTTAAGTGGACGATGCTTATTTCCCACCCGGTCGATCCCGTAATTTTTTTCTCCAATTCTAGTAATTTTCTTGTTTCGTTTCGACAATCGGCTATTTTTAAAAAAAATCTCTCCCTCAGCAACACACTCTTTCTCGTTCGTTTGAACGCTTACATGTAGTACGGGAGGGATGAGGGGAAAGATATATATAAACAAAAGAATGATCTCTTCCCGTACCACTGCCTCACAGTTTAGACCCAGGTTTTTTTCCGCAACACCACCATTCCAACACTGAATTCGGCCTACCCCACACTTGCTCTCGTGCCTTGCTTGTGGACCGGAGCCGTACGAAACGGAAAACAAGCCGAAACGAAAGGAAGGCTGTGTACAAACAAACACACACACACAAGGACGGCACCAACCTACTTGCACGGCACATTAAGGGCACAACAGAAAATTAAAAAGCTCCCGTCCTCCTGCAGTTCTGGCGGAAAATTAACGCACGCGACCTAATTTTCCCCGACAAGGGGTGGCAGGTTTTTCTGATGTCACCACTACACCTCGCTAGCATTCTTCTCCATCATCGTCATCATCTCCTGTGTGTGTGTGTGTGAGTGTGTGTTCCCGTGCATGCATGCCGTGGGGGTAGTTTCGCATAGCGGGAACATCGCGGAGCCGTGAGGTTTCTCAGGTGAGCGAATTAATTTCCGAAGCGATTCCACATTTTAATGTGCTCCGACGAGAGCAGCTAAAGCGCATAGTAAAAAAATACTGCGATTCACTCCTGCCGGTCGAGAGAGAGAATTTTTTCCCGCGTTGTTTTATTCTTGGTAATTTTTCTTCCACGTGCATCACATCACATGCTTATTTGTCTATCCGCCTTTTCAGTCTTCCTTAGAAAATTCATGAAAGCGAGCTTTCTTGCGCGTTTAATGCACACCTAAACTCGAGAACATCCGCGACGCATATGTAGATTGTTTCTGAACAAATATGGAAACACACGATATGCTTTTTATCACTAAGCAAGTGATTTTTATAAAATGTCTAATCAGTATTGATTTAATACATATTCTCTCATTTGCGCACGTCGATGCTTCATCGTGTAATGTGGGTTTCCCAGCACTTTGAAGCCTAAAAAGTTATTTTATTTACATCTACGAGTACATCTACTTATTAATCTGCAAACCACCACAAGGGTGTTTGACAGGGGGTGATTTATCCCCAACATGAACAGCAGTGAAGAAATAAACTTTCACCAAGATGCATCGCACTATGGTTATGTTACAAATGCTACAGAAACTACTAGAATAGCCCATAATGTAACTATATAAACATGGCACAAGAGTCATGCAGGGAACATGCAAAACATGGTGCTAGCACCACTTGGTAGATTTATAAACATGCGTCAGGGAGCACATGAATTAATCAGCTACACTACCAGTAAACTAACCTACTTCAAAGTCTTAACGCAGCCATTATGGTCTCTTGTCGATCGCAGGAAAAACGACTCTTAAAATCTTAAACCTTTCTGTTCTACGACCTATATCTCTAATTTTACTCTAATGATCTGATCTATCAAAATATATTGGAGTCAGTAAAATATTAATAATAACGTCAAAAATAAATTGGTTTTGTATATACATAAAATTTTAAGTCTAAATCGACGGTCTCAAAGCGATTCCCATCCAAGTTGTTGAAAGAGATCAGTAACACTAACGAGACTATCATTACGGCCTTTCACGCATCTTGCTGATCTTCTCTGCACGCATTGTAACTCTTGTTTTTAAGCCTACCTCATGAGGATCCCAAACACTGACAGCGTATTTTAAGTGGGGTCTCACAAGGGAGTGGTAGCTGAATTCTCCAACTTTATGGCCGCACCTTCCGAGTAATATTTTGACAAATCCCAATTTACGATTAGCTTGACCAATTGTTTCCCGAATATATTTTCTCCACGAGATATCATTAGTTGGTTTAACTCCGAGGTATTTTATATTCATGTCTAAATGTGAGAAAGGATATCCTTAAGACCATAATACATGCCTAAATTTCATTTCTTAAACACAATTATTCAAGCACGCAATTTCCATGCTGATGGAATGGAAGTATTTTAGGAATAGGAAGGAAGAAAATTCCATGCGTTCACGATAAAACTCGAAAGCTCTCAGCGCGAGAAGTAGCTGTGCTTTCCCTCACACCGCAAATAAACTCAATAGAGATACATAACATTATCTGTTCCCGAAATGAACGATTATGTCGCATTGCTAAGTGCTAAGCCTCGATTAATTTGAAACCGAATCAGTCATTTTGTTCGAATGACAGAGGATTCAATAGGTCAGCATTTTCAAGGTCCCATAAATCAATGAACGGAAACCGTTCTCAGTTGACAAGCCGCAGCGAGGTAGATTATTATCCTTCGATTTTGGAACCGGCCCTATTTGCAATTCGCTTAGTGATTTGAGCTATGTCGGACTATTCAATGCGATGACTGAAAGACCAATTATGCCGCAGAATATGATCGTTAACTCAATAAAGATCGGGGAGCAGAGTTATTGAGCGCGAAACTACAAAAGAACGTTCATCATCGCATCCTCAACGCCTGTTTTGTGTAACTCTTCTGCAAACACGTCAAATATGTACAATAAATTCGTCAAATACGTCAAATTATGAGGTATGAAGCTCATGAAGCGAAACTTTTCATTACTTATTTTGAAAGAATTCAATTACTATTGAACAAATTTGGCCAATACTGCCGTGTACCCTTAGAGAATCTACTAAATTGCTTTCTCATTACTCCACCCATCCAACTAAGCATCCTCATTTCAGTTAATTTTAGCTATCTTTTTTGGACCTAAGTAATCGGCCCGTACAGCATAGCAGGCATCACCACAAACTTAGATAGCTTTCTTTCCATTTTGCACCTCACCTTCCTCTGGCTTGGTACTACTCCACTGATTTTACTCCAGTTTAGCTATCCACAGTTTGTCCAGTTCTATAATTCAGTATCCAATCCTCAAATACTCAGTAGATTTGATCTGAGGTACTTGGACTTCCTTAGCGATGGGCATTCCTTCTCCAAAAACTTAACGAAACACCCAGGGGGGGTTCCGTTTCACACATCAGTCGCATGATTCGCCACCGCTTCAGTGACCGCTTCTCATTTTTACTCTGACGCTGTTTATGTGGACAAGTGAAACGGAACGCCTTTGAAGCGGGCGGAAAATTCGGCTTCAATTACGGAAGTAATTCGCTAATAACTTCAAATAATAGGTGGTCAGGTACCAATATTTGATTTTTATTCTATTTCTCAGATTTTTTTGCTTCTTATGAACAGTTTTAATTCCACGCTTGAATATGCTCTCTTGTTCAAATTGACGTTTTTCTATTGTAATCAGAGCAATAAATACTGAAAATGAAACCCCGTTTTATTTTCAGTTTATCTCAGCCTCAGCCAACCAACAAGCCCAACCAACTCAGTTAATAAAACGAACTTCAAAGATGTTGTATTTAAGTTTTCATAAAATCAGGAAAATATGACCCTTAGGATAGAGCCACGATGAGTATTTTTTTTAAAAGTGTTCTATCGGTTAAGGTAGGTTTTACTGAATGTCTGTGAATGTCCTCCCGGTTTTCTACACTTTCAGGGACCTATCTCGCTCTATTAAATCCTTTTTCGCCTCAGCATACGATCTACCCTTCTTCATCCCGTTCATGAAACCAATTCTCTCTCTTCCCCTTCCCCGCTCGCCCAACATCCTTCCCTCAATCACACTCTTCAGTAACCCATCACACCTTATTACATCCTCCAGCCACCTACTTTGCCATTCTCGATTTTCACTAAGAAGTTTCCTATCCTCGCCCACCATCAAGCACTTCCTCGTTCGTCTTCCTCTCCGTCCACCTCACCTTCTCCGTCCTTCTCCACATCTCAAATGACTGCAGCCTACTCTCGTCCTCCTTTCTAAGGGTCCACGTTTCTGCCCCATACAACGCTACGCTCCATATCAAGCTCTTCACCAGCCTCTTCTTCTCATCTTCTTTCACCCAAGGTCCCTGTCATGAGCTCCCTTCCGTTACTAAACGCCTGCTTAGCTAGCGCTATTCTCTACCATATGTCTAAGCCGAGGGGTGTACAACTCTGAGAAATGGTGTACGCTTTTTGAGAAATGGTCGCGAAATGGAGAGAAATGGATAGAAATGGACAGAAATGGATAGAAATGGACAGAAATGGTTAGAAATGGACATAAATGGACAGAAATGGATAGAAATGGACAGAAATGGTTAGAAATGGATAGAAATGGACAGAAATGGATAGAAATGGACAGAAATGGATAGAAATGGACAGAAATGGATAAAAATGGACAAAAATTGATAGAAATTGATATAAATGGATATAAATAGACAGAAATGGTTAGAAATGGACAGAAATGGATAGATATGGACAAATAGGGATTGAAATGGATAGAAATGGACATAAATGGTTAGAAATTGACAGAAATTGATAGAAATGGACAGAAATTGATAGAAATGGACAGAAATGGATAGATATTGATAGAAATGGACAGAAATGGATAGAAATAGACAGAAATGGTTAGAAATGGACAGAAATGGATAGAAATGGACAGAAATGGATAGATATTGATAGAAATGGACAGAAATGGATAGAAATAGACAGAAATGGACAGAAATGGATAGAAATGGACAGAAATGGATAGAAATGGACAGAAATGGATAGAAATGGACAGAAATGGATAAAAATGGACAGAAATGGATAGAAATGGACAGAAATGGATAGAAATGGACAGAAATGGATAGAAATGGACAGAAATGGATAGAAATGGACAGAAATGGATAGAAATGGACAGAAATGGATAAAAATGGACAAAAATGGATAGAAATGGACGGAAATGGACAGAAATGGATGGAAATGGTTAGAAATGGATGGAAATGGCTGAAATGGAAATGCGGTGTACACTTGTTTTTTGAAGTTGCGCACCCCTCGGTCTAAGCTAATGTGTCCGTTTTCTTCCTTAAGGCCTCCCGTTCTCACGGGAGGGATGATAGCGTGGGTGCGGTAGCGATGCCCACCAAGAGTGTCCCAATTTGGTCAATGGCGCGCCGGTCACTCGGCCGAGACGGCCCACCCCATCCAGTGCCCTCCCGCCCAACCCTCCATCCGCCACTCCTCCCCCTTCACTCCGACAAGTTTCCCAATCGAACGCGGCCGATGCAGTCGGACGCATCCGCCGCCGGCGCGCCATCCGTCCCTTCGACACACGGGACACATGCACGCGCGGAGCACATGCATGCATATGTATGCGGGAGACAGAGGGTGCAACGGGGGACGGTGCCTCCCCCATATAACCCGCTCACGGCGCCCGGGGGTGCGGGAGATCCCACGCCAGGGGGAGAGGGATCACTGCCATGTCGGACGTCCAGACTGTCTCCAATGACTAGGCATATACGATGCCACCCAATTAGTGGGACCGACTCCGACACGGTTTCCCGAGCAGTTGGCAAATTTATGCCGGATACGTTCAAATTTCGGTTCAAGTCGATTGATCGTAACCGATTAGCCCTAAAAATGGCTGATCATTGGTCGTTCAATCCTAAGATTGGTTGACTGCAGCCTTCCTCTCTTCCCTAACTAATCCTAGTTCCCTTAACTCCTGATGTCTCTTCATATGTACTTTTTCCTCTTTATTTTGTCCATGGACTTATTCCTGGGTCTTCATCTGGGGACTTTTCCCTCAATTTTGCCTTCAATTATGTTCTTCACAAACCCATTGTTTCTCAGCGTGTGCCCAATCCATCATGTTCTTCTATTCTCTAAGGTGTTCCATATGGTCCTCTCCTCTTCTACTCTTCTGTAGACTCCCTCATTTCTTATTTTGTCCTTCCATTTCATCTACAGCATTCTCTTCCAGTACCAGGTTTCGAAGGCTTCTATTATTTTCTGGTCAGCTTTTCCAATGATCCATAGTGTGTCCTTCCTTCCATACAAATGTTTTCGAGTACTGTTTCCTGGTTTGAAGTCCTCCATTGTCTTTGAGCACAGCAGCTGTTTTTTTCCCATGAGTGACTTCTTAGGTTGGGTTATTCTCCGCCTGATGTTCGTTGATACTTCTTCACTCCCACGTGATGTTACTTCCGACGGAATTCACTTGCTCTAATTTCTCTCCTCCCAGGTTGACTTCAACATTCAGTTTACACTCTCTTACTTAAAACTTGGTGACTTTAAAGCAAAAATTATTGTAAAAAAATTAAGATCATGACTGAAAGAAGATTGACTCGCAAATGTAAGAATTTTCAGTTATTTTCAAATGAACGCTTATGGATTTACGTCAGGGTCACTTTCGTCTGACAGAGACCACGATCTAACTTCCTAGTGGCCGGTTGCAAGAACATTAAGTTATGTTATCAATAGTTATTATATCCATTAAGTTATGGATCTCATTAAAACAATTTGGGTTGCAGGAACACATCTACACAAGTTTCATTACTTAACTACCAAAAGTAAATTATTGCGAATGTTTCATGTAATCATAATTTATATCATCAACGCTGTATCAAATTTATGAAAGTTTATCCTATGTATAATTCCTGATGAACATGATGACTTATTAGTTAGAGTAAAAAAACCGGTAATTCGTATCAAAGTAACTCTTTTATCAAGTAGTTAAGTCTACAAGCAGGTCATTGCGCATCCGCCATCTTTTCAATTTATGGAACTCATAGCTCAATTCCATAAGTTATGAAGCCATTTATGAAACCAATAAATCAACCGAAAGTTTGTGCAACGCTTGTTGAATGGTTGTCAAGGCTTCCGGGTCCCAAAACTCTGTTGAATACGTACATACTTTTCGTTCACGCAACTGGCCATAAGTCCACTATGCGAAAATCCAGGCAAACGTTCGAAAACATATCCTAATTATGTGAGCGAATATTTTTAACATGTAATGCGACACTAATTTGAACCTGTTTTCCGTAATGGTGATTCATTCCCCAAACAAATGGTCCGTATAAGTAGACATAGCATTCTCCTTAGTTTGAAGAGTCTGACCCAGTATTACGCACGGGTGGCATACTTGTCCCTGCTGACACTTAAATGTCACGTAACATTTCGGAAAGGGCCTTTTTCAGCTGCACGGAGAAATTCGTAGCAACAAACGTAGGGTGAGACATTTGTAAATAGAGAACATAGCATCATAACGTAACACGCATCCTCGCAGGCTCATGACTTACTAATAAGTGTTAATCACTTGGTTGAAGGACCCCTGTGACAGAAAATGTACCGAGCGACGTTTCTACTATCCCCAGTGGAGTGGTGCACAGAGAGATAACTCGGAACGGGCCAAGAAGAACTGATAGAAACCAAATAAATGTTCCATATTTCCTCGATTCTTAACTATTATAACATAAACAGAAAGAAAGCCCGGTTTTACAGTCTCTGGTTAAACGATGGTCTCTGGTTCATTGTTAGGAAAACCGACATAAAGTCATTCACCAATCGACAATGCTCACTCAAATTAACCATCAAGTAAGTTATCCTGTCGTAAACAAAATCTCGGTTTACATCAAGTAAACGGAAAGGCTACCAAATAGTACGACCAACCTGAACCAGGCATCACAAAAAAAGGTACACTCCGTTAACATTCAATTCGACTTCAGCCTATCTCGCCCCTCTATGTCTTTTCTCTATTTTCTCAGTTTTACATGACTGAAGTACTAACTCCCCAGGCTCACGGTAAAATATAAGAGCTCTTTTCTCAGAAAGGCTGAAAATGCTAATCATTAGGCGAGATATTTAGGCGTGAAATTTCGAATTCCTTGCCATTCCGTCGTGCTATCCAAAGGAAATTAAGGAAAAAGCAGGGATAACCAGTATGATTGTTATTTTGGTTACCAGGCTATTGCTGGATGACGCAATGTTCTCTCCATATACCCCAATGATATCACGTTTTCATAACTAACTTTACACGGATAGTGTCCTAACACCTCCTGCCACACGCTAATGCAGTGTAGTATGTGTGTGTAGATGTAATGAGTCAACATCAGAGCCGGTAGCACGAGACGCACTCAATCACGACCATTACGCGCCTTATGTTCCTTCTTTTTTTTCTCCGGTCGCTCCCTCTGTCGGGACGCAAGTGAAAGCGACGCAAACAAAGTGTCATTCTAAACGCATACCATTTCTCGCGGCCCATAAATTCTACTGGCGAGAGAGGAATGCCTCCACCATTTCCTCTCCCCCCCCCCCCCACACACAAGAGAAACCCCTTTTCACCCCCTCCCCCCAACCTAGGAAATTCTGGCAAGACGGACATAAATTCTGAGGAAGAGTTCCCCCACTATGTTCTCTTTTATGGACTTGGGGAGGATTGAAATTCCGCGTGAATTTCGGCAGACTAGAAGGGGGAAGGGAGACAAGGGATACGGTTCGTCGTGGCCAGTGTTTCCGGGGGAAATATTATTCCTTCCACTCGTCTGTTGCCGGAAAAAATTTTCGCGGTTTCTCGTGGCCAATTACCGAGGGAAGCACGGACTGAAAATCACGAAAATTACTCCTTGATTACGGATAAAAATTACAATTTTCAAGATGACTCTTTTTCATCACCTCTACACAATAAATATTATAATTTCCCTCTTCTAGAGTTTATGTCAAAGCTACTTGCGGTAATTTCATTTATTACTCATTTATCAACGTTTCAAAGTTCAATAATGCATCATAAAGACTCTGAGTATACACAAGGAACCTGCACAAGGAGCCTTGTGTACACACAAGGAACTCTCTCAGAAACCTGACGGTATATAAATTATTGAAATACGAAACGTCGAAAATGAGAAAGAAAAAAATAATTATTAATAACATCGACCTAAATCTAGATTAATAATTAATTATATTTATTATACTTTTTTAATGCTTTACGGCAATCTATATTGGTGGTTTCAAACCTTTTTCATCACCCTCAATCTTTAAATTATTTTTACCTACTTTCGTATCCCTATAAGTACAAGTTTACTTAAGAATACATGTAAAGGTGACCATATCAAATTGAGCAATCAATTTTTTATAATATACAGGCAACAATAAAATATACAAATGAAAGTTCCCTTAAAAAACTGAAATTTGACCTCGCACCCGCTCGTTGAGAAATCCTGGCCAATTACAAAGGAAAACAAAATAAAAAATGATTCCGTTTCTCAGAGAGGGAAAAACCCTGTTCGACGTCCAGAGTAAGAAATGCTCTGGTCAGAAAATTCTTGACTAGTTTATTTCATGAACTTCTGCCTCATCGTTAAGTATTAGCCCGAATATTGCGATACGTTTCCTGCTCTGTTCAGTGTAAATTTGAAAGGCCCTTTCGCACTACATTCGAGTTCACGTGGCCTTAAAATTCGCAAGTGTGCACTGATAGTCTTCGAACGGATTTAAGCGTATCAGTTTAGTGTCACTCCGTAATAAATAAAGTGGCAGTTCATAATTAAGAGCTAAACTGCCTTAATTCACTGAAAAAATCATTGGAAACAATAACATTATGAGAAACCAATGCTTCTTCTCTGTATTTAGTACAAGCAACAGTTTTTAGTATTGCTACGGGTAAACAATTACTTTATTACTTTTACTGCCGTAAATACATATCTACACAACGAAATTCAGCGCAAGCCACAACTGGGGAAAGTGACACGGGGTGCTTCCACACCAGGCATGCAGCACTTATCACCGCTCAAATCAGAACCGCGAACGTTCCCCAGGATGCCAAGCGCAGGCCAAATGCAGTCAGGACAACAGTGCCCGTTCAGACCAGAAACTAGGAGAGTGCTACGTAGACGAACATGCTACCATGTAGTACATAATTTAAGATAAAACTACTGGTTAATATTACTAATGCGACCGATGAATAATCCTACAAGGTACTAACTCAAACAGAAAGCTAAATCATACCGGAATTTATATGCGGGGTGGGCTGTTAACATTGATGTTAAAATATTTAGCACAATTACCAAACCTACCTTTTTCCGTCAAGGCTTCGCGGAGTCTTTGAGACGAAAAGAATGGTTTTTCGGGTTCTCTGCCACGTCTATCCATTTTTATGGACAATATTTCGCAAACGTTCCAGTTGGCTTTGGCAATACCGCATAATTGGCAAAAGAGAACGGCTATATCCCTAGAATCATACGGGAATCGATAGAAATAGTGAAAACGCCAAAAAAATTCAACCGAGAAGACGGCTACACTTTCGCCATCAAGTGACAACGTGTCTTCATTAGAATGGACCAAACAGAACAAACCTCTACCCGAAGGCGCCAAACAAAGAAGCATCAAAGGAAGGATCGAACCCTGCATCGATAATTCAGCGGACCTGAAAAAGTCAGCTGGATCTCTTGCGAAGCATGGTCCGTAAAAGTGGATAGACGTCGAAGAAGACCCGAAAAACCATTCTCATCAAAAAAACCTACTTTACCTAGTGACAGTATCAAAGTATCATAGATCTAATCTATAGCAACACTTATCGTCCCTTAAGGCTGGGACACAATCAACGTGTACGTGTAACGTGAGCCGTTAACGGGAATACGCGGAAAGATGGCTGACGGGAAAGTATAGCGAACGGACACAATCTACGTGTACGGGGAGTACGTGTACGCGAGAGATGTTCAACTTTCATCTCTTCCCGTGTCCCGTACACGGAAAACCAATCAGAATAGTCCTGAGAATCCGGGAATGGGAGCCATCTGTCGACAGATACATCCAACTGTTGAAGATTGCTCTTGGCGAAGACAACTTATTTACTTCCACACTTGTTTACACCTGATCTCTTAGCAGCGCCTGCGTTAGTCAATTGTTACTCCGGGCCGCGTTAACGTCGATTGTGACCGCTGACTTGCGTTCCCCGTCTCCCGTTGTCCCGTTAACGTCTCGCGTCACACGTACACGTTGATTGTGTCCCAGCCTTTACTGTTTGTGGAAAAAACGACATTCTAAATCTATCGGTTGTGC
This sequence comes from Ceriagrion tenellum, assembly GCA_963169105.1. NCBI lineage: Eukaryota > Metazoa > Arthropoda > Insecta > Odonata > Coenagrionidae > Ceriagrion > Ceriagrion tenellum. The sequence continues at coordinate 68,289,569 of OY720643.1, read as the reverse complement.
GATCTATTTCCTTAATCTTACGCCTGTGATCGTTTCTACCGTTTAAGTACGGCAATACTATCTAAATAAAGATGATATATCGAATGCTTTTCGAGAATTTTTGGAAATATAAGATTTCATGATCACGGTCAACAAATTTTTCACTACGCAGGGTATTGAAAAGAAGATAAAATGGACGGACAAAATAAGAAATTATGAAGTGTAGAGAAGAGCAGAAGAGGAAAGGATCACATGGAACACCATACAGAAGAGAACCAGATGGATTGGACACACCCTGAGACACAATGGGTTTGTGAAGAACATAAGAGAAGGTAAATTGGAGGGAAAAGTCCCCCAGAGGAAGACCCAGGAATAAGCTCATGGGCCAAATAAAGAGGAAATTACATAAGGAGACATACCGGGAGGAAGGGAACTAGCATTAGATAGGGAAGTTTGGAGGGCTGCAGTCAACCAATCTTAGGATTGAAAAACCAATGGTGATGATGGTAATAACACTAGAACGCCCACGGTGGGTCATTTTGACCCAAACATGAATTTAAATTCATTTCATTTTGAATGAGAGCAGGATTTCCTTCCGTGACTTTTAAAGTCTTCGTAGTATACTGAGCTATGACACAATAAGCAAGAAAAATGAAATAAAATGGAAAAAACGATAAATTTACACAAATGTCGTAAGTTTATATATCAATAAATCATCGATATTGTCAAAGTTATGAAAGTTATAAAGTGAAAAAATCGATGAATATGTAGAAAAAGAGTGACAGTTTGTAGTAAAAACTATAAAAATGTAAACTTAATAGCTCAAAGTGAGGAATAATTTCATTAATTACAGTGGGTCAAAATGACCCGCTTTGGGCGTTGAATGATGTTGAAAAGTCCGGGCGTTCTAGTGTTAATAGCAACCAAACTTTGAAAAGTTATAGATAAGTATAAAATAATGTGAAAGGTCTTCGTAGTTTATTTAACTATGCCATTTCATGAAAGGAAAATAATGAAAAATTGAAAAAATTATTAACTGATACTAAAGCCGTAAGTAGATATATCAATAAATCATCAATATTGTCAAAATTATTAGTGTTCTAATGCAAAAATATCAATGCATGGAAATAAAAAGAGTTGTAGTTTGTAGAAAAACTGTTAAAATGGAAACTTTATCGTGCAAATTGAGGAATTACTTCATTAATTACGATGGGTCGAAATGACCCGCTTAGGGCGTTGAATGATGCTGAAAAGTACGGGCGTCTTAGTGTTAAAAAGCACAGGTTGAGGATGAGTGCATGGCAGAGTATCGGAAGACCAGGTCCACTGCAGGCTTACTGGACGGGGGTGGACGGGCTACCGGACGAGCGTAGTTATTACCTGGGGACGCAGGCCAATGTGCGAGTATATATTGAACCATCCCCCGAATCCCTTTACAGCCTCCCTAAATCATTGTTACGCCCCTTCGCCGGCGGTGTAAGTAAGGTAATAAATATGAACGGTGGTAATCGAGAGAGAAAGAGGCCCATTGGAAATTTTACGCGGCCCTGAGTAAAGCTCGGTCATTTGTTTCACGCCGAGCATTAAGGGTTGGAGATATATGTCCAGGTTCAATGCCAAAAAATTTCGTCAGGAAAGTCATTTAATGCAACGCGACTTCAAGAAAACGGTTTTTTTTTTGTTTGGTAAAAAACCTGAATCCACGGCTACTACCCTTCCCGTGGCAGGCGGTGTCAAGACGATAGAAATAAAAAAAAAGAATGGAGAGAATGATTTTGTTGAGGTAATGGACGAATAGTGTGAAAGGTCACCAAATAAATTAGTAGTTTCAATTTTTTTACCTTACAAAAAAGTCTTGGGGAAAGAGATGATTGTTTCGATGTGCACAGAAAGGTATAAATTATTCCGTAGTTTTTTTTTTATCTCTAGATTTCGTCCTGTAAGTACAAAATGGTATCCTTCGTATCCCATGAACTCGCAACATTATCATTAACCCTTTATAGGGTACTGGGAAAATATTTTCCCACCATATCTGTGGGGAACACTCTTTGGGATATATGTTTCCCTTCTGCGGTAATCCACGTAGTTCGGTGTTCCTAGTGGATATGGCGTAGTGGTACGCATGAAAATAAGTAATATATCCAGCATCTTACATGCCCAAGGATAGCCTAAATAGAAAATAAAACAGAATATTTAGAGTCCCAGAGTTTTGCCCTATAAAGGGTTAACTGCTCAATCATAAGATTGGTTGACTGAGGTCTCTATTCAACCTTATCCCCGCTAACTCCATTATGCCTTCATAGCTTTCATTTGTCCGTTCCTCAGTTTTTTGCGCAGTTTTCCTGTCGATTTTGTTCCCCACAAATTCGCCGACTTTCAGTGCGTGGCCTATCCATCTGGACCTTGTCTCGCTGATAGTACTCCATTCACTCTTAACATCCTATAATCTTCCATACACTTCCTTGTTACCAACGCTATCCGTCCATTTCATCTTCAGCATCTGCCCCGCGCTCTAAGGTTGCAAAATGATCTATTATTTTATATTTATACCTTCCAATGTTCCATATATATTCAACGGTATCCGGCGAGATACTGTGGAGCATCATCGTGAATTTTAAAATAATAAACTTGTTATGTCCACTTGACGCTTCGACGCTAATGACGCTGAAAGCGTGGAAACAAGTTGCACAAATAAATAACCAAGTGGACATAACAATGTTTTTTCTTTTAAAATTTCCAATGGTTCATGTTTCCGAGCTATCAACATCATCACTATTATTCAATTGGTTTGCAGCGGATCCCTATTTTGCTCTCCGCTCTTCCTACCGCTTCATTCCGGCAGAGTTATTGACTTTATACTGACAGAGTTATACTTTGACATCAATCATAATTTGCTCGTTAAGATTCCACTTTTAGTCTTCCGCTTAAGCTATACGCCATACTTCTTTTTTCTTAAACAATCCGAAAAGCTTCTTCGACGGTGATATTCTCGGTACATTCAATCTTCATCACTCTTTGATAGCACTACATCTCCACAGGTACCGATCTCTTTCACGTCAATAAAGTACGTCCTCACTTTCAAGCTTGCGTTACCGGCTGTCAGCAGACTCCTCTTATGGTATAGTTCCTTATCTACCAGGGCTATTTTGTTCTCAATGGCTTTCTTACACTCTTCATCGCTGTTGATCCTGCTTTTCAGGAAACAAAACCCTCCCACTTGCACAAGTTACTGCTGCTCAAATTTCTGACGATGATTCTGTCATCTTGATTTCCTCCACAAGACCTAGCCTTGGTTTTCTTAACATTAATCTCCAATTAGTATTTTTTCTGAGTTGGGTCCATACAGTTCAACGTTCACGTCAGATTTTCTCTCTTCTCAGCACGAAGTACGTTTGAAAAGTGCATGTTGTGTAAATTTCAAGTTATCTCAGCCTAGTGTGTAATCTTGGGGGGGAGCGGGGGGGTAGTGATGGTATAATGCGGTCTCGGTGAGGATGAGGGTGCCAGGACCGAAGACCTCAGTAAGTGCTGAGAAATGCCGTCCGTCTCCTATAGGCTCTGCCAGCAAATCCAGCCACAGCGTCCCCGTCGCGCCCCCTGGGTAACGCTAATTGTGGAAGAGGTGAAAGGCGAGTTTTCAGCGCCTTAAAACCGGATCAACCTGGCTAAGGGAGTAAACCCTAACAGAAAATCCAAGGTCCTCCAATGTAGCGGGGATGGAGCGTGAGGCCAACAACCTCACCTCGGAAAAAAAAACCAAATTGTTACGAAAAATGCACCAGAGCCTCGGATAACGGACGGGAATAATGGATTACGACATCAGCGAACAGTGACGGAATATGAATAAGGGTCTTAATTTTGCAACATGGAATGTTAGGACGATGCTAAAACCTGGAAAGATGAAAGAAATTGCATTGCCCAGGAATTAGACAAATACCGAATTGATGTGGCTGGGCTCCAAGAAGTGAGGTGGCAGGGTCAGGGGCGTGTAGACAAGCCTAATTTCAGCCTGCTATATAGCGGACCAAAAAGAAGAACTGGCCGGCATGGAACCGGAATAATGGTGAATAACAAAATGCGGAAAAGTCTTTTGGACTTTGAACCTATCAATGAAAGACATTGTAAGGCTAGATTTAAAGAAAACTTTAGAAATATTACCCTAATATCAGCTCACGCACCCACGGAAGACAAAGAGGAAATTGAAAAAGAACAATTCTATGACAATTTAGAGAGACTACTGTCAAGGATTCAAAACCATTACATGATTATCATTGTTGGGGGCTTTAATGCACAGGTAGGACAAGATAATGGCAGCTCCAAAACCATAGGTCGCTACTCGCTACATCAGACTAGCAATGAAAACTGCATTTTCTTAGCACAGTTTGCTTCCAGGAATAACTTAGTAATTAAAAGCACTTGCTTCCCACACACAAGAAAATCCATATGGGCACTTGGACGGCTCCAAGCTAAGGAATTGTAACCCAAATAGATCATGTGCCAACAAAAGCCAGGCATGCATCATCGATCATAGATGTTCGTAGCTGCAGAGGGCCAAACTGTGACTCCGATCACTTCCTGGTGAAGGCTAAAGTGAGAGAAATGATCACTGCGGTAAAAAAATCCAGATAAAGCAAGAAGGAAGAAGTGGAAACTAGACTAACTGAATAACCGGAGATGGAAGGAACCAGTTTCAACATGAGATGAAGACAAAACTTGACCAGGTGCAATGACGCTATGGAAGTGGATGAGAAATGGAGAAAAGTAGAGAAAGCTATTAAGGAGACTGCAGACAAGATACTAGGGGATGACAGAGATACACGTTCTAAAGAATGGTTTGACAAGGAGTGTGACGTGGCTTTGGAGGAGAAAAATACTGCCTCAGGGAGAAGAGGAGCTTAACACACAACTGAGCTGGAGGAGCAAAACGGCCGAGTTGTACAGAAATTAAGATATCTGGAGCAATATTCGTTTATTTACAGATTTATTCGAAACTTTGCAATTTTAATATAATTTTGTTTAATCTATATAATTCGTCCATGGAGTACAAAATGGTATCCTTAGCATCTCAGAAACTCGCAACATCATCATTAACACTTTGCGTGCGGCATGACGTCATATCACGTCATAGTTGTCTTTAAGCTGGTACTGACGACGTGATAGCACGTCATGGGTACCGTGAGTGTTCCAGCTGTTACAAAGGGGCCTATTGGAAGTTCCCTAGAGAAAGCTGGAACACTCACGGTACCCATGACGTGACATCACGTCATCAGTACCTGCGTAAAGACAACCATGACGTGATATCACGTCATGTCGCACTCAAAGGGTTAATTGCTCAATCATAAGATTGGTTCACTGCAGCTCTAATAAATAATCAGACAAAAAATATTACTTATTTTGCAAAGTCACGAACAAATATAAATACATTCCGCTTTTATCTAAACGTGTCAATATTAGTGACACGATTAGATAAAAGGGAAAAAAATTGCATTTCACCGAATCGGTTTCTTGACAATTCAACGCTCGTTTAACTCTAAGTCTTGTGGTACTTGACGCATGTTCCGAAGTAATTCGATGACGATGCGACACCGGTAACCTCTTCCACTGAGAAATTCATTGAGTCTTAGAGATTAAAGGACTCGGCGGTATGTCGAGGTTCTGGGTTCGAATTCCAGACCAGGGGGGCATTACTCTTAGCTCCAGGAGAAAGTCTTTCACCATTTTTACTTTTAACTTGGATAAAATCAGTACCTTTATTCGATGAATTATTCGGCTCTCTTAAAGGAACGTAAAACTCATTGTTTACTGATTACTGCGCAAGAGTCAACAAAAAAATTCAGTCCTTGCAGTAAAAATTACTAAACAATAAAGCGTAGATAATGCACAGGACGCAATTTTAAGAATTATAGTGGATTTAACTCCCTGCCTTTTTCCCCCCTCCCTACATATTCCCCCCTTGCCGTTTCTTGGCCTTTCTCTCACAGTTTAGTCCGTTATTAGTGACACGATTAGATAAAAGGGAAAAAATTTCCCTTTCCTCCCTTGGTTTTTCCTGATTTCTCCCAATTTTCTTCCGCCACTACCTCCTCCTTCCCACTCCTGCTCTAGTCTCCTCCCACTACCCCCCCCTCCTCTGAAAAGATATGTATATATATATATATATATATATATATATATATATATATATATATATATATATATATATATATATATATATATATATATGTGGTGTACTCTCTAACAACTTTGTCTTGTATCTGATGATGGCTCTGTGAGCCGAAACGCGTTGTACGCATTAAAGCAATTTGTGGAAAAGTGCAATTTTTTCTCTTACATTATGAAGAACTTCCACGATATCTCGCCTGAATCTGTTGAATTCACTTGGTTTACTGATTACTGCGCAAGAGTCAAATGAAAAATTCAGTCCTTGGAATAAAAATTACTAAACAATAAAGCGTAAAAAATGCACAGGGCGCAATTTGAAGAGTTATAGTGGATTAAACTCTCTTGGTTGACTGATTACTGCGCAAGAGTCAAATATAAAAATTCAGTCCTTGGAATAGAAATAACTTTAAAATTAAGCGCAGCAAATGCACAGGACGCAATTTGAAGATTTATAATGGATTAAACTCACTTGGTTTACTGACTATTGCGCAAGAGTCAAATATAAAAAGTTCTTGGAATAAAAATTACAACACAATCAAGCGCAGAAAATGCACAAGACGCGATTTGAAGAACCATGGTGGGTTAAACGTTAAGTATTTCTCGCCGGGGCGGTAGAGCGTCAGGCCAAAGGTTTCTAAGACTTAATCTGGGGACATACACATAGCCTTCCAGTCCGGCCCATGATTTTTCCTGGCGTCGCGGTAATCCGGGGAAAAGGCGGTCATTACGTTGGGCCACGTTCCGCAAGGGGCTTAATATGCGTCCAGGCGGACCCTCATCCCGAGTCCCTGACTCCCGCCCAGAGAGCGAGGATGCTCATCTCAGAACTCTATTCTAAAGTCTTGCTCGAGAAGGATAAATCGTTAATTTCCATATTTCCACGTTGAATTTTAGGGTAGGGAAATTAAAAATCTGTGTTACAGAGACAATTTTCTTCAAACATACTACTGAAGAAATTAAAACTGTTATAACAGATATTACTGTATGCTTTCCCTCTTTTTAGTCTGGCTTTTTCCATCCCCGAGTGTATTACAACTTACTCTTGGTTTCCCGTGATTTATGTACAAACTGAAAAACCCAGAAATTATTTAGGCGTCTTAGTCTGTAAACACCGAGAGGATTTTTCTTCTCCTAGTCAAACCTATAGATGCAGGAAGGAAGGAAGAGCAGGAGCTGAGCTCTACAGCGACAGACCAGCTCGGAGTTTTTCAATTCCTCTAGAGCAATACAGGACAGTATTTCAAGCTGAAGTATTTGCCCTTCTAACCTGATCTAATGTACTTAAAAAAAGCTGAACTGCACGGCCAAACCAAATATGCCCCGATAGTCAAGCGACTTTAAAATCCCTAAGATCACCACGGTGCAACTTTCAGCTGCTATAGGAGTGTCGAGAAGCATTCAACGCAATAGAAATAAACGGAAAAGTAGACCTAGAATGGACCAAGTTGATCTGTGCCTCAGAGACTCATCATCAGTTAACTCCAACAAATTATCTAATGTAATCAAACCTATATCTTAACCATTATATTGCACTCATAGTAATTTTAACGGGAGCAGATTTTGACCGCTTTTATATATATATATATATATATATATATATATATATATATATATATATATATATATATATATATATATATATATATATATATATATATAAAAGTTTGCCAGAGGAAGGCAGACGACAAACACAGAAAACAAAAAAATGATGAACACACTTACAAAGTTTCTTGATATTTCGGTGCCACTAGCACCTTGGTCGCAAGAGCGAAGACTGAGAAGGAAGGGAGGACTGAGGCGGTAGGAAGGGAGGACTGAGGCGGAAGGAAGGAAGGGAGGGGAGGGACGGGGGAAGGGGAGGAGGCGGAGGGAGAGGAAAGGTGGGGGCGGGAGGCGGGAAGTGGAAGAAATTCGAAAGGAAGAAGTAGTATGGGCAGAGGTGAAAGAAGAAGTTAGTGGGATTTATTGAGTCCTGGCGGAGAGAAAGCCTGGAATAAGTAAATGCAAGAGGACTCAAGATCTTTGATTTGGAGTGGGGAGGAGGAAGGGGGAAGGGAGGCGAGAATGCCAACCTTAAAAATATTATTAAAGGTGGAGTTGTGGGAAGAAACATGGGTGGCAACAGGGAGGGAAACAGAAATAGACGGTGGTTCATTACAACTGGAGCGGTGGCCATTCATGCGGATGTTAAGGGGAGTGGTCGTCAAACCGATGTAAAAACTAGGACATAATTGGCAAAGAAGGATATAGACAACATTATGGGAAACGCAGGAGAGTGAGGGGACGGAAGGAAGATGAGCGGCAAGGAATTTATCAGGCAGAGGCTGGGTGAGAAGGATGCCACATGTTTTGCAACGTGGGCGATTGCACGGCGTCGGAAGGGACTTAGTAGGTCGGGAGATTGATTTGGAAAGGGGTTTAGTGATTTTAAAGAGGGTGGAGAGGTTGGGAGGGCGTCTAAAGGTGAGAGAAGGACAGCGGGGGAAAATTTTGGAAGTGGTAAGGTTGTCAGAGAGGATGGGGTAGAGATTTTTGATTAAGCGACGGATGGAGTGAACTCCAGGGAAATAGGTGGTACAGAGGGAGATTTGATCATGAGGAAACTTATTAAGAGAGAGAGATTTAGAAGAAGAGGGTCGCTGTAGGATTTTTTTCTGAAGAAGACGCTCAGGGTAGCCTCTGCGAAGGAGGGATTGGTGGAGATTGGAGAGAAAAAGGTCAAGGGATTCGGGATTGTTGCATATTCGGTGACCACGGATAGAGAGGGAAAAGGGGAGGGATCGTTTAGTATGAGAGGGGTGGCAGCTGTTGAAATGGAGATATTGTTGCTTGTTGGTGGGCTTGATATGGACAGAAGTGTGGAATTTAAGGTTACTGAGGGAGATGTCTACATCCAGAAAGGTAATTTTGGAGGCAGAGATGTTAGAGGTGAAGGAGACAGAGGAGGAGGAGTTTAGGGAGGAGATGAAAGAGTTAAGGGAATCAAGGCCATGTGGCCACAGAAGAAAAATATCGTCAATGTAACGAAGCCAGAGAAGAGGTTTAGGAGAGCAGGACGAGAGAAAAGATTGCTCAAAAGCACCCAAGAAGAGGTTAGCATAGGAGGGGCTGAAACGACTACCCATGGCACAACCTTTAGTTTGGATGTAGAAATTGTTATTGAAGGAGAAAGCATTATTAGTAAGTATAAAGTTGGAAAGGTCAAGGAGAAAATCTGAACTAGGGGCGTGAGGAACAGGCCGCTGGTCAAGAAAAAGACGAATGGCGGAAAGTCCTTCAGAGTGAGGAATAGAAGTGTAGAGAGAGGTGACATCTATGGTGGCCATTAAGATATCACAGTCTGAGGGGAGTGGGGTAGATTGGATTTCATTGGATTAGATTTCATTTTTTTGTTTTCTGTGTTTGTCGTCTGCCTTCCTCTGGCAAACTTTTATATATTCGTCACTTAAGTGATCCTAAGTGCAGTTATATATATATATATATATATATATATATATATATATATATATATATATATATATATATATATATATATATATATATATATATAAGCTAGCAACAAGGCGTTGAGGTTGGGGATGGATAGATAGGTATATCAGTGGACACTCACAGAAAGGCGATCCATGGCGACGCCGGTGTCCACTGCTATATATATATATATATATATATATATATATATATATATAAAAGCTAGCAACAAGGCGTTGAGGTTGGGGATGGATAGATAGGTATATCAGTGGACACTCACAGAAAGGATCACTCAGATGGATAGATAGGTATATCAGTGGGCACTCACAGAAAGGACTCACAGATTTTCTCCCGCTGAGGAAGGGTTCTCACCCGAAAGCTTCCGAGAGCAGTGGACACCGGCGTCGCCATGGATCGCCTTTCTGTGAGTGTCCACTGATATACCTATCTATCCATCCCCAACCTCAACGCCTTGTTGCTAGCTTATATTTCTAAATTTATTTCCTTTTTCTGTAATATATGTATGTATATATATATATATATATACATATATATGAATAGATATAAAACTCTCTTGGTCTACTGATTACAGATCCAGTATCAAATATTAAAATTCAGTCCTTGGGAGTAAAAATAACTAAACAAAAAACCGCTAATTCATTCATTCACAGAATCCACTCGGTGGCGTAAACATGCATAAATAATTAGTATAGTCAGTAGGAGAAAGTGGATATGAAACACATAAATAGACAAACACAACAGTGGTGTGAAGATGGATTGGCGGCCATTTCCAAGTAAAAAAAAATTCGACTGGACCAGGAATGGAGCCACGGACTTTCCGATATCGCATCGTATACTAAGACCACCAAGCTACGTACATAATCACATTTTATATAAGATATTTTGTTAGAAGTTCACTTTAAATTGGCAATGTTACTGTATATGGACTATTTTCTTTAAAACAAAATACTATACTCTACCTGCTCTAACCATGAACTCATGTCGATCTCAAGTCCTGATGGCGCAGAAATATAACTGCAAAACGTTGGCATGAGGTGATTAAATTTATTAACCTAAGACTAATGCACAAACTAAAGGTAATGGACCAAGTTCTTGAAGAATACAACATGAAAATGAATAAGATGAAGACCAAATTCCAAGTATGCGGAATAGAGATGTTGAATGTAGAAATCACCCTGAGAGGAGAGAAATTAGAGCAAGTGAATTTTTTCACCCATATCGACAGTACCATCACGTGGGACGGAAGAAGTACAACTGACATCAGGCGGAGAATAGCCTAAGCTAAGAAGGCGTTCATGGGAAGGAGACAACTGCTTTACTCAAAGAAAGATAGGACTACGAACCATGAAACAGTATCTGAAAACATTTGTGTGGAGCCTAGCACTCTATGGATCGGAAGCATAGACCATTGGAATAGCTGACCAGAAAATACTAGAAGACTTTCAAACTTGGTGCTGGAGGAAGACGCTGAAGATGAAATGGACGGAAAAAAATAAGAAATGATAAAGTTAACACATGAGTAGAAGAGGAAACGACCGTATGGAGCACCATAGGAAAAAGAAAAACCAGATCAAACACACCCTGAGACACAATTGGATTGTGAAGAGCATAATTGAAGGCAGACTAGAAGGAAAAGTCCCCAGAGGAGGACCCAGGATTAAGTTCACGGTACAAAAACAGAGGAAAGTACATGCATAGGATGAGATACCAGGAGGTAAGGGAACTAGGTTTAGATAAGGGAGGGTGGATGGCTGCAGCCAACCAATCTTAGGATTGAACAGCCAACGATGATGAAGACCAATGCCCCATAAGAATTGTGTACATATAAATACAATGAGTAATTACTTCGTCCTTACTTCATAACTTAAGATTCCCGAATGCTAGATAGGTTTCATGAAATGGGTTGACAATCCTACGGAATGTTCGACGTCTTTGAGCTTTTTAAGCGGAGAAGAAGGAAAAAAGACAACATCAAATTTCATCCGTTCGTAACTGGGGGAAAGTTACCATTTGCGCGATGGTCCCCTCCTTCCCTTCCGCATCTCTTGTATACGTACCTACACTTCCTGTTCCGCTCTATCGGGCGCTTTCTACTACGTATCGACCCCCGGCTTTAAAACCCTCATTCCACCCTCACCCCCTCTTCCCGTAAACATCCCTCCTCCTCCACCCCTTTATGGATGCTACCCATCCCCTTTATCTTTCCACCCCCCCCCATACACCCCCTATCCTCGCTTCTCCCCCGAAAATCCCTCCACTATCTGCCGCGACGGCCACCCGTTCTGCCCCTCCCCCTCCTCTCATCCACTCTATCTTCCTTACTCCCCGCAACAGAGAAGCTGAGGCGCGGCGTCGCCTCTATTTATCTCGGCCCTCTGCAAGTTTCCTTCCTTCCGCTCCATCCATATCGTAACCTTGGTAACCTGATGTTAACCCCCTCCCCCATCCCCCACCCAAATAACTCCCACCCTCCAATTCTTCACTCTCCCATCTGGCGTCCTCTTCTTCCACTATTTTAAAACCATCCCTTCCTCAACAATCTTACTTATATCCACTAAAAAAACGCCTCCCTCTCCCCGAAAAATACCGGTAAAAGATCAACTCGAATCACTGAGATATTCTATGATCCTAAATACCATTCCTCCCCTAAGCAGAATGTTGGATTGGATTGGATTTTGGGGAGGCGACCGACAGCCAAGGTCATTTTTGCCATAGGGGATAGGTTAGGGAGGAAGGGTGAATAGAAACCCGGCGTCGGCATTAGCCTGCCCTTAACGAAAAGCGCCAAGGGGACCACGGTTTGACGTCTCGTCCGACAAACGGAGTACTGTACTTAAAGTGCCCTCCACAAAACACTCAAGCGGGGATCGGGTTTCCTCTGAAAAACATCCTCCTCAGCAGGGATTTGAACCCTGGCCGTCCGTATGGTTAGCCAGTACTCTAGCCACCACACCAACCAGATCCCCCACCAAGCAGAATGTGTTTTATCTTTCCGCAACGGTTGATGCTAAGAAAAAACTTTCTGCGAGTGCGGGCGTTTTAGAAATAACTTAATCATGGAGGTTTTATAGGTGAATAAGTAAGGAACTCATGCATGATCATTTTTTTGTTTTTAGTGATGTTAGTTAATAATTTTATTTCTATAAAATACTTTATAAAATTAAAGATTTATTTTATAGATTTTTTCAGTGCATGCGAAATCTTTCAGCAGCCCTCATTTTCGTTCTGCGGCAATGTCGCGACGTCGCTCGATGTTCTGCTAAGGGGCGTTTCCTTAATATTTTAGCACGCCTTTCTAATTTTCTCCTGCAAGCTATAGAATTTGTTACCGGAACATGTTAGTGGCCTTCATTTACAACTTCGATGTTCAAGAGAAATATGGCTGATCATTTATGTAACATAGCTTATTCTCCTCATATCAACTCGATATTACCAATTCTTGAAATGTGATTTAATATCCGTGCATTGTAATGTTGAATGAGATTCGTTATATTCTATCGTATTTTCATACTGCTTGATGAGTGTATTACTTCATATATTATTATGCTAAATGCAAAATGTGTAAGTAATGCGATCCCTAATGTTTGAACTAAATCTGTGTACTGTTACCCTGATTTTCGCATGTTATATTGTTCATCGATTATTGTTGGTTTATATGTGGTGATCATTAATGAAATAAGAATGTATTGCTGTCATCATTGACCACATTTGTTGTGGCATGTAATTATGTTTTTATGTTCCAGGCGACTCAAACTCCCAGAACAATAAAGAATGTTTTCAATTTCAACATCAAATAGCAACATTAACTTTAATGCCAACCACGTGTCATTTCGTTCATCATAATTATAGTGCAGAAGCCTCACAGAGAGGAGAGAAATTAGAGTAAGTGGATTTCTTCAACTATCGCGCAGTTACCATCGCGTGGGACGGAAGAAGTACAACGGACATCAAGCAAAGAATGGCCCAAGCTAAGGCGGCGTTCATGGGAAAACGACAACCGCCGTGCTCAAAGAGGATAGGGTTACAAACTAAGAAACTATATGTGAAAACATTCTTGTGGAGCGTGGCACTCCATGGATCAGAAGCATGGACCATCGAAAAATCTGACCAGAACAGACTAAAAGCCTTCGAAACATGGTGCTGGAGGAGGGTGTTGAAGATAAAATGGACGGACAATATTAGAAATGATGAAGTATACAGAAGAGTAGAAGAGGATGGGACCATGTAGAACACATTACAGAAAAGGAGAACCAGATGGATTGGATACAGGCTGAGACACAATGGGCTCGTGAATAACATAACTGAAGGTAACATATAGGGAAAAGTCCCCAGAAGAAGACCCAGGAATAAGTTCATGAACCAAACAGAAAGGAAAGTACATAGGAAGAGCTACGACGAAGTAAGGGAAGGATGGAGGGCCGAAGTCAACCAATTTCAGGATTGCACGACTAATAATGACGAATCATAGCGCAGATGACTTTAAGAAATTAAGCTAATTATTTACCACATTCAATTCCAGTGAGGACCGCGATTCATGCGCCAGCGAATTCAAGATGACACTTCGTTTAAAGCACATAGCCATAACACTAGTTAACTTTTCACTGCTTTTTTCATCACATGAAATAAATATACTCGTATTAATATAAATTACTGACCACTTCTTCCATATATCCAATCTGTCCCGGATATCATATATAGAGAAATTAAGCAAAGTATCGTTTCTCTTATCATGAGCTAATGAATGCACTGGAAGGTACATGAGCAAATAACATGAAGGTCCTCGGATGAAAATGTAAAAGAGAGGTGTTACTTCGCTCTGGTTAGGCTACACCTCGAATACGCCGCGAGCATTTGGGACCCTGATCAGAAAGATTTAACCAAAAAATCAATAAAACACAAAGATAAGTAGCATACTTCGTTAAAAAATGCCACGAGCAAACATATGGTGTATCATATCTTCTAGATGGATTAAGATGGGAGCCATTAGAGACTCGGAGGCTACACGCTAAGCTTAGGTTTCTTGAGAAATTTAGAACTGGTGTGTTCCAGAGCAACACAGAGAATATTACCATGCCGCCTCACTACATCTCTAAATTTGGCAGAAGCGATAGAATAAGAGAGATGCTGTCTATCTGCCGAACAGATAGGTACAAGTACTCATTATTTCCTCACACAGTAAGCAACCACAATAAAAAACTGAGCTCCATTAAATACACTCCCATAATACTCGTCACCATTTCACCTCTAAAAACCTTAAATCTTTACACGGCTGGTGTCGGAAGGACACCTCTCAAAACCTTAAATCTTTACAAGGTTGGTGTGCCATCACCCCCTGCCACACGCCCATGCGGCGGGTCGCAGGGTGGTATGCAGATGTAGGTGTTCCCTGACCACTTTTCCAAAGACCTTCCGGAAACTCGCCATTCCCCTCTTATTTATAAGTTTTGATCCGGATACCGATGTGAAAAATACGGTTTGAGATTGTTTCCTCGAACAGATAGGTACGAGTACTCGTTATTTCCTCGCACAATAAGCAACCACAATAAAAAACTGAGCTCCACTAATTACACTCCCATAATACACGTCACAATTTCACCTCTAAAAACCTTAAATCTTTACACGGCTGGTGTCCCATCACCCCCTGCCACACGCCAATGCGGCGGGTCGCAGGGTGGTATGCAGACGTAGGTGTTCCCTGACCACTTTTCCAAAGTCCTTCCGAAAACTCGCCATTCCCCTCTTATTTATAAGTTTTGATCCGGATACCGATGTGAAAAATACGGTTTGAGATAGTGTTTCTCTCGTACGTACGCGCGCGCGCGCAGCATCATCATCATCATCAGAGCAGGGCATCCATTGTGCACTTCCTTCCCCTTTTGCCACATAACCCCATACATATCGATCAAGCCATGCGTGTGGTAGGATGTCGGGAGGTCCATACTCGACCCACACGGAACCCACAAACGCGCTCGGCTCTTTCGGGCGGGCTATAAAACGCGACTTGAGCGCAGCGATGGGGGGGAACTGAAGGGCGTCTTCGGAGACGCTGATGCCCGAGTCCTGATGCACTGCGGTATGAGGACGGAATTAAGGAGCGTTTCTCGCGTCTGCGTCGCTCGAAACACGTCGCTAATGCTACTCTTTCACGAGCGGCGCTCGTAAAAAAAAGCATTCCATCCACCGATTACTTAGCTTTTCTATTGATACGTAGGAACACTCATTTTCCTACTCTTATATGGCTCTTCCATCACAATGACCCACGACTTTCGCGTTCTTCCACGAACTTTCACGGTAATCTTGAGTCATTGAGAGCATATTTTGATAATTTCTAAACCAAAGCAAAAAAAATCCTTGAACCATGATTCTCATAAGTTCATCTTCTTCATACGATGTAAATTAAAATGCACGTAGAATTATATATGATGCATTTATTATAACTTAAAATGTTTCCCATCCATGAAATATTTGCTAATTTCACGTTCAAAATTTAAACGAAAATCAGGAGTAAATTTGTGCACTTGACTTGGTATGATACTACAATATTTCATTAAATCACCATTATGTGAGAATGAAACGTATTATTTTGCGTTTAAGAGAAAATGTACGTATTTAATTTAACTAGCCATCTTAAAATGCCATGGCCATCTTAAAATTAAGTCCCGCTGTTTTCGTAATAAATGCAATGAGGTGTCCCATAACGCTAATTAAGATGATCATATTTCCCGCCCGCCTAGAAAGGTTGAAGGACAAAACCAAAAGAAGATACTAGCTTGGTACGTTACTGTATTGTCTCTTCAAAAATGAACAACCTAATTATTTGAAGCAATCATTTTCCGTCAGAAATAAAATGTCGCGACTAGAATGGCTTCTGATTTTATAATCACCCCCCAAAATAGAGCAACCGCTTCTCAAAAATCTTCTTCTGTTGTCGGAGCACGGTTATGGAACAGTATTCCCAAGGATATTATGGATTCTGTATCTCTATTTGTACCCAAGCAAAGATTTTTTCATCATCTACAAGACCTTGAAAGAGTGTAACGTAAGTTTTTTTTCTGCTCTTTCATTTTTACTTTACATAATGTATCCGCCCATTCTTATTCATTTTTGTTTGTAACATATGGGCTCTAAATATTGTATAAATTCTGTATGTTATTAATGGACGATGAAATAGTCCAAGAACAATAAATTATATAATTATTAATAATTACTCTCACTGTTATTGCACTCAGGCGAGCTATACCTCGTGATAGAACATTTTATTTCTGTTGATTTCTTTTGATGCATTCGAAATGCAATTAACGAGAGCACTTGGGGAGTTTGAGTGGCTTTTTGAAGCTCATGTACGCGGTGCGAATGTCTTTTTTCATGTTCACTCTGGCAGATAGTCTGCGGCTACCTTGGAGGAGCATTGTTCCGCATAGAACGGGGGGGGGGGTTGGAGGTAAGGCACGAGCAACGGGTCGCATTCCACGAAGTTATGATTGGTGGCACCGCGTCCTCGGCGTTGAATCACAGCGAAACTTTGATTACTCGAGAGACGTCGCTTGAATTCCGTGATTCAATAGCCCTACTAGTGCGAATTCTCCTCTCGAGCATGTTTGAACAATAGGATATCATACGGCACGGAAATAAACGTAGGGGAAGAGCACTGCACACGAAAAATGAGACAGACGAAGAGACAATGCGTCCTAGCAATAGACAATGGAAGGGAAGGAAATACTTCAATTTCAAGGCACCAACCAAAAAGCATGCATCAGCTGCCTTAAGGTGTTCCACCATAGCTGTGCATGTCATGACAAATAAGCTCCGAATTCCATCCTTCCGCTTGCAACGTTAGGCATATACTGTCTTCACCATTGAGGTGTCTGGAGTATTTGTCATCAAACTGAAGCCTAACAACCAAAATAACCATATTATTTAAAACTACTCTCTCCTTACTCTCCTATGGATATCACGATGGAATGGACGATTTAGCGGATGTGAAGCAAGAATGTCATCCATCTGTTTGACATTTAAGGCAAGTAACTCATGAAATATATACTGGCTGCTTAATGCTATGGATTCTACTCATTTTTACAATAGTTTCCATCGGAAATGTATTTTCAGATGGTCAATCATTCATGAACCTCTCAGAAGGTTTTAACGGTCAATTATTCATAAACTTCTGATTTTTTTACTTTTAAAAATATTGAGGGAGAGGGTGGGAGGTGAAATTTTGGGGTTATGGTACCAACACCATCTACCACCTCGAGAGGGCGACGGGCTTCTCGATTTTGACCACCGACGATCGCGCGACCGGGAACGATGACTTATGAAACCGACAGCTCCGCGACTTGTCTTGATAAACCCTCGATGGCTAGGTACAGCTTATCATCCTTCGATAAGCTGTTGGGAGAAACGGCATGGACGGCCATATGAGGAGTTGACACCTCGATGATTTTGTCAGCGAGATCCGACATCTTGTCTAGGGGTAACTCCGCCTGGGCAGTCAGGATTCCGAGGACGTGCGGGGGCAATCGCATCAGCCACAGTTGCCAGAAGAGGTTATCCGGAAGAGCGGTCGTTTCGGCGGGGGAGCGAAAATGCCGCAAGAATTGGGAAGGCTTGCGATCGCCGAGGTCCTCGTCCGACAGTAACTGGCGAACGCGCTGCCCTTCAGAGGCTGACAGACGTTTTATAAGCTTCGATCGTAGAGTCGAATAAGGATTCTGAGACGGAAAATTCGTGATTATGTCCTCAACCTCTCAGGCCACGCGAGAATTTAAATGTGAGGCAACGTAATGGAACTTCGTTACCTCGCTTGTGATCTCCGACAGCACTAACTGAGATTCCGCCTGTGAAAACCAAAGACTCGGTTTCTCGGGCCAAAATGGTGGTAGTTTCACGGCGACGCGACGAACCGCAGGCGGGTTCTGCTCGGTGTCAGTGTGGCTGCGTCTTGAATCAGAATCATTTAGTTGCTGACGGAGCTGGGCGTTTTCTTCACGTAAGCGTTGAAGCTCTTCATCGCGCGAAAAAAACCATTTTCACCAAATGTTTGACTATTTATTCTCCTTGTCGGGGTCACCAATGTGGAGATGGGTAAGTGAGGAGATCTCCACGTTTATCAAATCAATTTATTAGAGCCTTTATCAATGTCCACTACAATCTCAGTCCTCTGACTTAGTTAGTTACATTAACATTAACAAATCAACAAGGCCTCCTTAGCAACAATATAGAAGATGATGGCACCATTTACGGTCGCCACGAAGATGTCGTAAAAACAAATTTCCTAGAACCCGATCGCAGCGCCGCCACCTACCGGGTCCATTTTTGAATCAAAACCATCCAGGGACCCACTCAAATACACATAAAAAATTTCATCAAAATCGGTCCAGCCTTTTCGGAGGAGTTCAGTGACATACACACGTACAGAAGAATTATATATATAAAGAAGATAATGATGTAACAGTTTTATAGTTTTTTTTTAGGATGACTGAAAATTGCCATAATTTAATGGTAGTCTCCCCCCCGAAATAAATTCCTGGGATCGCCCCTGGCTCTCTCCATACACAGCACTGGTATTCACCGATACAGTTCCTCAGCATATAAAAGTCGGGTGCTAATCACCCTTCATGCATCAACACTCGTCATCTCTGATCAGTCGTAACACCACAGACAATTCATCCTAAGTGTACAAAAATTGTCATTAAAAAGAGGCGTCAACCCTCGGGACAGTGAAAATAATGGAAGTAATGAATAAATGTTCATTTTTTTAAATTATGCAATCTAGTTTTATGTTTCCGTTTAAAATTATTATTATTTACTCAAAATTCATCACTTATCGTTTATGAATATGGCTACCCGCTTAAATATTTGTATGCACATTTACGTTTCTAAGTTCGAGTGGAAAAATAATTATTCCTCAGAAATTTTTATTTTAAAGACTTGAATTAGCTGTCGTGTGTGGGTGGCCCTCATGACAACACGGACGTCATTCATACGGTCCTCGGCATACCTTCAGTTTGACATGACCGAAAAAAAATTTCTTTTTTTTTTACTTAAACTTCTCCATCACTTTTCAGTTATGAATATGGCTACCCGCTTAACCGTTTGAATGCACATTTACGTTTATATGTTCAGGTGATAAAATTATTCCATGGTAATAAATAATTTAATGAGTTAAATTAGCTGTCGTGTGCGTCCCTCGTGACAGCACAAATGTCACTCACATGAACACTGTAAACAGGACGTTCCTATGGATGGTAAAAACGCAGATATCTCCTGTGACTTCGCGCGCTTTTCAATGGTTTCCAAGACTTCCCGAACCGTTAGTGAACTGAGCGAGAGATTCATGCCCGCGAAATACTATTATAGCCGAAGACGAAGATTATGGACGAAGTACTATTCCGCGAATATTTGGTTCACATGAATTTTATTGACATTTTGTTACCAATATAATATTCAAATATGTATCTGGTTTGAACAGGGTAAGTTATTGATTTCTGAGCTCTGATTTTCGGGCGGGCCCTTTGGGATATTTCGCCAGTCCCTCAAACCTCAAAAACTGTAGTTTCTAAAAAGAAAATACAGCAAACTGAAAATTCAAGGCGAAACCCGATGGAAAACCCAGCGATCGGCTACGATGCGTGGACGTGAGTTTTTTGAAGGCATTCCTTCCGCTGGGGCGTTTACTCCGGAGTATATTTGACTGCCGTTTCGCTGGCCCTGTTGTCCCTCGCCCTTCCACGTCGTCTTCCGGTAACGTAAAGCTTTCCCATCAGAAGCCGCCGCCAGCCCTGCGTGCCAACTACAAGATTTTTCCCACCTGGCCCCATTCAATCAAGCTCGTTAATTGGGGGTGGTGGGTGTAACGATATTTTTGAAAGTAATAGTACATTTCAGTGAACGGAAGGACTCGAGTGCGTCTCGGTTTTAAACGGTATATGTATTCAGTGGTGGTTGTTTAAACTATATTTGCAACATTTGACGGCCTTAGAAATGACGCCCAATCGTCGCTTCTGGGTGCAACGGAGGCTACGATAAGAGTTAAAAAAAACAAAGTAAAGAGTTAGGGTTATGAACCCAAGCCTCTTCATAGCGAATTTCAGTAAATTTATTCAAATGTGACATTAGTATAAAATGAGCAGAGATATAAATGTAGATGAGATAGTTTGATTGGTTCGAGTTTTTTTTAGGTGGAATAGGTAGTTTTACATATAAATATGGAATTAGTAGTGCGTTGTGTAGTTTCAACAGACTGGGGCACATATCCTTGCCTCGAGACAATCTATATTATCTATAATGTGAGCCCACCTGAATTACCACGTTGTTTATTGATCCTGGTCTGCTATATGATAACATTTTTGTAATCCTTATCTTTTCCTGTTTCAGGAGACTTGGTTTCCCTTACTTTACTTTCCGCATTGCTTTGGGTGCCGCATTGAATTTTGTCCGTTCAAAATGA
The DNA here is from genome assembly GCA_963169105.1 of Ceriagrion tenellum. Taxonomy (NCBI): domain Eukaryota; kingdom Metazoa; phylum Arthropoda; class Insecta; order Odonata; family Coenagrionidae; genus Ceriagrion; species Ceriagrion tenellum. The sequence goes on along the minus strand of OY720643.1, from coordinate 68,268,493 downwards.
CTGTGAGGGTAGTTTCTCTGTATTTGTAAAATCCTCTCGGATTTGGCAGCGGGTAAGGCTTTTAAAGACCGACGTTTCGATGAGTAACTCGCAAATCGTCATCAGGGCCGAGACTGATCAGGCCTTTAAAAGCCTTACCCGGTGCCAAGCTCGAGAAGATTTTACAAATGTATATTCGCTGGGAAAACCTTAAATCTTTTATTAGTTTCTCTGTAGTATCCATGGTCATTCATACGGCCTTCGGGAGACCTTCAGTTTGACGTGCCCGCTCCTTAGGGCTCCCACACGCATTCGCCATCTCAGCCTTTAAGGCCTCCTTGAGGAGAAGGGAAGGGAGGAGTAGACTCGAGGAAGAATACTCAACGAAAGGGAAAGGCGGAAGAATTTCTGGATAGGAGGAGAAGACATTGTGAGAGGGGCTTAATGGCGGATGGAACACAGCTCACATTTGAGACGGCCGGCTGATTAAAAATTCCCTTTCTTGAGCACATACACTGTCAAGCTAGAGCGTCTTTATCAACGGCGAGACTAAAATGCGCCCTATTAACGTATTCAAAGAAGGTATTTAAGCGAGGATTTTGAACATTGAGAACAAAGTATATGCGGAGTTCAAATGAGATGGGGCGTGCAAATATTTACCAACGTCTCATTTGATGAAGGGCTGAGTTTCAATGTTTCGGAAAATGAAAGGAGAATAGGATTATTTATCAAAAATAATCATGAGAAAAGGTTTTCCTCTTTTTGTATTTTAAACAGAAAAATATAGGTAAGCACAGGGTGATTGAAAAACCTTGCGCAGGAGTTGGTACATTTATCAATAAACGTGGAATTCATTTCACCATTCAAAGGTCAATCGACTCCAGAATTATTTTCGCGCAAGTAATGCCTAAATCGGTATTCATTTTAAGTATGTAATGCTAAGGTATTTAAAAGTTCCTGGCATCACTCAGAGTGGAATTTCAGATTTCACTTTATACGGCCCTTTCACACGATAATTCGTGTGTCCACAGTGGATTCAATGGTCGATATCCCCGAAGGCTTAAGTTATCATAAAGTACATTTTACGAATTTGAAAACAATGCAGAGTTCACCTAAAAGCCTAAATGTACAGTTTACTTGAAATTCAAACATGGCGGGTGAATTTTTTGAAGAAATTGCCATAAGAAAAATTCGGCCTGGGAATCGAACCACGGACCTTTGTTTTGCCGGACCAATGCGCAGACCACTACGCTATCCAGGCTTCCTAATTCCCATGGCAATTTTAGTGGAAAAGCAACAAGGAGTTACGTCGCGACGTGACGCGTCGTTAATTAGGTTCGAAAAAAAAACAAAAAATATGATATTCTCGTAATTTTGATATACCATGGCAAAAACAATCGCTAAATTAGGACAGAACATGCTGTGATGAAAGCAAAAATGTTACATACAATTCTTGTATTGCTTCCAGTGCTTCATGTTTTTTTAATTAAATGTGATGCTAAATAATGTGGTGACGGCATTTTTTCGACCTAATTGAAAAAGTATTAAAACACATAGAAACCGTTATTACCTTTCCAGCCACAATAAATTTCACGCAGTAGGGATTACTGACTCATAGAAATATATGAAAATAGAAATTCTCCAATAAAATCAGGAGCCTTTGGCGAGGAAAACTTCTACACAATCGGGAAACTGTGAAAAAGCTCGAAATTCTTCGGCCTAGAGGATCAAGGAGAAATGGCAGAAAAGGTCTCCGTCGAATTCCGAAAATTTCAAGGAGAAAGTTTTTCCTCGAGGTATTTTCACGCACTTTAGGAATGAAGAAATTATTATCTCCGTCTTCCCTGAACCTGAGGTCTTAGTAAAACCAGACACATGTCAAGCTAATTACCGCCATTCTTTCAAAAACGGCGGACTCATTAAACTTTTTGTTACGCTACACTATCAATTACATACTGGAGCTTCTAGTAGCCCGTCTTTGTTTCATGGACGACTCCGGAAACTTATGAGAAGTTTGAAGCATCCGGAAACAGATAAAAGGATGGGTATTCGGAGTAGGAAGTCCTAGATTAGGACGGTAAAAGAGATAGCGGCAAGAATATGGAACTTTAGAGACAAGCAGAAGGGCTGCGTCTCAAGATTCCAGTAAGATGATTCCCTTCGGCAGTATCCGAGCGGAGGAAAGCTAGTGTTCATTTTCTTAAACTTGTCAAATCAAAAATACAGCCTAGGGTTGAGACTTAGAGACTTTATTAAAGCAAATACTTTTAATGACCGTTCGTGTTCATTTTCTTAAGCTTGTCAAATCAAAAATACAGCCTAGGATTGAGACTTAGAGACTTTATTAAAGCAAATACTTTTAATGACCGTTAATATGGCAATAAACTTAATATACAAAGGTGCTGAAATGAAAATTCTTTCCAGTTTCAGCCAATGCAGGGAAAATTTTGATCGGAAAAAATGCTGTATGTCTGAGCAAATTTTACACAACCGTACGAAATTATTGAATTCCTTCTACTAAAATACTATAGAAATGGGAGGCGTGGAAGACATGAAAACGATGCAAGTCAGGGTACCGCAAATATTTTGATTCCTCAGAGAGAAATTCAGATATTTGTCCTTCTCAAAGTCATTAACATACGTTCACGGGCCAAACCAAATGTCACCTTGACCTATCGTAAAGAAAAGGGTTTGATGCACTCATTAAGAAGCACATTATTCGATAACAGTGAAATTGGAGTCTTTTATTATGGCTCCACACTTGAAACAAATCCAACAACAAAACCACAAAGTGCACTAAATATTACCTCGTAGGAAACGAAAAACTATTGAGAAACGAAAAGAAACGTTATGTATTCTGTGGACGTTCAAAGAAAATAGTCATTTTTCTATCTTCAACAACTTTGACATTTATTTATTTATTTTCACTGCCCCGAATACAGCACGTTAGGCTATTTTACGTCGGGTGAACAACAGTAACAACAGACGAGACACAGACACCCATGTCCTGGGCAGATAATATTCTACCCAGGCGGGACTCGAACCCACGACCCTCGGGTTGCCAGGCGAGGACTTTACCCCGCCGCCACCGGGGCCGGGGCCGACATGTGGTTAATATGCATAAATTACAAGCTCACGATGAGTCATTCTTCCATAACGCCAAATTCTGGTGGAGATTCGTTAGTGTATGAATTTTGTGAGCTGCAGCATGGCATCTGATCGATTAATAGATTATAGGAAGGGATTAAATGATGTTCCTCCGGTTCATTAGGGGCGAATTTAGGGCTTCATTATGCCATGTCTTCAATCTATTTTTCCCACATGTGTTATATTCGCGTGGTCGTAAAACCTTTTTTTTCCGTATCTGCCGGTTTAAGGTATGTAAAACCCAATGTGTGAATGGTTTCATTCCCTGTTCACATGGCCGACCGGGATACCATCTGCCTCGTACGTTCTACTCCGTGTGATTTCACGCTCTGTCAATTGCCCAGGGCTTCCTTTACACGTTCAAATGTCAAACATGTTTAAGAGTTTCTTAATAAAAAATCATGACATTAACGGGATTAAGTGATTTTACATTCTTTCACTAAACTTTTTCATTGCCATGTCTTTTATACATCTTTCCCGATCGATATAAGAGCCGTTTTATGTTTTGCGTTACGCATCTGTAACTTTGCCATAATTTGTGTGTGCTAGAATGACTGTCTAGGAATGGAGGTGAAACTATACGACACACGATAGACTTAACTTTGTAGTTATGTTTAATAACTCACAACATCACTTAGACCTTACGCCGCTTGAAATCCTCCACATGATTTCGTATTTATCATGAATTAGAGTCTGGCAACATCCATAAATCAGCATCATAGTAGTACTGATCAGTAGAAGTAGCTTAATCCATGTAAGAAGCTCGCCTATGCAGCACTAGAGCGGTCCTCATTTTTCGGAAAATCGAATTTTTTGGTACACCCCCTTAATTTGCACCGTTCGGTTAGAAAATACAGTATGTGAAATATTACTGTAATTGGATGAGTAGAAGGATCAGTAGAAGTAGCTTAATCCATGTAAGAAGCTCGCCTATGCAGCACTAGGGCGGTCCTCATTTTTCGGGAAATCGAATTTTTTGGTACATCCCCTTAATTTGCACCGCTGGGTTAGAAAATACAGTATTTGAAATATTACTGTAATTGGATGAGAGAAAGATGTGCCGCATCGAACTTCAGCTTTGAAATTTCGCTAACCTTTACCTGTTCTCCGGCCATTGCTGACGATTGCGGAGCACTCGGCGTTTTTAATTGCTTTACTGTAAATACCAACGACCCAGCATACACTTGACATGTTTCTTCTGTAATATTTTAAATTTGCATTGCAGCACTCTCCCAGTTTCTGGTTTTGCTGAGCATTTTTTACAAAAAAAACGAAACGAAAAAAAGCGAAAACTCTTTACTGCTAGACTCATTGCCAAGATAATGAACGAACTTCGACCTTGAATTAGGACGAGTGTATTACGATGTATTAGATAATGTACTATATTAAATATTATTGTAATCGGATGAAAGACGTGTCGCATCGCACCTTTAGTTTTGAAATTTCGCCACATTTTCCTATTTTCCGGCCATTTCTGACGATTAAGGAGAACTCGGCATTTTTAGTTGCTTTCCTGTACACACTAACGACCCAGCATACCTTTGATATGTTTCGTCTGGAGCATTTTCAATTTTCGTTGTGCAGCACTCTCTCAGTTTCTCCTTTAGCCGAGCCTTTTTTTTTCAGCCGAAAACTCTTTAGTCCTGGCCTAGTTGCCAGGATAATGAACGAAGTTCGACCTTCAATTGTGACGAGTGCAGTCGCATGCCTGGTGCGGAGTCACCCCGTGCCAAACACCAAGGCAAGGTGGCTCGCGCGATGTTTCGTAGATTTGGATGCACGCAGCGATCTTCACGACACCACGCAATTGTAGAGAGAGAGGGAGAGAGAGAGAGAACCCCGCTCAGGAGCATTCAAAATAGCATCTCGCAAAAAAAAAAAGATAAAGACCGGGCATCCTCCATGAAAGGAGTTTGCGGAGTGCTTCGAGGAGGAAGAAAATGGTCGGGATGGAAACACAGGGTGGGAGGGGCAGAAGGGGTGGGGGAGGGGATGAGGATAACAGGGAGTCCGAGTGTGTAGGGGCGGGCGGGTGTGGGGAAGGAGGGACGCGGGGAGGGGAGGCTTGAGATGAGCCGTGGAGGACGAGGAAAATGCTCCCGAGAGAAGGAAGTTCAAGTGGAAAGCCAGAGAGAGTCCTGCGTTCTCCACTTCTGGCACGAGCAGGCGGGAGTCCTCTCTGAAACAGTGAAGAGGAGAAGCAACTCCATATATCTCTCTCTCTCTTCCTCCCAGATACGACGTCTTCCTCCTCCTCCTCCTCCTCCTACTCCAAGGACCACCCTCCCTCCCTCCTCCCATCATCCCACCCCTTCCCCTACGCGCCCCCTCCCCCCATGCATCCGCCCGCATAATACCGCTCATTGTCCCCCTTCGAATGTTAAAAGATAGTCAATGGCGTAGCATGAGCCGGTTTACCCGGCTCGTGAAGACGTTAAATTCAACCAAGACTGATCCTTTAGTGCATCCCATATCTTCCGTGCAGTATAGAAAGCCCAATAAATGCCTTTTAAACAGGGAACTTCCATATGATCTTCCAAAGCTAAATCTTAAGATACATTTAAATATCTTGGAAGTACCTTATTTTCTGATATATCATGGGAAACACACAAAACACATGCGGCACAGTATTAAAGAAACTAGGTTTTTTTTAGCGTATAAAAGGAAGGTCCTCGGATGAAAAAGTAAAAGAAAGATGCTACTTCGCTCTGGTCAGGCTACACCTCGTATACCCCGCGAGAATTTGGGACCCTGGTCATAAGTATTTAACCAAATAATTAACAAAATACAAAGAAAAGCAGCACGCTTCGTTAAAAACTGCTACGAGCGAACATATAGTGTTTCACAACTTTTAGATGGATTAAGTTGGGAGCCCCAAGAGACTCAAGGCAATACGCTAGGCTTAGGTTGTTCGAGAAATTTAAAACTGGCGTGTTTCAGAGCGACTCAGAGAATGTTATCATGACGCCTCACCACATCTCTAGGTCTGACAGAAGCGATAAAATAAGATGGATACATTGCCGAACAGATAGGTTGTTTTTTCTTCGCACAATAAGCGACCACAATAAAAACTGAGCTCCACTAAATACAATCCCATAATACAGGTCACCATTTCACCCCCAAAAAACCTTACATCTTTACACGGCAAGTGACCTAGCACCTCCAGCCGCATGCCCATGTGGCGACTCGCAGAGTAGTATGTAGACGAAGAAAGCATTTCTAATGGCCAGTTGCAGGAACGTAACATATGTATTCAATAAAGTTATGGGACCCATAATCCATGACAACCATGCAATAAGTGTTGCACAAACATTCAATAAATTCATTGGTCTCATAACTTATGGCATGGAGTTATGAGTTCCATAAGTAGCCAAGATGGCGGATGCGTAATTAACCGCTTGGAGTCTTAATTAATTGATTAAAGAGTTGTTTTGAGACAAGTGACCAGTTTGTTTACTCTTACTGACTAATTATAATGTGCATTATCAATTATTCATAGGCTAAACTTTCTTAACTTTTATCCGGCGGTGGAAGATTAGATCAAATATTCGAGGCTAGTAACTATTGGTAAATAAGTTAAGTAACTAATAGACGTGTTCCTGCAACCCGAATATATTTATGAGTTCTATAACTTTATGGATCTCATAACTATTGATTCCATAACTAAATTTTCTTGCAACCGGCCATAAGTAAAGTAGATGTCGAGAGATTCATGGGGCACATAATCGCACATTCTGATGTCTACGTAGAAACGTGCATTTAAAATTGTGTCGAATAAAGCGACGAATTACAGGAACGCATTCGCGCGGGAGAATGCATTAACGCGAGATGACAAAATAGTCCAGGCAGGTAGCAATAGTCGCGCGCCAGATTTAAAATAATGAAGGTTAAAATGCGCAATTTCGTGCACTGTGTAAAACGGGCTTACCACTTCAATCTCACCCTCATCGCCGGACCACTGTAGTGTCGAGTTTTTTCTTTTTTGCAAAAATTATTCACCCAACACAAAGGCACACTCTTTCTTCTCTTGTAGGAAATAAGTCTTTCAAATTTGGCAATTTATCGGTATTTCAGTCAATATGGACGTACCCTTACTGAAAAAGAAGAGAGCTCCTAATAGAAAGAAGACGAAAGTTGAGTTTTTTTCCTAATGCGAAGCCGGCAGAAGAGAAGTAAAACGTGCATCACGATATCATAATTATCATGTTTTTCCATGTTTTGCAATCTAATGCTTCTCTCTAAGATATCACACTCAAATATCACAAGAATCAGAATTTTACGACGGAGAATGGGAAATTTGGTTAATTATTCATTCCATGTAGGAGCGTTTGGACGGATAAAATAAGAAATGATGAAATTTACAGAAGTGTAGAACAGGAAAGGACCATATGGAACACCATACAGAAAAGAAGAACGAGATGACTTGGACACACGCTGAGAAACAACGGGTTTGTGAAGAACATAATTGAAGGCAAAATAGAGGGCGAAGCCCCCTTAGCCCCAAATCCTAGCAGCGTAACCATAGATCAGAAATTAATTCATGGGAAAAAGACAACTGCGGTGCTCAAAGAAGATAGCAATACAAACGAAGAAACAGTATGTGAAAACATTCTTGAGGAGCGTGGCACTCTATGGACTTGAAGCATGGACCATTGCAAAAGCTGACCAGAACAGACTAGAAGCCTTCGAAACCTGGTGCTGGAGGAGGATGCTGAAGATAAAATGGACGGTCAAAATAAGAAATGACGAAGTTTACAGAAAAGTAGAAGAGGAAAGGACCATGTGGGACCCCATACAGGAAAGAAGAACCAGATGGATTGGACCCACCCTGAGGCACAATGGGTTTGTGAAGAACATTATAGAAGGCAAAATAGAGGACAGGGTCCCCAGAGGAATACTTACCCAGGGATAAGTTCATGGACCAAATAAAGAGGAAAGTACATAGGAAGAGATTGCAAGAGGTAAGGGAACCAGCTTTAGATATGGAAAGGTGGAAGGCTGCAGTCAACCAATCTTAGGATTGAACGACCAAATGAATGAATGTTGGAGCGTTGCTATGATTCGTGACAACTTGACAATGGGTGCAAAAGCCTATTTTATTTACGGCATCTCCAGAGTAGTCTTCCTGATTACAACTTCACTCCATTTTGTTCTGGCGATCGCTAGGACGCTATATGTGAATCACAGACTTTAACACAACGATAGACGCAAGCCAAAGAAGATGAACTAAAAGTATGTCGTTCGTTTTCACACATATAGGGTTTCATTACCATTACCCTAATCTCGTTCACAGTTTTATTTCCGCCTCATCTAATTTAATTTACCCATGATTTTGCAAAAACCAAGACGCTTTAAGCAGAAATGGCTGTAGCAATCCATTGTAAACGAAATATTTTTACTATTCTATCCTTAGTTTATACTATCGACCTGTTTCATCTTAAAAAGGCATCTTTGTGAAGTTATTAAACCATTAAATAGAACCTGCCTAAAGAAGCTATATTAAGGTGACACTGGTCGGAAATGTTTATAAAATGTGGGAAAACATGAATTTGAGTTATCGCAATGAATATCAGTAACTCCCGCAAAGTCACACCTGACGCAATATTTTTAAATTTAATAAGTTTGTTTTCATCACGTCGGAGGAGTTACAATTTTAATAAGAGGAATTTAACTTCAAATGTCATCCACGTGCATGCAGCAGTGTTGATAACGTCGAAGCAACAGTCATTTTTACAAGCTGAATGTCAGCTCCTTTCTCTAATGAGTCTGCCGCCCAACACCAGAAAAAAATTAGCAGAAATTTTTTCATGTCCTCTGAAGTCGAGCTTTGTTCTCTTCGTCACGAAGACCATTATGAGCCTCAAAAGAATCCAAGGGAACTAAATACGGAGCTCGAAGAATAACAATCAGCTTCATTTCACCTTAATGAGCTCTTAATACTCCCCAGAGTGCATTGAAATGTTAACTCTTATTAATTTAACTTAGAAACTGATTAGGATTATCAATATTAAAGAGGAATGCTGGCTGGAAATTTACCTATAAAATTTTATTTTCGATATACCCGAAGAGAAAATTCATGATACACAAAGAAAAGCTGCACGCTTCGTTGAAAACTGCGACGGCCGAATATATAGTGTTTCACAAATTTTAGATGGATTAAGGTGGGAAATTCTAGAGACTCGGAAGATACACGCTAGGCTTAGTTTGCTTGAGAAATTTAGAACTGGTATGTTTCAGAGCGACACAGAGAGTATTATCATGACTCCTCATTACATCTCTAAGCCTGACATACGCGATAAAATAAGACAGATACATTGCCGAACATACAAGCACCAAAACTCGTTCTTTCCGCGCAAAATAAGAGACCAAAATAAAGACTGAGCACCACTAAATAGGCTCGCATAAAACTCGTCACCATTTCACCTCCCATAACCTTATCCATTTCATCTTTACACGGCTGGTGTCCTAACACCCTCTGCCATACGTTCATGCAGTGGCTCGCGGGATGGTATTTAGATGTAGATATAGGATCTATGCAGCGTATTCGACTGCTGTCATAACAACATCAACGAAAGTTATATATGGCTTACTAATCTTGATATCACAAAGCTACATTTATTGATGATTTATAACTGTGCATACACCGTCTTATGGCCAGTTGCAGGAACGTAACATTTGTATTCCATAAAATTATGGGACCCATAAGCCATGGCAACCGTTCAATAAGTGTTGAACAAACATTCAATAAATTCATTGGTCTCATAACTTATGGCATGGAGTTATGAGTTCCATAAGTAGCCAAGATGGCGGATGCGTAATGAACCGCTTGGAGTCTTAATTAATTGATTAAAGAGTTGTTTTGAGACAAGTGACAAGTTTGTTTACTCTTACTGACTAATTATAATGTGCATTATCAATTTTTCATAGGCTAAACTTTCATAACTTTTACCCGGCGGTGGAAGATTAGATAAAATATTCGTGGCCAGTAAATATTGGTAAATAAGTTAAGTAACTAATTGATGTGTTCCTGCAACCCGAATATATTTATGAGTTCTATAACTTTATGGATGTCATAACTATTGATTCCATAACTAAATTTTCTTGCAACCGGCCATTAATCATGTAACTCACTCAAAGGAACTCCAATAACACAATTAAAAAATACTATCCCGCACAGCGTATCAATTGCGAGCTCAATTTTCTTGAAATGGGAAGCTGTATAATCAGAGGAAAATGTATGAAGATGTGTTTGCCGCTCCACGTGATATCTGGAGAGTTGACATAATAAAATCATCTACCTTCAAATAAATTATTAGTAAAGCAATCAGGCGCAATGTGCTATTACAATAACGTAACCCATTCAAGCGAACTACGGTGGGTTCCGCTACCCGATGGACACAGCTCCACGAAATACAAATAAGAGGCCTTCCTTCTTCGTACACAACTCACTCAGCTTGAGAGCTGGGCCGAATAGAAAATAAAACCGGAGCGACACGACCCGGCTTGCATTCGTCTCGAAAAAATCTGCAGCGGCATCCGAATTCTAGGTCGGTCAAGGTTAAGATACGGGCCGCCGATGGAGATTACATTATTGGTTCTCCTGGAAACGGATGACTGCAGTTTCTGGAGAGCTCAGACATCTGAGGCAATCAAATCACTACAGGAGAATACAAAAGCGCAGTTGTAAAAATAAGCGACTTAACATTCGCTTTGTGACTTCGGCTTCAACCTTTTTCCATGATTGATTTTCCATGATTTCCATGATCGACTTCAACCTTATTCCATTAAGACAAGGTAAAATAGCAATTATTCGATAAGCATGAAAAATCTCATCGAAAGATCTGCAATTCTTTCCTTACGAGTTTTTCTACACCACGACCTGTCTAGAGGTGTTCATCAATCTGATATCATCGTTATATTCAGTCAGTCAGTATATAGAGTCAGTTGAAATACCAGTCTGTTCTCATTATAGGAAAGAATTATAATTACGATGATAGTAATATCGCATGAAGAACCATACTGAGACTCCACATGTGTAATAAGAAAAAAGTAAGTACTAGATGGAAAAAAAAGAATGATAAAACATGTGGTCATAATTACAAAGCAATAAAAATCGATTTCTCGATTAAAGACGTATAATAAAATTCATTTAAGGATTTGATTTATACATAGAGCCAACTCTATCTACGGATTTCTAGCCAATGACGCAATAATTAGTCACTAAAATGTCACATCTCGAACGATTTCCACCGGATGTATTTCGTAAAATATTGAACTAAACAGAACACTTAAATTTTTTAATCGAGGAAATTTCCTCTATTTTCAATGGAAATCTGGAGTCAAAGACAACATTCACTGTTAAGAATACAAACGTCAGGCATTTAATAAAGTTCTGGACTTAAGAAATTACTTGGGTTCCACAGCGTGCGATAAGTCGAACCGCGATACTCATAGTAAGCATACGTTAACGAGAATCTTTCGTAAGTTGACAAGCGAACAACTACTCTTACAAAATCCATCTCTGGAACTTTAGCAAGTGGAATATTCTTTTTTAAGCAAACGAAAGAGGTTAACGTACACTATCAGTTCTCTTCGAAATGCAAACGAGGAAAGACACGAATCTTTTGCTTAGGATCCCCTGTACGTCCAAACGCGGGAAGTAAGCGATCCCGACCAAAAGTTTACGAGACAGAAAATGAAATTAAATAACAGGAACTATTTAAATTATTTAACATTAAGTCAGACTCAAGTCAAAGAGCGTAAAAATATTTAGATTAGTACGAGTACAAGTCCATAGAATGGCCTAATTAGGAATGGAGATTTTAATCCCTCATTCCGAAAGAGAAAATTTGGTAAAGCCTCATTCAGTTATAAATGATTTTGCACTTTCTCGGCGAATATTATGAGTGAAATTCTCTTAGGATTCCCACCGGGTTAAACTTTTGGCTGCTGCCAACGTTTCGATGGATGACACTTCCATCATTCGTCATCAGAGTAATGATGCCCGGCCCGGCCTAAATTCTTCCTTATATAGGATCTTGGACGATTACATCTGACTGACCACTGTTGTTTCTTCTTTCCGTTATTATTTTTGAATTTAACCGTTTCCAGCCTTGATTTATCGAGTGTCTCGATTTAAGTTATTGGGCTGAAAATGTATTTCTATGGCTTCCTTAAATAGTCTTTCCCAATAACCATTGGCCTTGCATATGACTTTCGCATCACTAAAGGAGATGAGATGGTCCCCCTTTAGGCTATGCTCCGCCACGGCGGATTTATCAGGTTGATTCGGAGCTGCATGAGGGATCGTCAAGGTTACCGCAATAGTTAAAGAAAATCTCTCTTCATGCGTGAGCCATCTACAGCAAAAATGGCGAGCAAACTTTACATAGGTGCAATGAGGTATTCCTCCGCCCGATTTCTGTTTTTTTTTGCCATAACAAGTTGAATCTCATTGAATGCGTCTCCTGTGTTCTTTCAAACGTGTTTCAATTATGCGGCCTGTTTCACCAATGTACATTTTCCCACATTGGAATGTAATTTGGTGAACTCCCGGGGTCTTGGAGTCCCAAATCGTCTTTTAATATGCAGAGATGAGCTCGTAATTTTCGGCAGCAGCCAAAAATTTAACCCGGTGGGAATCCCGAGAGAATTTCACACCTCATGCAGTTGTTCAACTTGGTTCCGCAGTGGTGCAAAGTTCTTGACTTGACGCAACTTATGAATCTTGTTCAACGTTCCGATAACGTTTTACAGCTAAACTATTTTTTTTTTAAACCGACCATCCGTTGGAATTAGATCCACAGGACAGAATCAGCTATATCAAGAAAATATCACCTTTAACAACCTCGTCCTAACGACCGTCCCAGCACACTTTCCCCTTTCCCTTGATCCAGGCTTGCGTAAAGCCATCCTATAGCGGAGGCTTGGAAGCTTTTAAGGAGAGGGAAGACTATGAATGAATGGCCGTATCGATTGAAATCCGTCCCGTGCTCGGCGTAGGCGAGATTGTTTACTCAAGGAGACAGTTTTTCCCCTTCCGAACCGAGGCGCGATGGCTGCATATATCGCGAATGCCGACGTCTTTCTCAGATTCCCCGCTGAGATCTCTCTCTCTCTCTCTTCCCGTGAACTCAGCCGAAGCCGATGGGGCGGTAATGAAAACAAAGTGTATCCCACATCCGTCGCGTCACGACTCACATTTCATCCAATAGCATTTCGCTCCAGACCGGAAGGCGAATGAAGGAAATGGGACGCCTTCGGCTATTTGATTCGGAGCTGCATGAGGGATCGTCAAGGTTGCCGCAATAGTTAAGGTAGTCCGAGAGAGATAGTTCCCTAGTCATAATAGAGACCATATTCGAATTATTTGTTTCGATTTCACCAGCTGTAGGACACATCAATTAAATATTGCATTATTAATGGTGCAATAATATAGTTTCATATGACAGAGATGGTAAGTAGTTAAATGATAACATCTAAATAAGTCTTTAACTTGACTATTTTTTTTCGCACGGAGCGTTTGAAACTCCTTCAAAACGGAAGATATTTTGTGATACCCAAGAACCTATTGCGGTGACAATATGATTCATTTACAACATTAGTTGAATAAACATACAAACTACACGCTGTTAGTTTTTTTTACGACATCTAAGGGTTATGAATTCCTCAGATTGTAAATAATATCTCTCTGGAGTGCATACACGTACCATTTCCCATGTAAAAGGGCTAGTATTTTTTGGCAAATAACTCCGAAAGTAATGTGGTAAGGGGTTGCAATTTGGTGTCATTAGAGGGGCGAGATATTTTCCTATAAAATGAGATCAAATTCATTGATTTCTATCTAAGACGATATTTCGCTCAAACTACCTTAAAGAAAATCTCTCTTCACACGTGAGCCGTCTAGAACAAAAATGGCGAGCCAAATTTCACTTAGGTGCAATGAGGTATTCCTCCACCACTCGATTTGTTTTTTTTAAATGCTAGAATAAATTTTAAGCTTACTATTTCGTTCAGAACCACTTGAAACTCATTACAAAAACAAGCAACCGAATGATTTCTTGAAAAAATTACGCAAATTCGAGATGTCTCAAGCGAATATTAATTAAAATCAACACTTCAACTGGAAGCGGCATGGACACTTGGTAACTGAGATCGTACTCACCAGATTTTCACCTCGTTTACGCCAAAAACAATAAGGGAAGGCAGTTACTCACCTGGAAAAGAGGAAAAACAACAATCCATTAACTATTTGACATTTGTTTGGACAGGGTGATGATACTTGCGCGATTTTAATTTTTATTGTGCATGCTGTGTTTGCTTAAAATAATTCACTTTATATTCTTTTCCTGCAAACATTATCATGTTACATCATTTATGTATCATAATTTTATAAAACTATAACTATCTCTGAAAAGTGCGGTGATCCTAATTACATTCTGTTGAGTGTTCCGGGCATTATCGATGTTTTTCCATTTTCATTTTCTTATTGTTTATATTTTTTGTAACCAATAATATAATTTATTGATTTCTGTAATGATATAATTTTGCTAGACAAAAACCAACGCCCTGAGGACTATGGCGGAGGTAGCCATCGAAACGTCGCCCAACAATTACCTAACCTGGTGGAAAACCCGAGAAGAGTTTATAAGAAAGAAGAGTCGGTTAGCCCCAAACAGGATGTTATCCTAGAGGGAACCTATGTCCCTCGTTGTGTAATTTTAAAATATATACTTTTGTGTGTGTGCCAATACGATGAAAAAATAAATAAATAAAAAATAAACACACATTTCAATTGAACTCACTACACCTTTCAAAAAATTAAATCCCATTATGTATCACTCAAAACATATCGCTCTTCAGTGCAATTTGTAAGAAAAATACCACGGCCTCCCACGGTGAAAAAACCAGCGTCAGCTTTCGAATGCACAAAAAAATGAGCCTAAGAAAGCAGTTATACGTCCGACGTTTACGAAAGTCCACAGAGAAAAAAAGCTACAGGTATTAAGAATAAAAAATTCTCGGGCTTCTAGCCGAGTAAGAGTTTTTTATTCATATTATTCGCCGAGAAAGGACAAGATCTTACGCTACAGGTATTATTTTTTACCAACGTTCCTCTTGTGGGAGAAATCGGGATCCAAACAAAATATCTCCCCGAGTAACGGAATTCGAACTCAGATCTCTGAAGACTACACGCTTCGTTAAAAACTTCTACGAGCGAACAAATAGGGTTTCAAAGCCTTTAGAGGGATTAAAGTGGAAGCCCCTAGATACACGGAGGCTACACGCTAGGCTTACGTCGCTTGAGAAATTCAGAGCTTTTGTAGTTCAGAGTGACACAGAGAATATTATCGTGACGCCTCCCTACATCTCTAGGTCTGACAGAAGCGATAAAATAAGATGGATACATTGCCGAACAGATAGGTACAAAAACTCATTCTTTCGGCGCACAGTCAGCGACCACAATAAAAACTGATCTCCACTAAATGCACTCCCATTATCCATTTACGTTAGAGTAGAACTACTCATTTCGACCATAAATTTTATGGAGAGAGTTAATGGCGTCGCGAAGCAGGAAATGAAGCTAGTTTTTCCCTGAGAAATGATTTACTCAACATGGCTATCCCGAGCAATTTAGCCGATAATTCGAATGAGACGGCAGTCTTTTTTTTTAAATTACTTTCGTTTCGCAAATTCCTAGACAAATTCCTAAATAGCGACAACTGCGATGCAGAATCTTATTTTTTTACGTGTTGACCGCTTATCTGATCCATTCCATAGGATCGAGTCCTCATTTTAATGCCTTCTCCATTTTTCAACGTATTCTCCCGGTTACGGAAGGTTTGCATGAATGTCAGAGAATCTCCTCCCGGTTTTCTACACTTTCAGTGTAGAAAATCTCGCTCTGGTATACCCTTTTTCACCTTAATATACGATCTACCCGCCTTCGTCCTGCCCATGAAATCTATTCTCTTTCTTCCCTTTCCCCACTCGCCCAACACCCTTCCCTCTATAACATTCTTGAGCAATCTATCGCCCGTTATTAACCCGCCAGCCACCTACTCTTACGATCTCGAATCTCATTAAGAAGTTAGGCTTCTCCATACCCAATGTTAAATCGTACCTTATGATTCAATCCATTCCCATCTTTAAATACATTCTGGTAAATAAATGAGTCCTGCAAACACCTAGTAAATGTGCAAGGTTTCTAAGACGTAGAGGGCATATTGTACGATCAGGAAATCATTTGGGATAATAATAAATGAATGAATGAATAAAAATAAATGAATGTGGGTTAGATGATCCAGTAATGGACATACCTATATGAAAAGAGTGTGCTTCATTGGTTTGGCCATGTTGAGAGAATGGATGAGAGTCGAATAACGAAACAGATATGTAAGAGCGAAATGAATGGTGCGAGAGGGAGAGGTAGGCCGAGAAAGTTGTGGTTGAATGTGATTGAGGAAATTCTTAGGAGGAGGAATATTAGGAGCCGTAAAAACAGGAGGGCGTGCATGAAGCAGGGTATGGGGGTAAATGAGGCGAAAGACGTTTTCAAGGATTGTTCAGTATGGAGGAAATTATTGCAGCAGAGTTAGGTGTTCAAATATCTATTTATGAGTGATACTCTGTGACTATGCCTGCCCCGGAAGGGAACGGCGAGATTGGTATGTATGTATATGACTTAGAAGTTCAGTCACAAAAAGTTTATTAATGCACCATTATTGATTCAATATTTTTTATTAATTTCTCCCACAGCTGCTGAAGTTAGATCGTCTAATTCGAATGTGTTCTCCATTATGACTAGGGAACACTCTTTCGCTCAAGTGGTCATAGCAATCATAATCTTCACAGAACCTTCTTCTCACTCAATAAGTAACCAACATTACAACAATAAACTACATGCCTGCGCACAAGTATTTGGCAGGTTTCTCAAGATTGTTTGAGCTAAATATCATTTCATCCAGAAATCAATTAATTTGGTCTCATTCTAAAGAAAAATATCTCACCCTTCCAAATCAACCGAAATCCCAGCCTCTTATTGAACTACTTTCCGAGATTTTCGACGAAAAATACCATTCATTTTACATGGAAAATGGTTGTTTACGCACTCCAGAAAGTTATTATTTAAAATATCTCGGTGGCGACGGGGTAAAGTCATTGCCTGCTAAAATGAGGGTCTCAGGCTCAAGTCCCGCCTGGATGGTATTATCTCCACTCAAGGCATGGGTGCATGTGTGCCAATAGGAACCTGCTTACAAGCTATATATGAATAACTTGAACGGCGTGATTGGTATGCCTGTAGGAAATAATTTGCGATGCATAGGACTGAATTCATGAAGCACTCTCTCCGGAGAACACCACAGGGGTTAGGGGCCCGTTTAAACGAGATGGTCAAAGGACGAGGATCACAGAAAAAGTGATGATTCATAAGCGACTGGATTGTTTTCGCGCGAAAACTTTTCCGCTCCTTCGGACGACAAAAAAAGGCATACTAGTTGAAACAAATGAAAAACGAAAATGTACCCATTGTTCCTGTATCTCTCAGATCCTCATAATTGTTTATCGATGCAAAGTAAAAATTTTTTCCTCGGAGAATATATACGAGAGGAGAAGTCACGCACATTCCCCATGAAAATGCGGAAGTAAAAAGAATCGGAAAAGGGGCGGTGGAAGAAAAAGAGGAGGAAAATGCGAAAAAGATGGCGCTTTTATACCCCCCAGAGCCCTTTTCAAAAACGTCTTATCCTCCTCATCCCACCTTCCGACTTCCGCCATTCCCTTCAGACCGAAATAATACAAAAAAAAGAGAACATCATCTTCTTCTTCTACCGGCCATATTCTTGGAAGATCACCTTTTTTTCCAGCGAATGAGAAAAAGGAATGTCCCCCGCGTTACTTCTTCTCCCCTTCGTTCCCGTCTGAGGGGAAATGCGTCCCATCCGCTCATCACCCCGCCCCACTTTCAACGTCTTTTTCTCAGCATTCTGCTTCGTAAACACATTAGAAACTAAAAGTACAAAGGAATGCTGGCGGCTGTATAAACTCGTGACAATCTACGACTGGACACGCCTTTAAAGGAGAACGTTGTCCTCTTTGCAGCATTCATATCTACCGATGTGGAGTGTGGCAGTTATTATAATAGGTTATATTAAGACGTGCGCCCCCACAATTTTTAGTCCAGCCTCCTACCCCCGAGACATTTGAAAAATATAATAACTGGAAATATATGAGTTGGGCAATATGGAAATATAATTTTATAATGGATTTTAGAAACTTAGTTAAATTTTAGGTTAAGCTTTAATTAAAGGAACTCATATAATTATAGAACGGTTTAAGAAAATGCTGCCGACTTGTCTTTCAAGAGTTCACACGTAGAATGCGTGGCAGTGGTTATTATAGGTTGTTCCACATTGAGTTGACAATACGGGCTCTTATCAATATTCGTTTCGTACGTAATTCTCCATGAGGCCAATTGTGCGGTGCTGCCTATAGTAACTGAAAAATTAACATCGTACGATGTAGCACGGGCAGAAGCTGCTACCCCAGAATTAAGAAAATAAATGAAAGTACTTGGAATAAGAGATATAAGATGTGCGCAGGACCTACGCTGTGTGAACTTCGTGATTCTGCTTGCTGTGTTGCCAAACCTCATCATCACTGGGCCTCTTTCATTGCGGGCCAAGAGGTTTACCCGACTAAGGGATGACAATATCGGCAACGTCGAGCTAGAACCTACCCCTCTCGTAGGCCTACACCCGGTGTCGAAGGCCTTTGATATTTCATCCAAAATCATTCTATAAAATGGTGGAGCTAATTTTCTACACTTCTCTCTCTTTCTCTTTAAGAATACCCTGTAGCAGTGATGGAGAACCTTTTCAGGTTGGAATTTCAATAATCATTTCAAAAATGCCTAACTTAACTCGGGTACGAGTTCCACATATAGAAATATTCACAATTTCATGATACTTGTAGTTCTACTAAAAAAGATTTATCCGTATATATTATTTCTCAAAGGTGTGTTTTTGTGCAAAGCCATAAATCCCATAATAATTCATCAAAATTAATGATTCAAACATCGTTTTAAAGCTTATGTTCCCCGATATTGATGAAAAATAGACAAATTGTTTAAATTTAAAGTTTCAGTTAAAAAATGATACAACGCCATCTGATGACAATATGATCAAATAATATGTTGGCTATGGTTACGTGCTTAAAAGACTGTAGGAGGCGCCATCTATTGACACATCGTTTAGTTAGATTGTTTACATTCTACATGCAATCAGTGTGACTATTTACTGTTTACGTTTACGTTATCTATCTCTAACACAAACATAAATATCATATAACTGTCCATGGGAAGAAACAGATAAAAGAACAGGAAGAAAGAAGGAAGAAACAGTAAGAATCTGCATTCTGCGCGAAATATTCGCTCGGGTCATCTAGTATTTTTTATTCAACGAAACTGTTTCAGGCGTTACTATTGGATATTCATGATGAAAAAATACAACTTGGTTAATTCCACACTACTTTATTAGAACCGATCCGGGTTTCAGCAACTGAGTGCCATTTTCAAGGTAATTATTCAAGGTGCCCAATTGTACTCATCCTTTCCGCCGCCTTTACGTCACCATCTACCAGTATACCTTCACGCCCCCCCTTCTCCTCTCCCCTCTTTTCCTCCCTCCTCTCCACCTTTACTGTATATATACTCATTGAAGGGTAGACGAAGAGTATTGAGTTGACGGATGTACCTACGCTTCGACCAGAATTGGTCCGAATTGACTCTCCATGGGTGGTCCCTGATTCGAGGACGTACTCCGGCAGACCGCACGGCGTCTACCCGTAAAAGTTAGTCGGGGGATACCTAATCCTTTTTGGGCAACTTTTGGGAAACCTTTTGGGCAACGGGCTCTTCCGGCTTTCATTAGAGGTGCGGTAAGTCTTCGCAAAAGCGAGACTGACGGGGACTCGTCTTACGTTGTTGGGTGAACCCAACAGATACGAGCACTGCGGGGAGGCGGAGGCCCATTGTCGTCCTTTTGATGTCAATCCGCCTCATGGTGTCGGCCTCGCAGGGGTTGTGGTTCGCTAAACTTCCCTTCCGTTTCCTTACCCCTTTCTCACTACCCCCCTATGCTTGGCGGTAAGCGAGAGCTTCCGGCCGAGCGGGGAGGTTTTTAGCCCGCGGGGATACCCGAAACACCAGTATATATACACAGCCATTCAAGTCAGTTGTACCTTGAAAATGGCACTCAGTTGCTGAAACCCGGGTTGGTTAAAAAAAAAATTAGTGTGGAATTAACCAAGTTGTATCTTTTCTTCATGAATATTTTTTATTACCATATGGGTACAACACAAACACAAGCATAACACAAATATCCAAATGAATATATTTATTTTTATTTTGTGCATTTTTCTTGGGATATTTAAGTACGGAAATATTTAATCAGCAATGTTGATAATACGCAAGAAATGTGGGCTAGCGATGGGCCAACATGACCGCGAGAGAACAGAAAGTGTGGCAAAACTATTAGAGAAACTGAGTCGGGAGCTGCTAAGTGCGCCATGGCTGAGATTAATGCTTGCCGCGGCTGTTCATTTCCGAAGATCAGTGTAAGAGAACGTACAAATTTAAAGACGGATTTTTTTTGGGATTTCACCGCATGCCGGAGACAGATAAGTGGGGACACAAAAAATCTTGAGGGAGAACGCTGAGGGAGGCTGGAAAGGAGAGATGAATGCTAAGGGGTTGCGGACATGAGGAGGGTTTCCTGATTCATTGCAAAGGAGAGGGGAGGGGAGAGGGCAAAGGGAGTTTTGGGAGGCAATAAAGCAAATTACGTTCGATTTATTTGGGATACATTGCGGGCGAAATGAATGAGCTTAAAAATAAAAATAAAACAGAATCCATCGCGAATTGAATAAATACACAAGTTTCTGTGTTTCTCTGCATCGTTTTACAGCCAGTTCATCGAGAAACAAACAAAAAAGAAACGATTTCTTTTGTCCTTTTGTTATTTATCCCCCCCAAAAATATCTGAAAGTCTCACTGGGTCGTAAATTTTCCAATGCTCTTCAAAAAATTTTCTTAATTTATTTTTCATTTGATAAATAGCGCTTATTTGAGCGAAGGGTAATTTTTTGGAACGAATCCTGGAGCAAATATGTCCCGCAAAGTGGAATGTTGTTATTTCCGAGACGACCCGATCCATCATATCCTGTCCGCATGCATAACGAAATAAATTGAAGAGCTAAGCATAAATATTCTGTGATTTATTGCATGCTGAATATTGCGATCACGAGCGTATCGAAAACAGCTTTCAACGGCTCTTGAGAAAAGTCCATCTTCATGAAAATACACCAAATGAAAAGGAAATATATATTCCTAGCTGTTCGAAAATGTAAAAGTAGACCCCGCTCCAGTATATCTTTCTACATTCAAAATGTATAATTAATGGACGCGGAAATTTCGACATGCTAACATAAAAAAGTTAATAAGATACACAGAAAAGTTTCACACTTCGTTAAAAACTGCTACCAGCGAACATATAGTGCTTCACAACTTTTAGGGGGATTGAGGTGGGAGCCCCTAGAGACTCTGAGGCTACACGCTAGGCATCGTTTGATGGATAAATTTAGAACTGGTGCGTTTCAGAGTGACACAGAGAATATTATCATGACGCCTCACTACATCTCTAGGTCCGACAGAAGCGATAAAATAAGAGAGAGACACTGCCGAACAGATAGGTGCAAAAATTCGTTCTTTCCGCATACAATAAAAACTGAGCCCCACTTTATACACTCCCAAAATACACGTCACCATTTTACCTCCCAAAACCTAATTCATCACATCTTTACACGGTTGGTGTCATAAAACCCCCTGCCTCACACCCATGAGGCAGCTCACAGGGTGATATGTAGATGTAGATTCCGAGATCATTTGCTTGCGCAATGTGTGCTTGATATTCCTCGTGATGCAAGACCTCAAAATAACGAGGGAATAAGAAAATCAGGAGATCGCCAAATCGCGTTCAGTATAATTTTTTGAAAATCATTTGCATTTTTTCCTATGTAAATTTTTCAACTACAAGTGGGGCGATCATATTGCTTCATACCGCGTGTCATATCGTCACAATGGACATTCTGGGGAACCCTTGCGACGCATTTCCACTGTACCATCAGTAGCGCTGTTGTCCCGGATGGGAAATGGAGGGGAAGGCGAAGATTTTTCATAGGCTGCGGCAGAGCAAAAAACGAAAAGGGCGTTTTCAGCCCAAGTATGCAATGCCTTGATTGGGATTCCTCGTGAGTCCAGATGTAAGTGTCAACTTATGTAAAGAAAAATACGATGAACGATACAGAAATCACCAGAGCGAAAATCTTACGAATATTCTAAAAATTTCAATCATTGCATTTACAAATGTTATGGTATGAAGGCACTAGCAGGGGTGCATATACACCCGTGAGAGTCCATATACACCCCAGGGGTTTATTTACCGCGACAGTGGCTTTGTATGCACGAATACTGCGTGTCATATCGTCACAATGGCCATTCTGGGGAACTAATGCGACGCATTTTCCACTGTACCATTAGTGGCGCTGTTGTCCCGGACGGAAAATGGAGGGAAAAGGCGAAGATCTTTCATAGGCTGCGGCAGAGCAAAAAACAAAAAGGGCGTTTTCAGCCTAAGTACACAAATATACAGCTTAAGTATATAGGGGTTTTTACGAACTAGATGTTCACGCCTCAAGTTTTGTGGCACATGAGGCGATATTCGTGCATACCAAGCATTGTTACGGCGAATAAACCCCTGGAGTTACTTCAGTTTAGTACTGGCTAACACACCTGACCGGCAATTGAGAGATCCGGGTTCCAATCGCGGTCAAGTCAAATGATTTTTCAAGGCGAATTTCAACCCTTGCTGAATATTCTTTTGAAAAATTCCCATTTAAGCACGTTCGCTAACATGCATTCTCTTTCCTGTGAGCCTTAAATTAATGGGAATATATCGTGCAAGTCCTTTCAAATCTCTATCGCATAAAAATGCGTCGGTCAAAGGAATGGCTGCCGGTCATTTTCCTGGTCATTCCAGTACACTTGGAGCGACGAATCCATTGTCGACAGCAAAGTGCAGAGGCGAGCAGTGATACGGCATTCCAACGGAGCCCCGAATGCCTCGCGAGGAATCGCTCGAAAATGAGGAAATCACCGACTTAGCCGCCTTTCTGAAGCGGGGAACCGGGGAACGAGATTTCATTCGCACAGGGCGACAGGTCTCACTCCCACTGGCACCCTCCCGATTTCGTGCCGTCGCACAATAAAAGGAACACAAAGGAAAAAGAACTCAGGGAGAGAGAGATAGGGGGCAGGGAAATGCCGATTGTAGGTGTTCCACTCCGCCTTCCGCGAGCAAAATGATCAATATTTGAGATGGAGTTTTGAGATATATATATATACTAGCGGAAGGTACCGGTTGAATTTAAACGGGTGAGAAAAACATTGAACTTACTTCATAAGAAAATCACAAAGCCTGAAAGAGTACTGTCAGCTTGGTCATTTGAGGAGTTTCTATCATGGGGCCCTTGAGACTCTGGGCCCTTCTGATACAGATTTTCTTTCTATGTGCTATCATGGGCCTGCAGGAAAACTCGATATTTAAATGCAAGAGGCGTGAATATTCTTTGAAAATCACATCTCTGGTTGTCGAGGAGATGTGCTATTGTTGATTTCGGAGAAAAATGTGAGAATTTCAGCTAAAAACATAATTTTCTGACAAATACGAAGCATGAAAGAAAACCGGTTGAAAGAATTAGTAACTTCATTTATGCAACTATCCGATAAAAAATCACAGCCCTCTATCTTGAGTGAAAGTACTTTTAAAAAGCAAAAAATGAAACCATTGCACCGAACCCAATGCTTAGCATAGACCACCAGGGCTATACCTTGCTATACTCCTACATAGGCTAGGGAGCCTATGGAGCCTAGGGAGCTAGGGAGGGGGGTCCTCGGGAGTCCTGAGGGCTTTTTAAGCCTTTCCGGTCCTGTGATTCGTAATGGAATCACGTCGCTTTCCTGCATCGAGCGTCTATTTTTTCAAATGACTTTCATTAATTCATAAATTTATTTTATCTCACCACCATTTTTCACCTTACGTAGATTACATCATCTCCTACATGAGATACATATGAAAAAATCGACGCTCGATGCAGAAAAGCAACGTGATTCCATTTGGAATCACATCTGGACCGGAAAGGGTTAATATAGCCTATGTTGCAACCAGATATATTTCTTATCTACATACCAAATTTCAGGTCAATCGGTCAAGTATAGTTTGCGTGATGGAGCGACAGACAGACAGACACCATTACATTTTTACATATTAGGCTTCTTCCCTTTCCTACTCACTATCGCCTTCTTATGCGTGCCAGTACTTCGGTTCGCAGCCCCCGATGGGAAGTAAGGTTATCCATTCTCGCGAGGGAGGTAGGAAAAGCTGGATGGGAAAAAGAAGAGATGAATGAGAAACCCCAACCCCTTTTCCCTGCCCACCCTCTAATACCTTCACTTGCTTCCTTTTCCTGGTTCTCCCCTCTCGTCAGAACCTCCGCTCCGCCCCTATTTGCATATCGTTAACAAACCCCCATGCCTCCCTATTCTCTCACGCCATCCACCCTGCTATCTCTTCTGTTTGTGCTTTTCCCTTCTCACTCCAATGATTTCTACCGTTCCGCCCCTTCAGATGTTTCCCCGATTGTCAGTTCTCTCCGCGTCATTACAAAATGTACAACACACGCAAATAGGCGGCACGAGAGGTAGATGTGGAGGAGGCGGGGGGTGAAGGGAAAAAACTGAGAAGAAGAGAGGGAGGCAACGAAAGAGAGAGAGAGAGAGTACAGCGAAGGCAACTGTTTAAGAATCACCCATCTCTATGACTTCACCATGGACCTTATCCTGAGGTCCCATTGTGATATGAGTCGTAATAGGACGGACGTTAGTAGTGAGTCATCCTCCTTTAAGAAGCCTGTATTGCGACAGCAATTGCGGAGGTTTTCCGAATGACCCCAGCACTAAACAACAATCCCTCCTCGGTTCATAGGATGTTGAAAGTTTCGAAGCCCATGTCCCAAATTTGTCCGCTGTTACAGACTGAAAGTATAGCACTCGCAAAAAGGCGTAGTAGATATGGAGGGGGCGGGGGTTAAGGGAAAGTAAGAAGGAGAAGAGAGGGAGGCAACGAATGAGACATAGAGTACAGCTAAGGCAAGTGGTTGAGAAAAACCCATCTTTATGACTTCACCTGGGACCCCATCGTGATGTCCCATTGTGAAATGAGTCGAAATGGGACGGACGATTGTGGTGGGTCATCTTCCTTCAAGAAGCCTGTGTTGCGACAGCAATGGCGGAGGTTTTCCGAATGACCCCAACACTAACCAACGTTCCCTCTCGTTTCGTAGGGTGTTGAAAGCTTCGAAACCCCTGTCCCAAATTTGTCCGTTGATACAGAATGAAAGTATAGCACTCGCAAAAAGACGGGAGGAGGGGTAGAAGTGTAGGAGGCGAGGGGTGAAGGGAAAATAAGAAGAAGAGGGGGAGGCAACGAGAGAGAGAGCACAGCAAAGGTATGTGGTTAAGAATCACCCATTTCTATTACTTTACTTAGGGCCCTATTTTGAGTCCTTATTGTGATATGAGTCGCAATGGGACGGAAGGTCGTAGTTAATCATTCCCCTTCTAGAAGCTTGTGCTGCGGCAGCAATTACGAAGGTTTTCCGATTAGCCTTATGATTAAACAACATTCCTCCCTCGTTTCGCAGGAGGTTGATAGTTTCGAAGCCCATGACCCAAATTTGTCTCCTGTAACGGACTGCACGTAAAATGATAACCAAGCCCTTTAAAAAAGGGGCCACCCTATATCATTAATTTTATTGAAAGGACGAGGGAGCCTAAAAAAAACGAAATACTAAAAAGAAGAGTTCCGACTGAAAAAAACGATAGACGATAAGGAATTTCACTCAAATAAGCGCTTGATTAAAACAAAAATTGTTTTCACTTAAGCCGAATTGACATTCTCGGAGATAGCACGTTGACTGATCATTTATTTTTGCGACGGATTCAAAAGACCCGCGACTTGTTTTCGTTCGTTGCTATCAATTCAATGTATCAGTGAAAGGATGTCTGATTTCGAATAGGGCGTTTAATTTTCCCCCTATTTCCTTTCCTCTCTCTTTTCAACAGGAGCTAAATAGAATGGATCCGACCATATCGCAAGTCTACGTCTAAAATAAACCCGCCTCTATTAAAGAGACGATAATCTTATCATCCCCGCGTAAATCTGAAAAATGTTTGACTTTCGGGCGAATGAAATTCCGAGAATTTTTCGTGACCTTTCATTCCAGCCCATGTCAATGTCAAAGTAAAGCGACACATCTATCAAATTCGCACAGAGGAAATCTTTCGAAATAAAATCATCAAAAGAAGACTTACTGTTTCCATATGAAAGATACAATTAACATAAACTCCGCGCAAAGATTTGCAAAATCTATAGCAACAGACAAATCATGATTAAAATTTTGCAATCAAATACTTAACAATCCAGTGAAGAATCAGAAACTCATACGAAATATTGACTCAGAGATATTAAGAGTGATAAACAGAGGTTACAAAATCGGAGACCCATAAATACATGACCAAATGTACTTAGTATAAATGAAATAATGATATTACAAATACGCTTTATTTTTTACATTTAATTCAATAAATATTTCACGCAAACTGAAAAGCAAAATCTCTATGTTTTTTTTATAAGCATTAACCAACTTTTTACTTCATCAAGAAATTTTCGGATGTTTTTTTCTTCCTTAATGTGTGTCGGAAGGACATGAAATATTGGTTGTGACGATAACTCGCAATACTAACCTAAGGTCATGTCGTAGGCACTAACTGTTAGTTATGTAGCTTCCCACCCACCTGATCTCTTTCTCGTAGTGATTTTCGCACAATCGTGTATTTACACCGAACAAAATAATGTGTAGGTACATTCATTCTGTGATTAAGGTCTGGGAAACGATAAAAACTCGGAAGCGTCCTCTCAAGCACAAAGTTACAGCGTAGTTTCCAGGATATTTAATTTGGTTTTTGGAGTTAAAAGTTAGGGATTGGAAGAGGAAGGAATTAAAATGCGGAACGTGCGAGGGTTCTTTAAGGGATTCTCGTTTTCGCCGTGGGGAGGTATGCGGGTCGGATTACTTCTGTTCAGAGGGGGGAATGGAGGAGGAATGTGCGGGCTCGGAGGGCGCAGTCTTGGAGACGAATGCTTGAGGACATTTTTATATTATTTAGCAAGGGGAAGCGTTCGGTAACACCGAAACCCTAGCGAGTCTAGTCACCTTTTGGCGGCTCTAAGAAAAGTAACACAACCATACCTATACTGTGTGTGGATAATATAATAGGAAGGTCCTCGGATAAAAAAGTCAAAGAGAGATTCTACTTCGCTCTGGATAGGCCACTCCTCGAATACGCCGCGAGCATTTGGGGAACCTGGTCGTTAAAATTTAACCAAAACAATTAAGAAAATACAAAGAAAACCAGCACGTTTCGTTAAAAACTAATACGAGCAAACATAGTGTTTCATGACTATTAGAGGGATTAAGGTGGAAGCCCTTAGAGACTCCGAGGCTACACGCTAGGCTTAGCTTGCTTGAGAAATTCAGAACTGGTGTGTTTCAGAGCGACACACAGAACGTTATCATGACGCCTCACTACATCACTAGGTCTGACAGAAGCGATAAAATAACAGCTATACATTGCCGAACAGATAGGTATAAAAACTCGTTTCTTCCGCTTAAAATAAGTGACCACTATAAAAACTGAGCTCGACTAAATACACTCCAATAATAAACGTCCCCATTTCACCTGCAAAACCTTTTTACTTATATCTTTACACGGCTGGTGTCCTAACACCCCCCGCCACAAGCCCATGCGGCGGCTCGCAGGGTAGTACGTATATTTAGATGTAGGAGTACAAGAAAGGTACACTAGCGTGAAGTCAAACTTGATTCCCTCTTTCCCGCCTACTAATGGTGAAAAATACATTTAACGATCAAAAAAGGATAAAATTTGAGGCACTTCCTTTGTTTCCGAGACATTGCCGAATGCTAAAAGAATGGCATCGCGACGTTTGATGTGTAGTAGATGTCAGGTAATTGAAAAGCGTTAGATTCACCTGAAAGTTTTCAAATTTGATAACGAAGGGACAGTGTAAGTTTCTTCCATTTCAAATTCAACGAGATGTAGGCCAAAAATAGCAGAAAAAAAACAAGGAAATTCAATACAATTGGTAATTTTTTTATTTGGGTCAATCCATACCAAGTGGTCCAAGTTGGTAGCTCGACCATTTTAGAAAAAATTCATTTTTTGAGGGCATATAGCCTTATGTTTCGACAGCTCAAAACAAGTTATATTTTATTTTTAGTTTCCATGGCAACCAAATGGCGGCCATTTTTCTATCTCGATGCAGAGCTTTTTTAGCATTTGCAAGCTTTGACATTAACTTCTGTTACTCAGCTACCATCGGTTATTGGAGAATGAAATAAATTTTTATGCAATACGCACACATGGAACTACAACATTGTGTATGTCAAAACGTATAATTGTTATTTCTTCGTGATTATTTTAACAGCCAAACTTTAAAGTAAAAAACGTAAGGTTTCGTATATTTCGGAATTTTTTTGGGGAAGAAGAAATTTTCTTCGACCCTTAAAAATTACTCATAATATACGGTGACATTAGATCTCTATATTAAAATAATTTGAAGTCAGAAGCTTACATACTTTCATTTTTACAGAGCCGGCAAATTGTAACTTTTTAAAATTTTGCAATATTCCAAGTTCAATATCTCTGGTGGGCAGTTGTTTAAAAATTTGAAAATTACAGAAAATAAAGATCTGTACATAATTTAACTATGGTATAAAACTTGACTTGGAGACTTTTCTAGTTACGCAGATATAGGTGTGTGACAAAAAGCAAAAATTCAGCATTTGCGAAATGATGTAAATGCATTTAACAGGCCCATTATTACGCATCTTAAGGCTTGAAATTATACTTTTTTTTTAAATTAAGATGATTGAAAAAAGAAATTTAATATAATAATATGGTGGCTATCTGCCCTCAAAAAATGAATTTTTTCTAAAATGGTCGAGCTACCAACTTGGACCACTTGGTATGGATTGACCCATTTGCGAAAGTTCATCAATTTAAAGGATCTCCAGTAACACGTCAATCGATTTTATTTCATCCAGCAGCCAGTATCCCGCCACCGAATCTAACAGTAAGCCTAATTAAATGGTTTGGCAGTAAATTTATACTACATATAGAGCCGAGAATCACTTGGGTTACACTCCGTGGAAGATACGTATTTTCATATCATTCAAAAATGCGCGTAGGATTAATCCACAGAAATTGCATTACAACCGTTCCGTATAATGGTGAAGTATACCCAAAAAAGTGGCGACCTGCAGTGAGTAATTTATTAATAGATTAATTAACAAGAAGCAAAGAAGAAACAGACGGACATGACAGTAAAGAAAAAATATAAAACTGGAGCCCTATTCCTCGAATTAAGAGTAATGATTTCGCTCTTTTGATTTTGCCTGTTCCGAAAATTGACGGAAAGGTGTAAGAAAATGTGTATCTATGCATCAGTAGATTATCCCTCTATGGACGGAATCATGAAACATCCGCATGAAAAAACTACTGCTACTGTATTAGTTTTTCAAAAGTACTTTTACAGGATTTTTAAAAACAAAATTGCACTTTATTTTATGAAAATATTCATTTGGAAAGGTGAAGTATTTATATTGTATATATTAAATTAAAATAATACTTTGCACATAGGTATACTTCTGCATTACGTACCTTTTTTAAACTTTCCCAATGTTTCCTTCTTATGACAGCTGAAACTATTTATTTCAGAGCTCCACCAAGCACGCCATCGTCAGCGAATAGCGTCGCACACATTCATCTATTCAAACTGTTTGACAAGCCGACGAAAGAGACGCAACTTTCCACACACTCATAATTCGAAGCGTTACAATCCTGTCTAGCGGAGCAGCTAAATGGAAAAGTCTCTTAGAAAGCAGATATTTCAATGATTTTGAAACGTAACAATTTGGACTCGCTCGTCCATTGAGGGCTAATGCTGGCGCTTGAATTACATTCCCTTACATTAAATATAGCTCATGAAATGAACTAGTAATTCACCCAGGCGAAATAGAGATGAAAATTAAAAAGTGAATTGAATTTACATCCACCAAATGTCGTTAATTCAATAGCCTAAAGGTGAATATAAATAAAATATAAAATACAAGGCATACATTTTCGCTTGGGAGGGGCAGGACTGTGCAGACTAGGCGGTTAAGGACCTCCAAGGTATTAAAGGAAGGCCCAGCACCGGAGTCCATGGTTAGCCAGTCCCTATCCTCCTCGTTATTCTCCCGAGAAAGCGGCCAAACACTGCCCGTCCACTGCCAAATCCTTCTTGCCCCCTATAACTCTCCTCCGGCGGGTTCCACTCCCACAAACAACGGACCCAAATACTCCTACTCCTTGTCCCTAAATTACGTTCCCCTTTTGCCATCAAATTCTCGATATTGCTGTGCGATACTGTGACGCATCGAAAGCGAAGTGGTGCTTTCGATTTGCGGCGTTAAGTCGGGGATATGCGGAAAATGTCGAGGACGGACGTCACGCGAGGTTACCACTTGATTCATTCGGTAGGCTCTCAGCCAGTGCGACGATTACTTTCGATAGGCTGACAAGTGGAATCAATGACAACCATAATGTGACGATCGGATTAACGAGGAATCCGAAAGTGTTTGAGTTTGAAATAATTCATTACAATGATTTGTATGAACTGAAGATTATTCGTTTCTAAATGAACTTAATAAATGTGCGATATTTGTCAAAAATCCACAGCTTGGTAGGCCACAAATCGGTAGCTTAACTGGCTAAAGCACTCGGCCGGAATCGAGGGATTCGGGTTCGAATCCCGGTCAAGGCGGATGATTTTTTCTCTGTGGAAATTCGCTCATGTGTGCATTGCGGGTGATTCCGTAAAAGTGGAACTCCGTGGTTAGTCCCGGATAGCTTGAAATTTTCGATACAAAGTTTGTCTTGGATTTATGTGAACATTCTCAGGGCGAAAAGGCGTGGATTGTTACGCAAGCTAATGCCATCTGACAGCATCGTATGCCTTGTGGACGACGATACAATCAAATGCCTGTAAAATAAAAATGGGGCACCTATCGGCGAGGTTTTATAATTATAAAATGCTACAAAATCATGAGCATTCAAGGCCTACATAGTGCGGTACCATTGGCCGGTGGTGCTCTTTTTGTAGCTCACTTAAAAAAAGAATACCACTAAATTATTGCAAACTCCTGTTATGTGCGTTGGTAGTATGGTGAAACAAAATTTACATCTACTTTGATTATACTACAGAGTATTTTAAAAATATTTATCAATAATAAACTGAGCTCTTTTTCCTCTATTCACTCCCCTGAGAGTAGAACAAGCATATTTGCAGACGAGTGGTAACCTGGCGAAAATGTAGAACCTAAGGAATAGCCACTTTCAACCCCTGTATAACTCATTGTACTGTTATAATAGCCTATAAAAGAATATGTTCTTCGGATGCTTAAGGGACGATAACCAAAGCAAGCTTAGGAGTATGAGCCTTTGGGGTGAAAAAGGGTCGAAACACTAAGGATATAGTGGCAAAAAGAAGCCGGAGCAGGCTTAAGGCCTAATCCAGGAAAGAAGAAGAATACCCCAAGGTCCAACCGGGAGCTTTTCGTCCAACCCAATGATATTACAATGCGATGCTCCGATAGCTAAGGCGGGTTTTTTACATGCAAGTCACTTCCATAACAGTAGCCTTGCGAGTCGCTAACAGTTGACACTTTGATGTTTAAACACGGACTTCCATAGCAATTAGTGGTGGTTAATAACCGAGGTTTGCAATTGCAAGTGAAATGGACTGTCCGCTGTTTTGCCTGCAAGTGGCATATCGATTCTGCGATAATATCGCATCGCATCCGGTGGAATCTTGGTCACATGACAGCAAACAGAGATTTAAAACGTGTACAACGAATAACTTTGAAGGAGGAGGACTCACAGCCTCTTATGCAAAAATTTATTTATGCTTGAAATATTATAAATGTTAAGGAACCCTTAAGGTAAGCTTTATGACTTATGTTTGATTTGAAAATAATTATCACAGTCACCAATGACACCCTTGATTCGACGTAATAATACATAATTGTTGTAATTAATACAGATTTATTGCATCCACAAATTCCTATGGGACTCAAACAGCGATATGCGAGCGCGATTATTGCCAAATTTCGGCGATTGTCGAAAATACCACATTCATTGTTTACTTCCGTCATCCATTTGTTTGGAAAAAGCCGGAAGTTATGTGTTAGCAGAACGATATGCTGCAAGTATCGATATTCGATTCGAGATATCGCTACTTCCATAGTAGTGAACTTCCATGTGTAAACCCGCCTTTAGATTCCTGACGAGCATCTTACATCGCGCTGTCGATGTATCGCGATATCGCGCGGTCGATCTATCGCAAAATCGGGCGGCCATAGCCCCACCTCCTCCACTCAGCCGTGTTCCCTCCCCTCATACCCTTATGTACCCTTTCTCTCTATATCTTCCTACAGATTACCCCTACCGCACACCCTAGATACCCTTCTTCCCCTCTCCGTCCATCCTGCGGCATCATCGACCCCGTTGTCCTCCTCTTCCAACACCACAACGCAGCGTTGCACCCCTTCTGGCGAGCTATGCCTGTCCACTTTCAGCTTAACCCATAGCTCATCACTACACTCTCCTTCCTCACCTAAGAAATTAAATTACACTGCGAGAAGTTGCGCCGTGTGGCAGGTATATAAGAATATCAACCATTAAAAAGGGGGAAGGAAGAGGGAAAAGGATAACGAAGGGGAACAGAGGACAAAAGTAAAAATGTGTGGTAATGATGTGCCTTATCATAGTGCTGCGCTGATATGCTAAAATCGCCAATGGTGCGTGAAAAGAAGGAAATTTCGTGCTTGTCTACATCTTCATACAACCCTGCGAGAGCCGCCGCACGGGCGTGTGGCAGGAGGTGTTAGGACACCAGCCATGTAAAGTAA
The DNA here is from genome assembly GCA_963169105.1 of Ceriagrion tenellum. NCBI lineage: Eukaryota > Metazoa > Arthropoda > Insecta > Odonata > Coenagrionidae > Ceriagrion > Ceriagrion tenellum. The sequence continues at coordinate 68,235,160 of OY720643.1, read as the reverse complement.
AAGGTTTTAGGAGGTGGAATGGTAAAGTATATTATGGGTGTGTTTTGATTGGGGCTCAGATTTAATAATGGTCAATTATTTCGCGTGGAAAGAACGAGTTTTTGAACCTATCCGTTCGGCAGTGTACCTCTCTTATTTTATCGCTTCTGACGAGCATGGAAATGTTTTGTGGCGTCAAAATGATATTCCCTTTGTCGCTCTGAAACACACCAGTTCTGAATTTCTCAAGCAACCTAAGCCTAACGTGTGGCCTCCGAGTCTCTAGAGGCTCCCACCATAATCCCTCTAAAAGCTGGGAAACGCTAAATGTTCGCTCGTAGCAGTGTTTAACGAAACGCTCAGATTTCCTCGTGGAATGACGTTTGATTTCTACACACAAATATCACCACGCACTAACCATCTAAAAGGTCGTTTCCAATATCGGAGTCGGCGACCTCACCTCTGCTTCTCATTCGATAACCCCTGAGAAACTACTCGTCTATGAGACATTTCACATAGCATTAAAGTAATCCTTAAGAGACTTCCATTTATGAAAGACGCGTCCGAATGCCAGGAGCCTGCAAATGTCTGAAGTTATTCCACCATCATCTACCAGAACTTGCAACGCAAGCCACTGAAGCTTGATGTCGCGAGTGAATTGACTCCGATTGGTGGGCGGAAACGAGAGAAAAACGACAACAACCTTAGCCAGTTTGATTAACTTCAAGTAACAGCATTTATATAACCACAAATATTACAATAGAAAGCAAGCCCGTAGGCTAAATACCGTTAACTTGGTCTATACAAGACGAACACAAGTCACAACTGGAACCAAGGAGATACGTCCTTCCCCGGTGACAGTCAGATGTAGAGCTGTGTAGTTCATGAGTAAATCGTTCTTTATGAACGATTCATTCATGAGTAAATCGTTCTTTATGAACGATTCATTGGTATGAACCGAATGAATTGAATCACGTTCTTCGATCTAGTGGTTCGTAAAGAATCGCAAGAACCAAAGGAATTGAAAAGAATCAAGAATTGCTTGAATCGGACTGTGGACGAGAAATTACGACAGATCTAATAGTTAACATGTTGTAATATCTTCGGTGGAAAATTGAAAATTCCTGAGCAAGCAACTAAGATATTTTTATAAAATTTCATCTTTATAGATAGCACGTAGGGAATTTCATACTTTCACATTTTTGGATGCTTCAAGGAAAAGTAACACTTCCATACTTCGCAACCATTACTTTGTCCCCGACATATCCGAGTAATCACATCTTCGGTGGATGTCGTTTTCATTCCTTGTATTCAGTCGGTTCAATCGCTAGCGGTTCACGAAGTCATTTGGTTCCCTGAAGTCGTTTGGTTCATTATGAACCATTTGAAAGAACGACTCATTCACATGAACCAAATCGCATGAATCGAATCATCGAAATGAATCGAAAATCCCAGCTCTAGTCAGATGCCAAGAAGGCGAGCGCCGAGTTGTGTCGATGCGGCCGGCAATTGAGGGGAGTCAGCTGACCGATGCAGGAGTTGGGGGTAGTAGGGGAACTGTTCGTCCAGCCATTGGTTGAGACGGCGGCGTAGAGGAGCACTGTTGCCACAAAGTTCCGAAAAGAGGACGCCAGATGCGAATTCACTATAAAAGTACAGCACCTTGTACTTGTCGCGCAATATCGCCGACAACGCGCAATGTCGCCGACAGTGCGCGCTTTGAAATCTCCCTATCGCACTTAAAACATCTCGCGTTATGTCCGGCTCGCGAGGATGTCCGCGAGCGAAAATGTCCGCGGCGAAATTATGGCCAAATTTGTGCCGAAAATTCGGCACATCCACTGGAGGAAATTTTTTGGAAAAGGAAACTGGAGAAGGGGGGGAATTGCACAGCACTGACACAATCACAGAAAGTTTCTGTCATGCTTTCCTCGATGAATGAGTAACTTCTTTGAGGTTTAAATAACCATACATAGGAACAATACTAGCACTGGCACACAAATGAATACCAGTCTTTGATGCTTTTATCTCTGCCCAGAGAAAATTATTTGCGTGGTCACCAAAGGGGTGACAGACCAAATCACTAAGAACACAAGGTAGATTGACAACGAATTTACAAGCTATAACAATAAACTTACTGATTATACATATAAACATAATAGTAAAGGCGAGAGTGGGCCTTAAATATTTTTTTGTCCAATTATTTCATTAATAGGCATCTTTTATTAATCAGTAATATTTTTATTCTTTGTTTTTTTTGGAGTAAATTTATTTTATTATTATTTTTTATTTTATTTTATGAATTATTATTATCATTTTTTTTTTGGAATCTTTTCATGGCCCACATCTTACCGCCAAAAATAACTACATTCATATATCACAATATGGCTTTATACATAGAAAGATAACACCACTAGATAAACTGGAACCACAGCAAGTGATCAATTAAGCATTTAGGTAGAGATCACCCTGTCAGGCCAGTTAAACAGGTCAAAATAAACCAAAGAACAACTGCCCATGAAAATATGCAATCAAAATTCACCATTACTTGAAAAGAGAGAGAGAAATCATTTCATGGATGGCATCATAATCAAGAATTATCATCACATATGAGAAAAAATGTAATACCAACCAATAGATTTGCCACTAAATGGGCAGAGAAATGAAAAAAGCATCTTAAAAATAGAATTCCTGTCCACAGCAGCATAAATACCAAAATGAGTCCACTGCACGTCTCCAGTGAGGCACTACACAAAGCCAATCGGCATAGAAATTGATTAGGATTTGCCCATTTATGGCTTAAGTGTGGAAAATGGAAAATATTGCACCATCATGAATATCAAGCATTTAAAATTAATAATAAGAAAATAGGAAGCATGTAGGTGTGAGATATTGGTTTATCAAGTATAGAAAAATCTCCAATTTAATTAAAGCCTTAAACCTAGTTAAATTTTCTTCGTGCAAGAGAATGCACGGTTAAGCCTTTGAAAATGTCAATGGAAAAGTTTCTTCACACATAACAATGGATTGACCTCTAAACAGAGGGTCAATCGGGTCCAGGGCCGGTTAATGCCAAACGCGTTAATGAAAGTTATAAATAGGAGAACTAATTTAGATGGCCACACGAACGTTTTTCATCCAATGAATACATATAGTACTTGAGGGACAACCCCCGAAACAGCTATTAAAGCTGGGTGCTGACTGCGGCAATTGCCGGGCGATGGGATCGCACCCCTACGTCAGAAGGTGGATTGAAAGAATCAATCCTCAAAACCCGTGAAAAAAAAGATTCATCGCGGGGTGACACCCACTGAAGGGATATCACAAGAGTTCAGGCTAACAGCACAGAACAACATTCCAATTTCCCCAAGCAATCAGCTGACTTGCGTTGGGCCACCACTTCGCTCGCGATGAAGATGAAGCCAAATTTGTGCCGAAAATTCGGCACAAACTTTCAACTATATATGCAGAATAAATACCTTTTATGCCATTATTTGCAAAGTACTGGCTAAGGAGGCAGCGAAAATGTAGCTGCAGGGCGTTTCCCGGTAAGTTTTTGCACTCTTTGTCCCTGTTATTCCTCCACCATCGACCATTGCGAGGCATAATTGGAAAGGCGGACTCACTGGCGTCTTGCCAACAATAAAGTTTTTAGATGACCTAAATCCTATGACACTACATTATCCTCAAGAAAATGCTCAATAAAAATGCTGCAATATTGAATTTCGTGAAAACACATTTTTTTCACGCAAAAGCTGCAAATAAAATTTCTCTTCTTAACTACAAACCTCCTCCGCCACAAATAAATGGCTTGAGGTGCTCATTATACTAGAATACTGAGATTCTTAGTATACTAGAGCAGACTGAGCATAATTATGCTAGTGAATAATAGTTTTATTAATATACTGAGAAATCTTGGAATAGTGTCAGGCTCTACAAAATAAAAATATGAGGCGAAAGAAATGTATGATTAATCCTTTTCAACAAATTTCTCAGTTGGTGTTGTGGCTAGAGTACTGGCTAACCATACGGACGGCCAGGGTTCAATCCAGGGTTCACGGCCAGGATTCCCTGCAGAGGAAGATATTTTTCAGAGGAGACTCGATTCCTGCATGAGTGTCTTGTGGAGTGCACTTCAAGTGCAGTGCTCCTTCTGTCGGATGAGACGCTAAACCGTGATCCCCTTGGCGCCTTTCGTTAAGAACAGGCTAATGCCGACGCCGGGTTTCTCTCCACCCTTCCTCCCTTACCTCTCCCCTGTGGCGCAAATGACCTTAGCTGTCGGTCGCCACCCCAAATTTCCAATGCCATCCAACGAGTAAAAAAAAATATTTTTTTCCAAACGAGTGAAATAGTATGCTGTTCATGTATCGCAACGAGAACAAGCGAGGAGTGTAAATATGTTGTGAATGTAAAAGACACTTAAACTAGCAGGCAGTGAGAAGATCAAAGCAGTGTGGGTTGAATTGGTGTTCACTGATAGAAAAAAAATTGTAATTTCTAGTACTATACCTTATAACCAATCAGCTGACAAACGGAGAACAAACGGAAATAGATAAAAAAAATAGATAAGGGTGTCATTAAGTGGTCCTGGATGTGAAGCTGCAGGTAAGCCGAGGAATGAAGTGAAAAATATTAGGCTTTCTCTATGAAATGAGTGGAGATAGGATATTAGCGGGGCTGAATAAGCAGTGGTTTCTGAATAAGCATTAGTTTCAATAATAAGATACCTACCAAAGATTACAGAAACCTTGTCGGTAGTACACTCATACCCGTACAAACCTAACTCCGCAGAATACTTCTAATACATTGGCGCTTTGGCTGGCGAACTAAATTCGTTCTGGTCCTTGGTTCGTATCCCAAAAAGTTCGTATCTCTAAATGTTCGAATCCTGAAAATTTCCAACCTCAAAAAGTTGGTCTCGTTACCAAGTTGTCCACGTTATCTGTGGAAAATCAATAAATTTATTCCGGGAAGCAGATATGTTGGAAAGAATATTTATATTTGTATCGCTTAAACTTCGCATATTTGAGCGTATTTTATGTAATTATTGCGTTATTTATGGCAGCTTGTTCTACGAAGAATTAAAATATCATCGCATGGTGTATCCCGAGTTCGTTCATAACATGTTCAAAAAGTTCGTAACATATAGTTCGTTCATTACGTCGAAGATATTTTCATAGCAAACTTGATTTCTTTTTTCCGGGCTCCAGATATTCTTTCTAAGCTTCCTAAATTAAATTACCTATCTAAACCAGTGTTTTCCGAAATTTTTCGAGCCATCGCCTCCTTTTTCCCACAAACCTTTACCCAGCGCCCCAAACTATAAGCGTTAAAGTCATGGACTGCATGACCAAAGCAAGAAGTTTATAAAAATAAAGCTAAAAGAATTGTGATTAAATTATCGCATTTCAAATCCAGGAGAGAGAGAGAGAGAGTTTGCCCATCCCCGGACGTGTATCTTCGGTATGGGCCCAGCCTCCAGCGCCCTCCTGCAGCCCCCTTAGATGAAAGGACCGCTCTCCAGGGGGCGGTGGCGCCCACTTTGGGAACCACTGATCTAAACTAACATTGTGATATGACAGCTGTAAATATGTAATTTCACATACACTAAATTCAACATAAACTACAACACTAATAAGGCTAATGTATGGAATTCCTTTCCGGAAATGCTGCGTGGCGCTGATCATTTTTTTTTCTCGACGTTTCACTCCTCCTACTGGGAGCGTTTTCAAGAGAATGAGTGTGCCATGTCTCGTCTCAATCTTATATAGCGTCCGTTGCTCGATTGTTGGGCCGATTTGAATTCCGGACGGAAAGCGTCAGCCGTTGGGCATTTGAAGGGGCCAGGAACCCTTTCCAAACCCGGCTGAGGCTGTGGCCATCCTCCCTGTTGAAGTTATTCGGCCTTTTTGCAATTTCAATTTGCAGCTTCTCGTATTGGGCGCGGATGATAATCCTCCGTCTTCGCCAACATCCGCGTTTCTTTGAACAATATTTTATGCCCAGGGCTGGAAGCGTAATGTTCGGCGACCGCTGACGCGTCACATTGAAGTAACTGCATCGTTATCTTGTGCTCTTTAATCCTTTGAGATGATAGCTCGCTTGCTCTGTCCCACGTAGCTTCTGCCGCAGCAGCAGGGAACCTCATACACTCCCATAGATTGAAACGTCGAGAAAAAAAATGATCGGCGTCGCGCAGAACTTCCCGAAAGGAATTCCGTACATTGATAAAAGAAGCTGCGAAAACCTTAAAGCAAAAAAAAAATAATAAAGCTACAGCTTTCATTTCACAATGTTAAGCAAGTTCCACTAAGTTTCGCCTGACACAACCAGTCCATCTAAACTGAATTTAATTTTTATCATCTCGATCGATGAAACCAAATTCCCATTGCTTGCAATCTTTCTTTTTTGCCATAGACCGTAGCCATTGACCAAGTTTTACAGCCATATCGACAAGGTTGTGGACTCTACGGACCCAAACGGGTTTTTTTCTCATCCTCGGGTATTGGACTTTGATTGTAGCACTAAAAGGCCCTTCCGACCACCTCGACGCGGCCAGAACTCCTCTTCCGAACTCCCGGATTATGAGCGTCGAGACGAAGTGACCCTCGGAGATTACATTTTGTCCCCCGGGAAACAAGAAAGGGGAAGGAGGAGGAGGTGTAGGGAGGATGGAGGAGTGGCGGCGGAGGAAAGCGGGTTAAGGAAGCAGTGGCAGTTAACAAGAGAGAAACAAGACTTTGCCGGCTTGAGCTACTTTCAAGAAAGGGAGGACCCTTCCAAAAGTCTTATCAGAGAGCCCTTACCAGATGACGCGGTGCTCGGGAAGTTATTTTGCAAACTTGCGGGATGATTTGGCCTCTGGACCATGTGTTCTGAGATACTACACTTTTCCTACATAGTTCTCTACCATTTTTTTGGCACTTTTTAAAAGTATTCTACCAATTTTCAACCAATTCATTGACAAATGATGTGGTATCAACTCACTCACACGGGTGCATATACACCAAGGATTGAAATTCGTCATGAAAAATCAGTTTACTTGACCGGGATTCGAACCCGGATCTCCAAGTCGCCGGTCAGGTGTGTTAGGTCAGTTACTCAACCAAGCCATCGTCCTTCAAGGTGAATTTCTAAGGGGGTTTATGCGAACTAGATGTTCACGCCTCAAGTCCACATTGTGATACATGAGACGATAGTCGTGATTACAAACCCACTGTCGCGGTGGATAAACCCAATATTGTCGTTTATATAACGACGAAAATTGACGAATTTCCAATCATTGCATTGACAATTGATGCGGTGCGAAGTCACTCGCACGGGTGCATATAAACCAAGGATCTAAATTCACCATGATAAAAATCATTTGACTTGATCGTGTAACTGGCTGACCGGCAATTGAGAGATCCGGGTTCGAATCCCGGTCAAGTCAATTGGATTCTTCGCGGCGAATTTCAACCCTTGAAGTATTCTACCGGTAAAGGTAGGTTTCGTTTTAAGTCAGAGAATCTCCTGCCGGTTTTCTACACCTTAAGGGGCCAATCTCACACTAGTATATCCTTTTTCGCCTCAGCATACGATTTATCCTTCATCATCCCGTACATGAATCTTATTCTATTTGTACATCAAGTAAGATCGAATGCTTCCAGGCGTATGAGTTTTTCAAAATTTTCTCGGGCTTTCGTCTGGGCGAGTGGGTCTATATTGGCCGACGTTTCGACGCTCGAGTCGGCCAGTATGGACCCACTCACGCCGACAGAAGCCCAAGAAAATTTTGAAAAAATTGTTCTATATTTTACCGCTGGACTAACATCCCTCTATCTAACTCATAAGAAACCCACCGTCCCTCATTACATCCTCCAGTCACCTACTCTGCCGATCTCGAATTTCATCGAGAAGTTTCCTTTCCTCACCCACCATCTCCAGCACTTTTTCGTTAGTCTTCCTCTCCGTCCACCTCACCTTCTGCATCCTTCTCCACACCCAAATCTCAAATGCCTGCAGCCTATTCTCGTCCTTCTTTCTGAGGGTCCACGTTTCTGCCCCATACAACGCTACGCTCCATATCAAGTTCTTCACCAGCCTCTACTTCACATCCTTATCCAAGGTCCCCGTCATCAACTCCCTTCTATTACTAAACGCCTCCTCAGCTAGCGCTATCATTTCCCGTGTTTTCATTGCTATTATGTCCGTTTTCTTCTAGCTTACTACCTAAGTAATTTAAATACTCAACTTGCTCCAGTTTCTGTTCTCCAACTTTAATCACCAGTCTTGTCTTCTTTCTCATAGAGAATCTCATTACTTTTGATTTATTGTGGTTTACCTTCATTTTTAATATTCCGCACTGTAATTCTAAAGCAGCTACCAAAGCCAGGGAGGCTATTCTGTTTCCATCTATGCTATCGTAACGCAGCGATACAATAGCGTTTGCTAGAGTTAGCGAAGCGCAACGCGCGATTCTGTTTCTTCTGACGTTACGGCCACTGCGACAATACGATAAATAAGCATTGGGAACGATAAAATGGCGCCAGATCCGTAGAACAGAATTGTATTGTCGCGAAGCTACTCACCGTTTTACCGTATGGCCGCGTCGCTATGGCGTTACGAAAAAACAGAATCGCACCCCTGCAGTTCCTTATGATGATCCACTAAGCAGCGCCTGATCGTCCGCGAATCCAACCGATTTTATGAGATGGCCTCCGACTTTGATTCCCTCCTCAGGTTCCTCCAATGCCTGTCTCGCCATTTACTCTGCATAAATGTTAAAAAGCAATGGCGACAACGGGCACCCTTGCCTTACCCCGCGGCCTGTACCTGCCCACCTTGATTCACCGTCAGCCACCCTCACCTGCGCCCTTTGCGTCATATATAGGTTTCGGATTAGTCTCCTTTCTCGCCAATCTATTCCCATTTTCCCGAGTTTCTCCGTTAGTTTATCTCAAATTACTCAGTCAAAATGCTTTTCAAAATCAATCAAGCATGCGAAAACGTCCTGGTTATACTTAATGTTTCTTCCTATAGGTAAGTGTTCCCATTACCGCAATCGCATCCCGAGTTGACCATCCCTTCCGGAATCCAAACTGGTCATCACCTAAATGGTACTTAGCCTTGCTCTCCAACCTTTTAATGATCATTCGAAGTAAAAGTTTGCCTGCGTGTGAAATTAAAATGATTGTTCTATAGTCCTCACAATCGGATGCATTCTTCTTTTTCGAGACAGAAATCAGGACTGTTTTCATGAAGTTAAATCGATCTTAATTTAATTTAAAAAACATTCCAAATCATGCGTGTTACCCAAAATAAAATTACCTAGCGATTCAAACACGGTTCCACGTCCCCGCAGAGTGAACTCAGGAATGTTCTTAGCCCTTTGTTCGTAAAAAAAATTTCCGAACGCAGCTCACAAAGAGATAGCTTTCCATCGAAGAATCTTTCGATAATAAAACCCCGGGGCAGTTTTCCCGAAACTACTCTCCAAAACTCTGGGTGCCCAAAAAAATTTCATTTATTGTACAAGGGGTAGCAAAACTTGGTGGTCCTCGTTTGTGACGAGCTTGGAGTCAAAGGGAAGATTACTTTCTGGAGAGTCAGGACACAAAGGACAGAGTAGGCTTATAAAAGAGTAGGTAGGACGGCACAATACCCAGGGCCGGTCTGAGAAAATTACGGCCCTTAAGCATTTAAGGTAGTTTGTGCTAGATAGTTCCCTAGTCTTAATGGAGACCACATTCGGATTAAAAGTTTCAATTTCTGCAGCTGTGGGAAGTATGTATTAAATATTGCATTAACTATCAATGGTACAAAAATATACATTTATAAGACTGAAAAACAAAGTAATTACGTAAAAGCATCAACGTTAAGTATTTAATTTGACTCTTTTTTTCTTTCACACAGTACGTTCAAAACTCCTTCAAAACGGATGGTTTTTTGCGTTTCTGAAAACATTACTGCGGTGACAATCTGATCCATTTCCAAAGATAATTGAAGAAACGTACAGGGAGCTCACAGTAAATTTTTTCACGAGATCTAAGGGTTAGAAATTCCTCATTTTTTAAAAAATAAGTTCTCTACGGAGAGCACACAAGTACCATTTCCTCTGCAAAAGGGCCGGCCTTTTTCGAGAGAATCTCGACTAGTAGCTCGGTAAGGAGCGCATTTTTTTATATCTTTAGAAGTGTGACATACTACTCTTTATAATTAGATCACGTTAATAAATTTCTAGGTTCAATGATATTTCGCTCATGCTACCTTAATAGAGTGATGTTCCTCTTTTTGGCATTTGAAAAAAACTTTTTCTTCTTTTTTTTACGTACTTTGACTTAAGGAAACTGGCGAACAAACTTAGAAATGAAACAAACAAGTACCAACTATACTATTTTTTCCACAACATTTTCACACGAATGAAAACACGTCCTACAAATAAAATAGAAAATTTACGAGCAGCAATAAATCAGAATGCAACTCTGTAATAAACAAGGTATGATAGTAATACATTTAAATGGGTGGAACCAAAATAATCAAATTAGGTACCACACACTTAAGGTAAATTAGGTACAAGAAATGAAGTTAAGAAAAAATTAAAATATGGCTCCTAGCATTATGAAAATGATGTTAAGAAGAAAGCTGTGACGCGCAGTCAAAAAGTTAAATTATGTAAAATTCTAATAGCCTAACTTTTTGTATTGATTGCCATGGAATAGAATAATACCTACTTCCTAGGCACACATGCACTTTCACCGACAAATTTTGTATTTTCCGGCCTAGAGATGGTTCTTTTTTCTCGAAATATGATCTAAAATCGGACTAAGAATAATGAACGGAGAGTAAATTTTATATTACAGTCAGAAGTACCTCTTAACTTTCGTCATAGATTGCATTGGAGCAGGTAGCTTAAGGGGCGCTCTCCATTATTCGTTTTTTGGAATACCACGAATGACTTTCATGCAGCTTCTATTTTGAAAGCTAACATAACCATTTTCTTTCCATAAACTGCCAACAGTAACGCATTCTGATTGGTAAATTATTCATCTAAAGTCGAACGCGAAAAATCACAACGCTTCTTAAGGGCAGGGAAATTGGGGACTTCTTTCAGAGAACTGGTCACAGACGAGAGACGATAAGTCGACGTCAATTGAAGAAGGGCGGTCCCACTAATATAAGCCGGAAATTCCTTGACCTGGTGCTTTGGGTAGCATTGTCTGATGGACGTCAGTTAAGTCGCTAGTGACGACGTATTTTTCATACACTGATTATAGAAAGGCAAGTGGCTTAGCTTCCCTCACATCACGAGAGGATCAAGGTTCAACACGACAGGCAATTCCGCATTAAGAATTCGATGACAGGCCCCAACATGGCTGAAATTGATGCCGTTAGAAGAAATTTTGACGCTCGTCAGTACGTAATAGTTTGGAAAGTTCGCAGAAAAAAAAAGTTGCTCGGTCTTTTCGGTGGGGCTTCAGATGCGGGCCAAAATTATTATTACTCAGGTTAACTACCGGCTGAAGTCGGTTCAAATGGAGGTGGGTACAAATCCTATAGAGGTTACATGCGTGGCATCCTATTCACCTCAGTACTCGTCCCATCTCTCTTTGCTCTGCTCAGTTAAGTTCCAATTATCGGGGCTCTCATCGAATATGCCAATCACTGAATAACAAAGGGTAATTTGCAGCGATATAAAATTTACCTTCGACCCGAGAATCACTTTGAACACATCTGGGGGCTATTCTGTTAATACATGCGCTACCATAACGCGGAGATAAAATAGCGTTTGCTTTGGCTATCGAAACGCCAAAGGCGATTCTGTTTCTTCTGACATTACAACAATTGCAACAATACCATAAATAAGCGTTTCGTAGGCTATAATGGCGCGAAATTCGAAAAAAGAATTGCATTGTTGCGGAGCCACTCACTATTAAATGGCTAGGCCGCGGCGCTAAGGCGTTATGAGGAAACAGAATCGCACCCCTGGTGATGATGCATTAACATTGTCACCCGGATCGAAATAAATGTATTTCTTGAGAATAATTGCACGGTATTTCACTTCGCGATCCGTGAATTCCACTCATTTTCGCGAGACTCTTCGGATTTCATTATATCCTTAAGCTTATCCTCGATCTGTCTGTTGCTCGTGTCATCCGGATTAAGTCATGGACTCGTTTTTTTCCGACGGAACGCCCTTCTTTGCATATGTTACCAGTGCCATGACATTGGAGGGCGTATCCCAGTTTTAGAGATTAAGATGAGGTGAAGAGGTAATCGTGAGTTATTATGAGCACAGTTTAATAACTTTTCTCACACCTAAGTGGAAAAAATTCTATGACAACATTTCACTCAAGTACATCTCTTCATTTGCTGTAAACAACCTTGTATGTATCAATATTAACGACGCAAGAGAGGTACGTGTTTCAAAATATTTGCCTTAATTAAAGCATTTGTTCTGGGCTTGGGTTTACAAAGTGAAATTTAAGCAGGATCATGTATAACTACGTGTTTTTAAGCGGCATGATACCTTGATTCCTGCCAGACGCCATTATACATACATATCCAAATCCTGTTCCACTCAACGTGGGTCTAGGAGTTGACAAAACCTCGCCATTGCCCTCTATCGTTCCATAGCTCTTGTCGGACAACTCCATCCCAAAGGTACCCTCTTGCCTCCACGTCTCTACTCCCTTCGTCAATCCAACGTCTCCTCGGCCTTCCTCTCGGACTTTTACCTTCCCCTATTGTGCTTAGCATTGCTTTTGGCATTCTTGTTTCTTCCATTCTTTTAACACGTCCTAACCATCTAATACTATTGTCTACTAATTTTGTCTAATACTTATTAAATTTAATTGCTCCCTTGGTATATTTCTCATTCTGTCTAGTTTGGTATTCCCCAGCATTGATCTCAAAAACTTGATTTCTCCTGCTGTCTCCCTGCTGCTACTATGAAACTCATTATTCCGCGTATAGAAGAAAACCTATGCGAATATATTGGAATGGTTCTGACATAAAATGGCAAGTTGCTAAAGGCTACGGGTAAATTTAAATTAAATTTCTAAGAATACAAATCGGTAATATGCATTTTTTTCACTTTTATCGATGCATAATATTCATTAGCACGCGCATGCAAAGTTTCGCGAAAATCTCTACTAAAACTTGAATCAATCTTATCGCCTTGAACAGCAGAGAGGCCATTCCTCACCCACAAGACGAACGGTTTTCCGTGAGGACGCACATTTTTTTCCATCTTCCGAGCGATCCGGTTTTTTTCGGCAGTGTGTGCTGCGTCGTTTTGCTTTGCCGACGTTCACACATACCTTTTCTCCCCCACCCACCCATTCCCATTCTTCTCCGTGACACCGGTACTCCAATCTTCCTTCGAACAAAAAGTATACATAAACATTCCTTCCCTGTTTTACCATCTTAAACCTCCCTCATACCGTGAGCTGGGCACTTTCCTTCCTTCGCCTTGACGACGCGAGTCTTACCGATGCCATTGTACATCTACATCTACGTAATACCCCGCGAGCCACCACAAGGGTGTGTGGCAGGGGGTGAAGATCACCAAACATGCACTATTGCCGTGCAAGTAGGATATTTAAGGGAGGCATGCTAGAGAACAGGGTCACATGGAGCTAGATGGTTAGTATATACATAATAAGACAGGGATTACTGGTTGTTATTACATGCATCATGCACTACAGACTAATCTAACTATATTACACCTACCTATCCCTTTGCTACGCTGCCTATTGTTCTCTCTTATGGTACGCGGGAAAAATGACATTTAAAATCTATCAGTACGACAATCTACCTCTCTAATCTTGTTAATATGATCAAACCTAGCATAATACGCCGAGGATCTCAATATATATCCAACGTCATCTGTGAACAAATCGGCTTCGAATTTACTTAAAAGGTTTATCCTAAATTTTAACCTGCGTTCTGATAGTAATTACTATCCTAGTTCTTCTAATAAACTCGTAATTTCTCTGTGCTCCTTGGTATCGTGTAAGAGGACATTGTAGGGACACTTCATAGCTTTGTTGAAGAATATGAACTCGAAGCTGGTGAAATCTTCTCGGGTTTTCCACCGGGTCAGGTCGTTGTGGGCCGACGTTTCGATAGCTACCACCGCCATCGTCCTCATGCCCTGAGGACGATGGCGGTGGTAGCTATCGAAACGTCGGCCCACAACGACCTGACCCGGTGGAAAACCCGAGAAGATTTCACCAGCATAATACGCCGGGAAAGAACTAAATCATATTTATGAACTCGAAGGCTTCCGCGGAGCCGTTCAGATAGCATTGAAGGCTTTTCGGGCTGTCTACCGCGTATTTCCGTCGACATAGACGACAGTAGTCATCAGAGAGGTCATTGAAATCGTAAAAACACCAGAAAACAGCAGCAGAGAAAATGGTTATACCATCTACAATGTCTTTGCCTCCAATGAAATTTCAAAAAGAAAAAAAAAGAGCAACCAATGACACTCCACCTGACTGAATTGGTAGAAAAAACGGCCCCTTTAAAAGACGGACCCAATCTTGCACCTTGCATCATTTAACTGTCGCCTCTGACAGTGGAAAAACGCAGAAGAGAGCTCCAAAAGCCTTCACAGCCATTTGTTGAGGATGTCTACAGCCCACCATACCCGTCCAGCCCGTTCTGATATGTCGTAGGGGAACACACATACAAATCATATGCAGCACAGCATCAAAGAAACTAGGCACTGTTAACAACTAGATTGTCCTCGGAAGAAAAAGTCAAAGACAGATGCTACGTCGCTCTGATTAGACCACACCTCAAATACGCCGCGAGAATCTGGTACCCTGGTCACAAATATTTAACCAAAACATTGAATAAAATACAAAGAAAAGCTGCACGCTTCGTTAAAAACTGCTACGAGCGAACATATAGTGTCTCATAACTTTTAGAGGGATTTAGGTGGGAGTCCTAAGAGACTCGGAGGCTACACGCTAGGCTTAGCTTGCTTGAGAAATTCAGAACTGAAGTGTTTCAGAGCGACACGGAGAATATTATCATGACGCCTCACTACATTTCTAGGTCTGACAGAAGCGATATAGTAATATGAGAGATACATTTCCGAAAAGATAGGTATAAAAACTCGTTCTTTTTTTCGCGCACAACAAAGCGAGCACAATAAAAACTGAGCTCCACTAAATGCACTCCCATAATACACGACACCATTTCACCTTCCAAAACCGTTTCCCTTACATCTTTACACGGCTGGCATCCTAATACCCCCTGCCACACGCCCATGCGGCGGCTCGCAGGGTAGTATGCAGTTGCAGATGTAGATCCAACCTCCCGACGGAATTTAGCGATACTTCTTCGCGGAATAATTAAGTCTTTAATCTCAACTGGATGCGGTACTCCATGATGTATACTACTTCATGCATAGTGCAATATATTTCATTGCTAACTAGAAATGAAAACTAACACTTCTTAATGAAATTCCAGATCGGAAGAGTAGGTGGCTGGAGGATTATGAGGGGCGATAGGTTGCTCAGGAGCGAGATAGAGGGAATAATATAGGGCAAGCGGGGAAGGGGAAGAAAGAGAATAGGTTTCTTGGACGATATGAAGAAGGGTAGATCTTATGCCGAGGAGAAAAAGAAAATACTAGAGATTTTAGATAAGACCCTGAAAGTGTAGAAAACCGTGAGGAGATTCCATGACTTACATCAAAACCTACCTTCAACTTTTTGATTTTTAGCACCCTCTTCGAGTTCCAACACGTGATTGTTTCAAATCCTTTCTGGCCTGTTTATTCAATGGTCCATGCTACCGATCTGTAGACAGCTACCCTCCACAGGATTGCTTTCGAATTCTGTTTTCGCGTTCGTAGTCCAATTTCCTTTAACAAAGTAGTCGCGCTTCCTCGTAGCAATTACAGTGGATACCAGGGAACTAAATGTTGACCCCTTACTATCCATCAAGGCTAGGTAAGAGGACTTCAAGAAAGGCTCAACCCAACCCATGGTATAATTCTCTTCCAGCTCATATGCCGTGCTGGATACGTAGCAAGGTACTGTTCATCTTCATTGGCAGTTCAATCCTAAGATTGGTTGACAGCAGCCCTCCACCCTTCCCTATCTAATACTAGTTCCCTTACTTTCTAGTATCTCTTCCTGTGTACTTTCCTCTTAATTTGGTCCATTAACTTATTCCTGGGTCTTCATCTGGGGTCTTTTCCCTCTATTTTTCCTTCAATTATGTTCTTCAAAAAACACATTGAGTCTCAGGATGTGTCCAATTCATCTGGTTTTTCTTTTTTTGCATGGTGTTCCGAATGGTTCTTTCCTCTTCTACCCTTTTTATCATTTCATATTTCGTCCGTCCATTTTATCTTTAATAGTTTTAATTGTTTATAGTCTGTTTTGGTCAGCTTTTCCGATGGTCCATGCATCCAATTCATAGAGTGTAACGCTCCACACTAATGTCTTCACATACTGTTTCCTGGTTTGCAGTCCTACCTTCTTTGAGCACAGCTGTTGTCTTTTTCCCATGGACGCTTTCTTATTATTCAATCGTTATCGTACTGTTCAATATGGCTGAAAATATGGCGATGAATAACATAATAATTGCCATTGGTTTTAGAAAGGCCAGGTAGAAGAATAGGCTGGTGACCTGAGCAAATTTTCTTTTCGGGTAGCGCAGTAGTCTGCGTATTGGCTCGAAAAAGCATAAATCCGAGGATCGATTCCCGGTCCAGGTCGATTTTTTAATGGCCATAGGCAGCGGTATTAACCTTTACATAATGAGCGCTGCCTTGGCTTGTGCTAATCTACGCTTGATGCCCGTTGTACTTCCAATTAGATAATACTTTCGAAGTAGCTAAAGGAATCCGCGTGCGTATAAAAGATATAAAACTCACGGGGAAGAATGAGGCGTGACCCGCCATTTCGTTTCAGTATTCCTCTCCTATCAGCGAGCTACACCACCCTACTCCCCTTCATTCCCCAATCCACATTCCTCCCCTGCGACCTCACTTCCCCTTTCATCTCTCGTCTCGGGTCAAATGAGCAAAAAAAAAGACTCATTTACTAACCAACAGGAAAACGCCATTAGCAAAAAAAAAATAAAAAATGAGGGAATATTTGGGGAAGCCTTTTCGCCAGACGATAAAAGGAAGGGTGTGAGAAGGAAACTTCTTCACTGACAGAGGAAGTGGACAAAGAAGGATTTCCTATAAAGTTAATGATTTTTCTCACGTCTTTGAGAATTTTCTTTTACTATAATCCTTTGGCGCTTCTCTTCCACAATCTCGGAAACTTTACAATTTTTTTCTTTAAATAAAGTTAAAATGAAAACTATGCACTTTAAAAGTGTACAAAATGATAGAACTTTTGGTGAAATGTAGAGAATTTGAAGAGGATTAAGTTTACAAAATGATAGAACTTTTGGTGAAATGTAGACAATTTTAAGAGGATTTTTCCTAAATATGATCTTTTTCTGGTTTGAGTAAACACAATTTAAAATCCTTCCACTTTTTATCCAACAAAACGTTTTAATAGAAAGATCGTTAGAGTATTCTTATTTGTAGTTTTTGGTATCTAGAATATTATATATCTGAATCATAAGTAATAATTTTTAGAGTTGAACGTATAAATTTTAATTAGCTTTATCATTTTTACTAAATGAAAAATTAACGGCATTAATTGAATTGATCGGGAAAGATTTTATTTCTTTAAAAAAAGGGATGACTTCCCCATAGATACACATACCAGAAAAGATATAGTTCCTATTTATTTTTTTCGCGTGTTGCTAGTTATTTAACAACTCTATCCCATGTTCTATTATTATTTCCGATTATCACATATGAAGTTACAACATATGTCCAGGAAAAAACCCTTTGGTAGTTGTATAATCGTGTAGTATATTAAAAATATCCAAATAATTTTCTAAATATATAGATTAAAATTACCATTTAGACATAGAGATACTTTTAAAAGTATAAAGAATGAAATCAGACAATTTATAAACTCATTTAAAGCCGAAACATAAATATATGATACGAAAAATTTTATTAACTCACCGAGACAGGAAAGGAGTGCGAGGAAACTCGATAGACGCGAGAAAGACCCAGATGTGTTTTATTTCCGTTAATTTTGTTTCGTGCTTCTTTCCCGATAATCCCGAAACTTTCCCGTATTTTTAATTATTTTTTCTCAGAGAATAATATTTATTTTTTTATTACGCGCTTCTTTTTCGCTATACCTTCAGGGGAGGGTTTAGCTTTTTCTCCCCCTTTCCCGATGATGGACTTTGAGAAAACTTCCGACAAGACCCATCGACTAACTCCTGCCGAGAAGTCTGCCTCGAGAAGACGAAGTCGTCTCGTCGTTATTGTAGCCGTATTTTTTTAATTATAAATTTCTTTTTGCTCGGGAGAGATTAAGTTGTTCTTGTGTAAGGTAGGGGTTCAGAAAAGAAATATTCTCTCCGAACACCCTCAAAAAAAGCCATAGAGGGCGTTCACATGGTCCTCGCGTGGCTATTTGTATGATGGAAATGTCGTGAAAAGTGAAGGATAAATCCAGTGAACTTACGCAGAGGCGCCCTAAAACACAATCCAAAAACGCAAATTTTCCAGGAAGAAGCAATAATTGTAGCAAGGAACGTTTGAAGCAACTAAAAAAAAATCATCTCATTTCCTAAAGAGATAAAGAGTCACCGCTTTTTTTCACACGGCTAAATTTTCTGAAAATGATTCTGCCAAAATAAGCAGCTGCTAATTTTATAGAACCTCTGAGAAAATTTTCAATTTTTAAAATGTAAACCTCCAAGTGAAAAAGGCTCCACGTCTAATAAATAGCTATAAAAGTTATTTTTAAAAATCTTCCACGATAACCCTTACCCTGCTCCACGGGCTTTTTATCCTTCAACCTTAAGAAGCTGGGTGGGAACTTCTCCATATGATTTTTCAAACACACGAATCAACTCGATGATTTGGGCGAAAAGAACACCGTTAGCTCGGCCCATTTTTAGGATAAATGTCACAAGGCAATGTTAAGAGGCTATTTCAGGGGAAAGTTACATCTTTAACTGTCGTTTTATGACGTTTGAGAAAACATTTAAATCGACACAATCATTGCTTGTTCTGCAGTCATCTTCCTGTACATCCCTTGAACGCAATATTGGACTGGTAGTGTCCTCCAAATACATATAATTCGGAACCATTAGCCGCAAGGGCGTAGTGAGGAGGTGATCAAACGGAACAAACAAAATAATCACATCGATGATGAATATTGGAAAAAGCATTTTCTTCACTCCATAAATATCCTTCGGCACTCTTTTATTTTGCACAACTTTAATTTTCCAAAGGATTAAAAGGAGATGAAGTCACGATAATGTGACACGTATGAATTATATATTTCCTCTCCGCGAGGCCCCAGGATGAATTATTCCCACTTATGCTTTTACAGCTTGAGAATTGACCTCTCACAGAGACATAACTCTTGCTACGTGAAAGCCTCCCCGCCTAAGCGACCGCTAAAACTAACGGCATTCGAATATAAACATTTCAACTGGCTCGCCCCCTGACAAGTAATTTAAGCGATCGCGGAAAAAAAGGATGTGACTGTTCTCTCGGAACGTCATGCATTCTTTTAGGCAGTATTTTTTGACAAAATGATGCCGAAATGGCTGGATATCTCATTCGTTTATATGATTCAATAAAGAGGAGAGAATGTGATGTCATTGGCTTACTGTCACAAGTCTTTTTACGTTTTGGATTTGCAAGTAATCCGTCCTTCTCTTCCTGGTGAAACAGAGATCGTCATTATTTCATTTCCTTTTCAACATCTCTTCTCCTAACAACCACGATTGCTTGGAAACTTTAAATTGATTTCCTAACAATCAATTTAAAGCATGGGGATTTGCGTTTAAAAAAAAAATCCAAATTGCTGCAGGATTAGTCTCTGCCGTCGATTTAAGATGAGAGTAAACGGCGCCTTCACGCTTGGTTGAAGCAGTCAATTTGGATAGTCTACCAAACATGTCTTTCGTACGTTCTTCACTCTTATGCAAATTATTGAAACATTTCTTGTTGTGTTCCATTGCTAAGATGCTTTCATGGTGGAAGAAGTTGATTTCTATGATTTGATCATTTATTGTTGTGTGCTACCTGTGCAAATCTGTTTTTTTAAGTTTAGTTCATTTGTTTCTGTAGGACTTTTGAGGTTCCTGTAGGACTATAGGGGTTTATGAGGAATGTTTAAAAATTCAAATTAATGCAGGATTAGTTTCCAGTGTTGATTAAAGAAGAGAGAAAACGGCGTCTTGATGCAGTATTTTTTAATGATCACCTAACATGGCTATCGTGCGCAATTCTGACGGAAAAAAATATCCATAATCCAATGATTTTTTGGGAAGAGATTTAAATATCGCATATTTAAAGATTGACCACTGAAGTAATGCGACAAATACTCAAATAATTACTGTTTTGTATTTGATTTATAGATATTAATTGTTAATTAATTAGGTTTAAGTTGATTTTTAATATTTAAGTTAATTTGGTTTATTTAAGTAAGTTTATTTATTTGCTTTGAATTTGGTTCTACTGTTGTTTTTTGCTAAGAGGGACCGGACGTTAATTAATAAAGGTGTGAACCAAGAGGCAATTCACTTAAGATTTGTTATTAAAACTTAATATTACTGCATTTTAAGCGTGTTAAGGCGCACCAGTCATCCATTCAATATGGAAAATTGGGCATTTTAATGGCTTCGGATTCTATCGTTGCCGTGTGCCTCCATCTTTTATCTCCTTTGAACCATGGGTTTGGCCCACGAGCGTCCACGACCACGCGATGATCCCTTAAGTTCCAGAATCCTTTCCGTGTGTGTTCACCGACCGATTCATGGGATGCCGTACAAATGAAATTTTCCTCCCGCCAGAGACGTTTCCTCCACTGCTGGGATCATCCGATCGTCAATCTCTAGCTCAATCCTCGGGGAAACCAAAATGAAACTTCCTGCTCGCGATGTTTCTATGTATTTTTTTCTCTCTCCTTTATTTCATTCGGGAAAAAAAGAGCGGAGAGAGGAGATGCGTCAACATCACGTCTTCTGCCGAGGTTTCTCCGGTTTCCGCTTCGGTAGAAAGGCACCCTTCCTTCACCGGTCCAGAAGGGATTTTCCTCTCCCCCTTTCGTGTTATCCTCCCTCCGGAGAGATTTCCTTTCGCGAAATTTCTTTTGCGCCCCCCCAGACGCACCCTCACATTCATCAAACTGTCCGAATCCGAAGAAAACAAGGTGTCCAAGGACAAATTTTTATGTATATACACATATGGCCATCTTAGCAAGACAAGAGGAGAATGAGTGACTGAATCCTACGCTAAGTTTGCGATGGTTGGCAGCTGCTGCCTAAATGCCTCCGCCTTATCCTGCATCGACAGCCGGCGTTGAGGCGACGTTCTCATGTCGGCCGTGACAGAATATTTTCCACACGCAGAGCCAAAATAGGGCAGCGTGAACGTGCCTGAAAGAGTAAGCCTTTAGGCGGCTGGAGCGATTTTTATGTACAGAATTGCTTGAGACTTTGCCTGGTAACGGTAATACTGGTTACTAGACTACTGTAGTGCGTCATTTTAATTAGTCATGTATTGCTTTACAGGGGCTACTAAGTGTTCTGCGAAGTTTTCATCAACAATGCAGAGGTTCAACGAAGTAACACTTCTTACAACGTTGATTATTCTAAACGCTTCCTTCTCTCGCTAACGCCAATCTCCTCCTAATCTCTTCACTGTTATGCCGTGTGTATTTAACTGCACTACCCCAGTAAATAAATTGCACTGCCTGCTCCGGCTTGTGACCTCCGCTACCTTTTATGACCAGCCTCGCTTTCTATGTCTGAGAGAATCTCATTACTTTTGTAAGGAGGATCAATTCCTACAGGCAATCCATTCGCCTAACCAGTCAATTTAGTCCACTATAAATTTTTTGTAGCGTTCCACAAAATGTAACTATTAAAACTGCAGCTATTATCTAGTTCTCCATCTATTTCTAGACATACAACTTTCTTCACATCGTATATTGACGATAATAGCGGAAATTCTCAATCCACTAATAGCCGGTTGTGATAACATTTAGTTATGGAATCAATGGTCATGAGATCCATTAAGTTATAGATCACATAAATATTTTCAGGTTGCAGGAACACATCTACTAGTTACTTAAAATATTCATCAATAGTTAATAGCTTCCTATATTTTATCTAATCTTCCACCGCCGGATAAAATTTATGAAAGTTTAGCTTAAAATAATTGCTAATGCACATAATAATGAGTCAGTAGGTGTAAAAAAACCACACATCTGTCTCATAACAACTCTTTTATCTAGTAATTAAGTCTCCACGCTGTTCATTGCGCATCCTCAATCTAGGGTACTTATGGAACTCATAACTCCATGACATAAGTTATGGAACCAATAAATTAATCAAATGATTATGTAGTACTTATTGTATGGTTGCCATGGTTCATGGGCCTCACAACTTTATAGAATACATAGGTGTTGTTCCTCCAACTGGCCATAAATCTAGATTAGCCTCCTCTTTCGCGAAGAGCTATGAAGAGCATAGGTAATATTTATGCTTTAAACTGCCTAGACTTTTGTAGAAATTTATCCATTAAATAATATGAGAGAAAAAACTCCATGGATGACAGTCTAAAAGGACGATTCGATAGAAATACACGGAAAATGGACAATGTCTATCAATTGAACAAGTTTGGAAAGAAAGGAAATAGTTTCGAAAGAGTCTGGAACAGCGGTCGGCAAACCGCGGCTCGCGAGCCACATGCGGCTCTTTGGCCCTTCGAGAGTGGTTCTTCCACAAAATACCACGTGCGGGCGCGCATAACATATTTTACAATTGCATAAAATTGCACGTTACTTAATTTTATACACAGTAAATAATATCGTTATTAAGTATGATGTCAAGTTTTATTCGAGGTACCTACAAATTTAACTAAGACTTAAAACTTAAAGTAACGTTAACTAAGTAAATTTTAGGAAGCGTTGAGGAGTGAAATAAAATGCCATGCTGAGGATTGAGAAAGGCATGTTGAGATGGTTTGGACATATAGGATGAACGAAAGGAGATAGACGAAACGAGTATACTAGGTCGAGTGTGAATGGGAGAGTTGGAAGGGGTGGACCTCAGCGAACGTACCCCAATCAGATTGAGGACGGTTTTTAGCAAAGGCCAGCTTAGGAGTACACTTATTAAGTTAATAACAATGTACCTACCTATATTGTTTAAGTTAAAAACATTTGGCTTCGAAAGAAATTTCAACCGTTGCACTTTGGATATTTAGTTTGCCGACTAATTGTCTAGAATTCTAGATAGGAAGATAGGAAACATAGCCGTGTTATTAGCCTTTCTTATACCTGTCATTAGCCGTTCAAGCTATTTCAAATAGTACGGGTAGTCCAAGTCAACTCCCATCACCGCTCCTCGCATATCATACAACCAGTTTTCTCATGTCTGCCAATCTTCATCTCTTGACCCCCCCACATGTTTTATTGCCCTCCAGATTCCTTGCTTCCGAGAGAATCTGGCCCTTCCACTGTTCCTAATGGATGTAGTACGGCGGGGTAATGTCCAAAACGATCACGTCATAACTTAGAGAGGCGCATTTCGTATGCCAACATCTATTAGTTGTGCCATGTGTGTGGAACGACTAGGAAGATACGAAAGCAAAGCATTTCCAATCTGTGTCCTCTCATTTTTCCTCGTTATAATTAGTTTTTACGGCCTCAAGGAAACGGATAGGTAGGCATATATGAATCTACCATGATGGTGAGTAGGAAAAAAAGTCGAAAAGCCGTATAATTTACACGATCTTCAGACGAAGGAGCAACGGGAGAGGGGTGGGGGGGGGGGAGAGGAGGAAGAGAAACGAATGAAAAAAAATGACTCCGGGCGACTTGGTGACATGAACAACCTTGGAAAATTCTTTTCGGAAGTGTGCCTAATTTTAACATTTTTTTTCCCTCCACGTCGGGAGCGGAGAGATAGAGAGAGAGAGTGTGGGAAAAAATATGTATAGAGGAGAACGGCTGCGGAGCTCCCCCAACTTGTTTCATCTCCGTTTGGTCAATAAACTGTGAAAAACAGGCAACAGACTTTCCCAGGGGAGAGGATCGGAACTCTCGCGGCGCATATGCTATCCTCTCAACGGTATTACCCGGCAAAGTTTAAGTGGAATGCATTCAGAGTAGAGAGGAGCAAATCCGTACATTTTTAGGAGCTCGTTCACTCTGGATCGATTCTTTTTGGGACCCGTTCCTTTCAACTCGTTCACTGTTCCTTTTTTATTGGCGGTCATGTATTCAATTATTCATATGATCCTGGTGTTTAAAGAATGTAAAATACCTAGAAATACTTAGTATACCGTAATGACGGCGTTTAAGAATTTTGGATGAAATTGAAGATGAAAAGTATTATTACCAACGTTTTGCATGGTTTCGTAAATAGTTTTAATTTAAAAAAAGAACCGCTAATTACACCGCTAGCATCAGCAGATGAAGTTTTGGGGTGTTATAAAGAACATCGCGTTTCTGAAAGATAGGAGCGGAGGAACGAAAGTAGTGACGGACCGAAAAGAACGAAGGACCGAAAGGAACGACGCGTCGACTTACTAGCGATAAATTAAAATCTTCCGGCGACTTACTAGCGATAAAGTATAATGTTTCGTAAAATTTGGAAAGTAAAATATTTTCAGATGTTATGAGATTGTTAATAAATACAATAGAACTTGGATAATTCGAACCCTAAGGGACCAGTGACAAAGTTCGAATTATCAAAAAAATTCGAATTGCAAAAGTTTTCCAGAAAGGATATAAAAATACCAGTTATAAATTTAAAAAATACTTTAATGATTTTAAACCTTAATTCTACACAATATTGACTTATTTTAACCACACAGCAACAAAATTCATTGGAAAACACAAGTTCTACAATATACGGACTGATTACACCATTTTGAATATTACACAGAGGATTATTGCAGTAATGTACTTAACCAATAGCGTAATAGAGTATAATCAAATTCCATTCAAACTACGTACGTATATTATGTATGACGTTATGACTAATAAAATATTCTAACGTGATTATGAATAAATACATCATAGTATGAATTCCTTACTTAACGTTGTTCGATGGTACCTGTATCATGTAAGAAAAAGTTCGAATTATCCAAGATAAATTTCGAATTAACCACGATTATTTTACATTGTTTATATACAAATGTCTAGGGACCAGAGAAAAAAATTCGACTTAAAGTAGATTTGAAATTGAAGAAGTTAGAAGTAGCCACGCTCCACTGTATTTTTCATTGCAGCCCACTCGAGGAATGAATTGAAAAAAAAATTAATACGATTTCCGCAAAGTCTTTAGAATATTTGCAAATATATTAGCAATTCTATTCATATTTTCGCAAAAATAGACTACAAATTCGTGATCAGCGACCTGAAACACATATGGGTAACCAATTTGGTTTAGATTGGACGACCATTTTGACGATGGACAACGTTTCAGGACACATGGACCACTGTGCGACTTACCTAAAGGACCAACGGACCGAAAGAAACGCTCGTTCCATAGAAGTCGGTCCCCCAGTTCAATTCGTGGACCCGTTCCTTAGGTCCCGTTCGTTCACGAACGACCCACCTCTGATTCTTAGCATCTGTGGAACCGTTTCTAAGGATTGAGGAAAGAATGGGAAGCCATTTGTAACGTAGGATAAGGCGAGTCTACATGCCGGTGTGGGCGTGACGCAAAACGGGCATTAAGAGAAACTTCTAAATTTACCCTTCCCCTCATCCCGTCCACCTGGTTAATATGAACACGAGGTAAAAGCCGACACGACGGGGGTAGAAGTGAAGCGGTCCCTCGCCCCCTTTCGGGGTTTTATGAACGAGCGGTGGAAGTGAGATAAAGGAGAAATTAAAAATCCCTCCCAGGATAAAAAATATATATAAGCGAGCCGAAAACGAGGAGGAGGACGAGGTTGAACAGATAAGCGAAAAAGAAGTCTAATTTTAATGCAGCAGAGAGAGAGAGAGAGAGAGAGAACGCTATATAAAGAGTTTAACTGACGACGACCTTTTAAGTCGCTAAAATATCGCGTCGGCAAAGACAGGAAAAAGAATCGTGGAAACCCAGGCGCTTCCTTAGTCTCGCTTCACTAAAAATCTCGGGCACTACTTCTTCCTTTCCCCAAGAGCTCGAAAGGGTTTCACGCCAATTGTTGCGTGCTGCATGCGACGTCATTAAGTGTCCCTTCGTTAATGAAATGCTAACGTCAAGGTTTAATTTTACAGCACGCCGTGGTAAGAAAAGCGTAGGTACCTCGACGTCCTTCCGAAAGGAAATACCGGCACGGCAGAAATGTATAAATTTACATCTCAATGTTCCCTTGAGATTTTCTCATTTTACAAGATTCGCATTTCTCTGGATTCATCAGTAGTTGGCGGATATTATTGGCACATGAATTTAAACCTTTTTTTAAAGATAATATATCATTGAAATAAAGACTTCATCAACGACGCAACGTTACGACGGAAGAAATTCTTTATCCACTCTCCTTTGGAAGACTGCCCCGTAATAGACTTCAATCCGACCTAAATAAATTCAAGTAAAACTAACCCGTCCATAGGGGTATGCTCAGATAATGTATTGGATCTGATCAGATATCTGTCAGAGGTTATTCATTTTGGCTGAGTGAAAACAACGCTGCTTCAAAGCAACAACATTAGTGTACCTATATTTGGAGTTATTCTGATGGTGATTTCTTTGAATTGAATTGATTGAATTATTTAATTTCTCCAAATATATAAGTATTTTCCTTCGGCCAATTGAGCACTGGATAAGATTCTACATAACACCGCAGTATCCTCCAACAGAAAATCTCATCTCTTACGAAATAGTGGTGAAATGATTCCTCTAAAGATTTTCGGAATGATTGTAAAGTAGTAGTTTTTTCGTTACTATTTAAGGCAAGCTTTTACTTACTTGCCACAGCACGGCGCCACTGAGCTCTGAGCAGCAAGTTTACTTCAATTGTACACGCGACCTACATTACTAGTGTTAGAGATTTTTTCAATTTCGCGGTAAATAAAGTCACTAGCTGCCACTAGGTGGTTGACATTTGCCTCTGCGCATCAGTTTTCGCGCATCTCTCACGCCACCGCTCACTCGGCTCTGGCGGTCTCTCTTGCTCGCTCTCTCTTTCTCACTGTAAAGCGACTTGAAAGGTCGACTCGCCTCGTCTTACGCTCATACAGTCCATTGCTTATTTGAGCTTTCTTGCAATAAAATAAATAAAAGGAGCTAGCGTGCCTTTACTATTAAAAGCAAGAACAACTTGACTGTAGATATATGACTACTAATTAACTTACATCCGTCCCGAAAACGTCTACCGTAATAATTGAATAGTCCCATGTAATTAGTTTCCAGGGAGCGAATTTCGTTGTACCAAGAGGGTGAAGAAAAATGAAAAATAACATTCCAAACAACTAAAAGCAGAAGCAGGATAAAAATGCTATTTTTTTTGGAGACACACCACGTCATCTTCCTCCATTTCTCAAAGAGCAAGAAATTCAAATTTAGGCGGGAGGGATTGTTTTTAAGTGGCGTGCGTGACTGAAACGGGTAGATGGAGATTGCAGTGGGAGGAAGAAATTAAAAGGTCAAATAATTCTACTCATTAACACGAAACACAAACGAGGGTGAGGGATTTTTGGCGAGAAAAATTTGTTCGTAATTTACCAAAAAGCCTTCCCACGGTCTCCATCGCTTATTTTGTCCTTTTCATTTGAAATTTCTCATCAAAAATTCGATACAATCCCGTGAAATTATATTAACCGTATTAGATTTTATGGTCGCATGACAATCGTTTCTTACTCAGTTCATCATTGGTCGTTCAATTCTGAGATTGGTTGACTGCAGCCCTCCACCCTTCCCTATGCAATACTAGTTCCCTTCCTCCTGATATCTCTTCCGATGTACTTTCCTCTTAATTTGGTCTATGACCTTATTCCTGGGTCTTCCTCTGGGGACCTTTCTCTCCATGTTGCCTTCATTCTTCTGGGTGGAGGGCTGCAGTCAACCAATCTTAGGATTGAACGACCAATGACGACGCACATGTATTCCATAACCCTATGGAATACGTGTGTCGTTCCAGCAACTGGCCATTTAGGTGGAAGAAAACGCGGTGGATCAGTCAGCTTCGCAGTCTGGACGCAATTACATGCCACAAACTTCTCATTGCGCACGTCGGTATCACTTGGGGTGCTAATAATATGCATACACGCATGAACCGCATTACGCATGAAAGTCATCTGGAAGCGCATATCCTGAGCCAATTACGCTCTCTCGCCTTATCAACGACTGGCTCCGCTCCTGAGACACGACGAACATCTGTTTGTTTTCAATCCTCTCCTGCACGCCAACTCGGTTCAAACCCCACTTTAACCCCTCACCCCCAAGTCCCACCCGCCCACCCCCTGTCGTATTCGTAAAGAGCCCGCCCACTTCCCCCGACCACGCCCCCCTCTCCCCACGAAAACTCAAATACAGTCTGGAACCCCATCCACAAGACATCTCTCCCCCTCTTGACGGTTGGGGTTGGGTTCGTGAGCGGAAGAGTGCCTCTCCGCATTCCCGTATCTTTATCCCGCTCTTCCTCCGAGAACATGTCCGGCCGCTTTTAACGCAGCTTTACTAGCTTCGAGCCTCTAACATGAGTGCACCGCTTTTGTTTTATAGTGGTCACACGTGCCGAGACGAGCGGTGGAACGGGGAGGCGCCATCGCCGGGCGCCGCCGGTCGGTTTCCCCGAGCCGTCAAAGTCACTCTGGCCGCCACTCACGGACACTCCCTGAGACTTGGAGAACCCGGTTTTGTTTAAATCTTAAAAACTGGTGACAAACATTCACAGTGAAACCCGTCTGTAGCGGAATCTCTCGGGGCCATAATTTTTTCCAGATAAGACAGGTTTCCGCTTAACCCAGAGTGGGACATTTCAAAAATGACCTTGAAGGCCATGTAACGCTCATAACATGCATCACCTTAAAGGTTGGTTTGACTCAAATTCTACATGTGGACGAAAGTATTATGAAATAATGAAACACTATCACATTGTGGTAAAATTTTATTAGTTGAACTAATTTACATAAAAACAGATCTATTAAAGACGCATATAATCTGCCATTTTTCATAAATATTTTAGGATTTTTCTTCCTTATGGTAAAATTGTGAATGGATTTTTTTTTGCAATTTCGCTAAACCCGGGTTCACGCGCTCGGGAATGGATTCCGTTTCCGCCTTTGACAGTTTCCGTTTAACAAAGGGTACCAATGCATGTAAAAACCCTATTACAATCGCCGGGACCAACTAATATCACCGAATAAGACAGTTTTCCGTTTAACTCAGATTCCACTTTCGGCAGGTTTCTCTGCACCATAAAAATTTCGTAATTTCATTTTTAGTCTAGGCAACGGCATCGCTCGGCTGACTTTCTCAACCAATTTCTAACGTGTTCGCAAAGTATTTCAAAACCATCTTTCCAAATTTGACAGCGCTTTACTCATCAGTTATACTTACGAATTTCTAAAAGGCCGGGAATATAAAATTTTACATTCCCTGTAGTTCACGAGTTTCTGCCTTTATATTTCGTTTTACCCAGTCCTTGGATTCGAAGCAGGCGACTTTATAGGCCAGCAGAACCCGGATATTCAATTCTTCCACCTCGATTTTACGTTTTCCATTGACATTTCGAAATATCTGTCTATGCCTTTGGTTCGAAAACGACTTCACCATGTTCAGTTACTCACCCACTCAGTTACTTTGAAAGCGAAGTTTTTCTTAGTTACCTTCTTCACAAGGATGACAGCTTCCTTTTCATTATTAATGCTCGATAAAAGCAATTCAGCCAAGCCAGCCACATAATTATCCCCGCGTATATCCCCATTGTCTTCTGTTTTCTAGCATTATAACCCTTTTAAACTGACACCTGAGAGGCACAAAATTTATTTCTCGATAAAATGTCTAAAACTGGTGTAATTTCTGCTGAAATTGATTCATCAAACTAAGGTAAATGAGAAAACAAAAATTTATTGCGTGTTACCAGATGGCTATCAGTTGAAATACAGCTTTTATACCTCAAAATTGTGGAAAATTGAAAACAGAATACACAAATTATATAATTCCATTCTTTTGGTTATTATACATTTGAGCCATTGCCTAGCATTATTCTATAATACTGCCATAGGTTTACAGCTTTCTTCTCCTTAGTGAGGTTTAATAATAGGGATTCAGCCAAACTAACCATATAATTTTACCCACGTATATCCCCATTGTCTTCGATTTTCTAGTAATTTAATCCTTTTCATCTGGCACCTGAGAGATAAAAAATTTATTTCTCGATAAAATGTCTATAATTAAGCCAAATTCTGCTGAAATTGATACATCAAACTCAGGTAAATGAGAAAGCCAAAATTTATTCCGCATTACCAGATAGCTTAAAGTCCAAATGCAGCTATTCAATCACTAAATTGACGATTTCTGAAATTGAAAGCAGATACGCAAATTATATAATTCCATTTTTAATTAATATACACTCTCGCCACCGCCTAACATTATTCTATAACACGCACATAAGTTGACAAGTCATTAGTGAGGTTTGATAATAGTAATCCAGCCAAGCCAACCGTATTACTTTCCTCGCGTATTTAGCAATTGTCTTTAATTTTCCAACGCTTTGATCCCTTTAGCCTGCCAGCTCAGAGAAAAATTTATTACTCGATAAAATGACTATAACTGGTGTTCATTCAGCTGAAATTGATACATCAAACTCAAGGAAAGGAGATGGGCTTAATCTAGAACGGATCACCAGATGGCTAAAAATCAAAATACAGCTATTATAGGACTTCATTGTCGAGAATTGAAAAGAATTATTGAAAGCGCGGCAAAAGCATAATACGCCAATGATATACACAATTCTATATTTTTGCTAATACCTATTGTCGCTGCTATTATTATTTAATATTGATAAAGACAAAAGTCTGATCAGAGATTTTTCCACACCTTCATCCATTAGTCTATGGTTGTTAAGTTATTCACCCTGAGTAACAAGGAACAACGATCCTGTACGATGAAATAAAGGTATAATCACGGCGCCCAAGTCATTATTAAAGGAGATATGGGGATTTTGGTAAAGTATTCAGGCAAATTTACGATAAGTGAAAGATGTGATGAGCATAAAATGGTTAATAATTCCACAAAAAATGAACCTCATTGTTAGAAGTCCATGGTTCAGAAGAGCTAGGAAAATCGATGGTTACTTCCAACACAAATGACATTTTCAACTACGACTTTATGGACATGATCATGAGATAAAGTGTGAGCACAAAATAGATTAAAAATCTGCACAAAATGTATATACATTACTGCTAGAGTAAACAAAGTATGAACAAGCAGGGGAGCCAAGGTTCGCCATTCAAATTTTGAAAAGGGGGGAGTTTTCAATAATTATTTCAATTACAAAGCCGGAAAATTTTTTTAAAAATATTTAAAAATCTGGACGATGATGGTGACAAATGTAAAATGAGGCAGTCTAAATATTATTTTTGGGACGGGGGGGGGAGGTAAGAATTGGAAAAAATGTTCCATGAAAGAAGGAAATAAATCAAATATTATGCATAAAAATATATAGGATAGGATTTTTAAGGTAAAAATATATATTTTGGTCAGCCTTATAACCTGTTTCATTTTTTTAAAATACACCCTTTTAATGATACCATTATAAAAATGTATAAATTATACCAATTTGAAACAAGGAAGCCGAAGGAATAATCGAATTTTAGAGGGAAATAGACATCTGGATGGGGGTTTACGCTATAGCTTTTGAAGGGGATCGGCACCCCCGAAAACAAAAATGAAAAAATCTATGCCGAAGACTAATTCAGAAGACAGCAGTCGTTGGCCAAGTATCTATCGAATAATTGCTTGGTTCCCTTTTGATCTGAGCAATAATGACTACTATTGTCACTACTGTGTGGAGCGTAGCACTCTATGGATCTTCAGCTGAACCAGCTGACCAGAATAGACTAGCTGACCAGCTGACCAGAATAGACTAGAAGCCTTCAAAACCAGAAGCTGGATGTGCATACTGAAGATGAAATGGACGGACAAAATAAGGAATGATGAAATGTACAGAAGACTAAAAGAGGAGAGGTCCATATGGAACACCATATAGAAAATAAGAACGAGATGGATTGGACACACCTTGAGACACAATGGATTATTGAAGAACATAACTGAAGGCAAAATAGAGGGAAAAGTCCCCAGAGAAAAACCCAGGATTAAGTTCATTGACCAAATAAAGAAGAAGGTTCATCGGAAGATATACCAGGAGGTAAGGGAACTACCATTAGATGGGGAAGGGTGGAGGGCTGCAGTTAACCAATCTTAGGATTTAAAGACCAATGAAATGACATTGTCACAACTATAGCTCCGATCCTCAGAAAAGAGTAGGAAAATGGAGGGGTGATTCTAACGCAAAGGTCATTTTAAACCAAGAATCATAAGAAAGGGGAAAGCGATGTAGGATACTTTGCTCGGCGACAATGAAAACAACAATTTCGCCTGCTTTAGAACCCCACAAAGTGTCCGCAACACTCCCGTTGGGAGGAGGAAGGGGGGAAATGGAGCGCACTTGAACGGTTTTTTTTTGCTGCGCGGGTCGAGCTCATTTATCTGTCTCTCCTATCCCCACCTTCTCCCTTTAAATACGAGAAGCGCCCTCTTGGGACCGAGCAACTTCGAGTCAGTAGTCACGCAACGGTCTCATTGACTTTTTAAAATATTTTTCTGTTCTCATTAAATTTTTTTTCCTACTAAATTCTTTTTAAATCCTGACGAAGCACTTTACGTGATTTTTTAATGTATCAGACATCAAACATGGACATTAGATTTTATGCTTCAGATGATAAGTTTCAAATAGTCATTATTTAAACTTTTATATACCTAGACTGAAGACCAAAATTTTATACAATTTTAATCAATGACTCAACTTTTCAAAATATTTCTCTTATTTTACTAAATTGTTTTACCTTCCTAAACTTTTAAAATTCTGACAAATGGTTGTACAAACGTTTTATCATTTAACATTTGATGTTGTGGACATTTTACTTCAGCCTTATAACCTGTTTCATTTTTTTAAAATACACCCTTTTAATGATGCCATTATAAAAATGTATTTATTATATCAATTTAAAACAAGGAAGTTGAAGGAATAATCGAATTTTAGGAGGGGGGAAATAGACATCTGGGTGGGGGTTTGCGCTATAGCTTTTGAAGGGGATTGGCACCCCCGAAAACAAAAATGAAAAAAACTATGCCGAAGACTAATTCAGAAGACAGCAGTCGTTGGCCAAGTATCTATCGATACTTACATAGCTACAAACCAAATATTATTTACTTTAGAAACACGAACGTGAGTGGAAGGAAAAGAACTTTGGAAAAGGACTTTGACCACGGCAGAGTTGTTACCCCAACGGAACGACCGAGCGCTGCCATTAACAGCTCTCATCTGTCGCAAAAAGCTGCTGATTACCAAGCTGCTGTCAACTATTTGAAAAATATATTTTCTTTAAAAAAGTATTACTTGAATGAAAAATTGTATTGTAGAAACAAAAATTTAAAAATGAATTTGACCGAATAACATAACAATGTAATGAGAGTCGCGGCCGAGGGGAAGAAGGAGCCATTCGGCCTCATCTGGACCACGTAAAATAAATGAAAGTCAATGTCGTCCATCCGTGATACCCGCCACGCAATCACTTTAATTTCGGCCAAGTCCCAAAGCCCCAAAGTACATTCTTTAACGTCTTATACGATACTGTATCGCATCTTTCGCATTCGCATCGCATTCTGAAAAAATCACTAAAAGAGTGGCTCATAGGCTAACATTGTTAAGCTCTTAATTGTCCAAAACGCTACACAGCACAAAAAAATATTTTTTAACTAAAGGCACCTGCTGACAAGCCGCTTTGGCTTAGCAGGACCTCAACTGCACTATTATTTGTTTTTTATTTTCATTATTGATAGAAAATAATTCTCTTTGTGATTGCACCAAAACATTGTAAACTTGGAACCTGCTGATAAGCATAGCTTAGCAGGACCATGCTGGATAAAATCAACCATAATGACCAGAAAAAAGAAAGTATACTTGTAACTGTGTAAGTTGTAATATTTTTTGTAACCCTGTGTAATGTAATCCAAAGGGAAATGTAATGTAATCCAAAGGGAAACTACAGCATGTAAGCTATTTGTAAAAATAAAGTTATTATTATTTTTGAAAAAATAAAAAAATAAAAGTTTTCACACGACAGCTCAGACCGTGCGTCCCTCAGAATATGTCAACATGATAGTTCAATTCGATGGTTTTAGGCTTTACTTCTTGAACATCAACGATAAAAAATGAAAACGTCTTCTCAATTTTTCGCGCAGTTCAATCTTAAACTTCTAAAGTGTCTTCGAAAAAAAATCTTGATGAATAAGTGTAAATTAAACACATATTTTCTCTGAAAAAGAAATTAATCGCAAACATTCATGCTAATTTTAACAATATTCGAATGTGAATTTTTATTTTCTTTTTAAATTTTTACTTTATGTTGTAGATTAATGACGAAGATGAAATGAGCGGAGGGAGAATCACCGACGAAGTAGTCCGAGGACGAGTCACTGAGATAAGAAGCTTGATGAAATCTCGGCGAAGAAGCGAGAGACGAAATATTTCGGCAGATTTTACGAATAAATATCCCGCTGATAACTGCAGTGAACGAGGTTATAAAGAGCGAAGAATTACAAGGAGATATCGAATTAATTATAAAGGCAGATCATCGAGGACGCCACATCAAATCAGGAGGACGGAGGGGGAGGCATATTAGTGACTTTTATCTTGATATTTCAACAACACATACAAGACAGGAGAAAGACTGAACTTTTTGAATCTATGAGACATCATAACTGCAGCAGATAATTTCAATTTTAAATATGATTCCACTTATGACGGCCTTTCACCTCCAATGTCTTCAGGTGATATCCATCTCCTGAAAATCTGGCCTATGCGGTGAAACCGGTCTTCCAAATTAAAACTGTGTGAAAAATAACCAATGCATTTAGATTTTTCAATTGGCTAGTTGTTGAGATCGAGTACAAACGTTAATAATATCTCTCGTAAAATCAACACCATTCTATATCAACTTAAAGTGCATTCTACGTTTCTTCCTCAAGACACTAGGAAAATGCTCATTTCATCGTTGGTTTTTCCCGTTATTGATTACTGTTGTCTAGTTTACAACGACTTAAATGAAGAAGGTAACACCACACTGCACCGTGCTCTAAATTCATGCATTAGGTTTATTTTTAAACTTCGCAGAGATGTCC
Organism: Ceriagrion tenellum; assembly: GCA_963169105.1. Lineage (NCBI taxonomy): Eukaryota > Metazoa > Arthropoda > Insecta > Odonata > Coenagrionidae > Ceriagrion > Ceriagrion tenellum. The sequence goes on along the minus strand of OY720643.1, from coordinate 68,199,712 downwards.
ACATGACCCCCTACTACAATGAACTTAGATGGCTCGATGTTAAAACCCGAAGGAAAGATTTCCTCGGATTCTACTTGTATTGCTTATTTCAAGAAAAATCCCCTGAATATTTATTCGACATGTTTTCCGTGAAACCTTCCACTAGGGATATGTGCACTAGATGTGATCCTGAGTATCTTTACTTTCCTAGTCACCGCACAACGAAGTTCCAAAATTCTTTCTTGGTCACTGCGTGTCATCTCTGGAACACCCTGCCCAAAAACATAAAAAATTGTTCTTCTGTTGCTAGTTTTAAGATGAAATATTATAATATGTTACTTTCTGACCACTAAATATTGTTATTATTTTGCATATTGTTGTAATTTTGCATATTGTTGTAATTAATGTAAATCCAGAAATGTATGCAGATGAATTTGTTATATGATATGATTTCCAAAAAACTTTGCATTCAGCATTGTAAAATGGTATTAATTTATACTTAATTTTTTCATTATGTTACTGTCCAAATTGTTGATTTTGCTCTTTATGTTGCTCAAAAAAATGTAAATTGCTTTTGTTCTTAAGGGGTATATCCCCAGGACAATTAATAAATTATTCATTCATTATTCATTACAAACAGCAACATTCACTGCACGCTGTGGTCTACGGCCTCCATGGAAATCCATTTATTAATATAAGTTTTTAATATATGGTTATAAATAATAAATCTAACTAAAAAGTAATAAACACAGCGGATATACATATTTAGTAATATTGCGGTATATTCAAGTTTTAAACGCACACGCGTCATCTTAAGGTTATCGTAATCATTAGCAGTGATCATCAACTGAGGTCCCACGGTTACGTCATAGACATTGGAGGTGAATTGGCCGTCGGAAGTCAAATCGTATTCACGACAAAAATTAACTGCTGCACTAATGAACTCACTTATTTTCACAAAATTTAGGTGCTTCTTTTGTACGCTATTGTGAGCATGTAAAATATCAGGTTTGAAGTCCAAATTATGAGCCCCGCTGCCCTCCTAATTCACTTTGACGTCATAGATAATTTGCCTTTATAATCATGTGAACATCCGCACGCAATTCTTCCCTCTTTACAACTCCTATCGTTGAGGTTTTTAGCATACTGTCGATTCGTAAAATCTGCCGAATAATTTTGTTCCTCGTTTCTTCGCAGAGTTTTCATCAATCTGATTTTCTCAGCTATTCGTCCCGGGACTCTTTCGATGATGATCCTCTTTCTACCCATTTCATCTTCATCATTAACAGGTAAAGAAACATCTACAGCATAAAATAAAAATTTGAACTCGTAAAAATGTATATGAAAGTGTGCGATTAATTTATTTTTCAGAGAAAATATGTATTTATTTTACATTTATTTACAAAGATTCGTTTTCGAAGAAACTTTGGTAAAGGGTCACGGATTCTCCTTCACACGATTCTCGCCCTTACCCCCTACATACTCTCTTCCCACCCAGTATTTCACAGAGCTCTTCACAAATCGGCTAAACTCCGATACGTATTCTCCACCATTTCAGTGCGGGAGCTAAAGCCATTCCACTCCCCTTTTTCAAGAGCTCATTGGCGGCAGCTGCGAGGTTTGGCAACGCGGCAGGCGATGCCGGGTGGCCGAAGCAGTCCATCTCCGGTGACACGGAAGATATCCCGGCGGAATTGCTTGGATTCCGACAAACGGACCATCTCCTCCGTGGGTTTCGGGAATCCGAGCCGTGGAATCCTAACGAGAAATCAAATCTACCAGGAAGGCGGATTCGGAGATCCCACGACTACTATTCCACCAATTTTTCCACACGCTCAATGATAAAAGTTACATCTACTCGAAAGACCTTTTCTTCAAGACCGCTCTGGTTAGGTCACACCTCGAATACGCCGCGAGCATTTGGGACCCTTGTCATACATATTTAACCAAAAAATTAATAAAATACCAAGAAAAGCAGCACGCTTCGTTAAAAACTGCTACGAGCAAACATATAGTGTTTCACAACTTTTAGAGGGATTAAGGTGGTAGCCCCTTGAGTCTCGGAGGCTACTCGCTAGGCTTAGGTTGCTAGAGAAATTCAGAACTGGTGTGTTTTAGAGCGACACAGAAAATGTTATCGCGACGCCTCACTACATCTCTAGGTCTGACAGAAGCGATCAATTAAGAGAAATACATTGCCGAACAGATAGGTAAAAAACTCGTTCTTTATGCGCACTATAAGCGACCAAAATAAAAACTAAGTTAAACTAAATGCATTACCATAATACACGTCACCATTTCACCTTCCAAAACATCACATTTGTACACGGCTGGTGTCCTAACACCCCCCACCACACGTCCATGCGGCGGCTCACAGGGTAGTACGTAAATGTTGATGAAAGACCGCGTGAATGGCCGCACAGTACCTTTTACGGAGTCCCGCGCACGTGATCGCGGTTCAAAAATTCACTCGCGTGGACTGGGATTCGTTCCCAAGGGTGCGATTCTGTTTCTAAATGCGTTGTCATAACGTGACGATATTATAACGATTGCCTGCGCTTGGACAGCGCCGAACGCGATTCTGTTTCTTCTTATGTTACACGTGAAGCGCTATACTTGGAAGTCGCAATGGGTACGTTTTGCAAAACACGAACAGAGGTGCCTTAATTTCTTTTATGATTAATATAATAATTCATACGTCACCGTCTTAAATCAACTTAAAATTCTACTCTGATGCTAAAAATTTATTAAAAGGAAAAGTAGCATGAGCTTTTCCTTCATTAAATTTATGATTCCTTTTGAAGTGGTAGTGTTGTAAGGCATAAGGGATTTGAAAGGCTATGTCGCATCACCAATAACCAGGATTACTGAAAAAGACTCACACGAGTAAAAATAGTTTTCCGTCAAAAATAACATTTTAACTATGCCAGATGATTGCGGCAGACATCTTGAAAATTGGTTTATCCTATGGATAAGAGTTTATCGGCAGGAAGTAGCAGCGAGTAAAGCTTAAACTTCGGTGGATTTACGCTTTTCTCAGATTTATCCGTCTTAGGTGATTTCTGTCAATAAACGGGTGATTACAGTCAAACTCGCTATACTAACGCCATCTCTGAAACATATTTACGGCCATACGTTAAGTTATTGCAACCTACGTTATGATACCGCGAAGTTCAACAAACAGAATCGAATAGTCGCCATGTTATCCGCAATGTTTCCGTATCGTATGGCATTAAGAAGAAACAGAGTCGCGTCCCAGACCTTGCGTCGAGTGCTCTAACCAGTTTAGCCTTTCACTTTAGACCATGAACTGAATACGGGGTTCGAATTCTAATCCCGGTGAATGATTATTTCACTGAAATTCTCACCCCACGATTGTGCGATCACAAGCGGGTGATCCCGTTAAGATTACTGCGCCGCCAGTTACACAGTTATTTGAATGTGTGTGCAGAAAACGCCATTGTGTCTAATTTAGGACTTTACCTCATGGAATATTTCACTCGTCGCACACAAAGGTGTTAGATTATGAAGTTAAGACGGGGTTCCAATCCGGACGAATGATTTTTCCTCAGAAAATCTCACGGTAGTACGATCACCAACGCGTGATTCCGTTAAGATCACTGCTCCCCACAATTAACGACCTCACTTTCTTCCGATACATTGCATGAATTAGCTGACACATTGAGTAAAACGTTTCACTCGAAATCGAATTTGAAAAAAAAACAGTTCTTTCCATTTTTCGTTGCGTCCAACGGGCTAGGAAATGCCGTAAATCAAGAGAAGGAACGAAGAAGAGCTGTAGGGGAGCTGATACAGAAGAGTATTGTCCTTAGGCCACCTGATAAATTAGCAGAATTCCAGGCGACGGAGACATGTGCGAGGAAACCCTCACCTTCTGTAACTACTTCCGTCTTTAGTAACGACCTGTACTGTAAATGTATATTACTTGATTTAAAAAAAATAAAATGACGATTAAAAAAAATTACTACAAAGTAGAATCTTGACCGAGGGATTGCTATGGTTAACACCTACCTCCGGTAATGAGGCCCTGGCTTTGACTGCCGGCATTCGCAGGGATTTCTCAGAATAGATGGAAAGTTACGATTACACTCTTAATCTAATTTACGGAAACCATTTTATGCTTGTGAATTGATTATTACGGTCCCGGGCCTCAAATGCAAAAATGGAAAATATAGAAATTTTTATTGGTGTATTTGGTGCTGTTTGGTGTCCCCAGCCAACTATTTGTAGTATCTGAATAATAGGACCTCCAAAATAGGTTTTTGCTTAGTTGTACCAATGATCTCCTTTTGAATAAATCCATACATTTGTATAGTATTAGAAAAAATAAATATGAAGTGAATCATTTATCATATATTCCAATTAGTCGTTAACTGATTTTGCTAATGAACACAACGGCCATTGACTCAACAAAACGAAATACGCCTAATATATAAGACCCAATCATATTAACCAAATAACTATTGTTAAATAATCTTGGATTAGATGATAAATGACTTAAAAATATTCCACCACTTAAATTCGTTACTCTACCGATTCCAACGCTGCAGCGTTATTATCATGGGTATTAACGTACCCTTTCTCAATGTATAATTAACCAAATACTGTCACAAGCGGTTCAAGTTTCAAGCTTGGACTGTTTGCTACCGGGAGAAGTGAGAATGCCATGGAAAAGCTGCTTGCTTTAGCCTTGAATCAAGGATACCTACATAAAATACCTCAGTTTACCCTCACAAAGTCTTACGTCATGTGTTAAAAATATGAAGCTAATGAATGAGAGAGGAGTGTCATCAAATAAATGAACATAAACCATGAACAATCCAAACTAAACAAAAAAGTACTTTTTCTTCAGTTCAAAGGAAACTGGGTTAAATGAACATTTTACGCAACGATAAATAAGACGTTTAATAGGATGGTTGAAGCCAAACAAAATTAATAGTGTTAATTCTTTAAAAAAATTGTGCTATTGAAACTCACCTGAATTTCAGCTAACTTATGGCAACAACGAGTAGGGAAGGTTATCACTCACCTGAAAAAGAAATGTATTTCATCAGATATTTCAAAAGCATAATTTCATATCTATACCTCATCAACTGTCATTGCATTTACGAATTGAACTTTAAGGCAAATTTTTTGACGACACATACGTTTGAATAGCAAAGACACATAGAAATATTTCCACCAGGCATTGGTGTATTAAAATAACCTCCACATTATAAGGCCAATTACCACTGTGGTTATTCAAAGGGATTTCAAACTATTCATAAGCTTCAAAATGGAACTTCAGACAATATTAACAAATTTCAATCCAAAATTGGCGAAAACTTCTTTAAAAATATAACCAAGATACATCATATGCATAGGCGATTAAAAAAGTTTAACATATCATTTACAGGTTTTAAGTACAACTCATATTCGTCCACCATGTAACCTTTTTCCTTTGAAATTTTCCTACCGATTGATAATAAATTGAAAAATACATGCGATTACCAGCAAATTAACCTTTACCTTTTTTATCAATTAACGGACATGAATTCCTAAGCATTACGTATTTGCAGCGAGGTCGATAAGCCAAATCTTAAAAATCGAATGGGAAACTACATGATGACCCGCATAACAAATGAAAGCATCCGACATAGAAGAATGTTTAATAATAACATATTCCGGGTACCAAGCGAAACCAAAAAAGTGATGTGTCTCGATACATCACCAATGTCGAGAAAACAAAAAAGAATCTCCTCGATAAATTTTCCCATGATTTGCTTACATTTGTCAATGGGCTATAAAATAAATTAGCCGTTTTTGCTCTGTAAAAAAAAAAAGCGATCCTGATATGGCCAAAGGAAAATATTTGTGAGGTTTAACCCCCCGAGAAAAATAGATACAAATTATAAAAAAGTAACTTCCCCCCCTGCCTTCTCCAAGTGACGAATAGGACCATCCACGCCATAAAAATGAGATCGCGTCACTGCTACGGCGAGGCGACGCGTACCGCGGCGAGAGAAAAAAACAAGAATGGATTAATTTATCGCTCCAATCCACCACCCACGATGCGACCGTAGGAAACACACGGGTTATTTTGCAAGTGCACGGAATAGGTACTGGCAGTGACCCGACCCACATTCGGTTAATAATGGGCTTCCTGAACGAAGGAATTCGGAAATGTTTGACTCCATTACATATGGCTTTACGAAAAAAAAACCGTTTTCATGGCGCTGAGTTGCAGCAGCTACGCGAAAAAAAGAGCATGAGCTGTGACTGCGATAATACGCAAGAGCTGTTACTGGTGGTGAAACAAAATTATTACGCACGCGTAGTGAACGCATACGTTAATTTAAGTCCTCCGAAGCAAGGTCGTTCGGTATCGACTGTATTCTTCCTTCGATATAGGTCTTCGCAACCATTTCCACCACATGTCCTCCATTAATGTGCCATTGGAGCATTTACTGCCATAGCACACCCAAGGAAATCTGCGCATATGCGGCACAAGTTGACATTTCGAATACAAATGCACTGCCAAATCAACAAAAACGTCGAAAAACCCAAACTTTGCTTCTGAAGAATGCAAAATAATAAGCACATTAATGGCGGATTTATGTACGTTGCGAAGACCTGTATCGAAGGAAGAATACAATGGAAATTGAACCACCTTGCTCCAAAGAAGACAGGACCGATACATCAACAATTTATTAATTAAAGACGGTCCCTGAACGTCCCTCTTCGTTTTCCAAATGGGAATTAAAGAATTCTGACCTGTGAAGTAGTGATATCAGAATAATCAGCCTGGTAGTTATTGCATGGAGGAATGCAATTCATAAATTTCATTCAATCGTTTACTTCGACCGAATCACGCGGATCTCAGGTCAGAGTTTTTTTTCCGTGTTATGGATTTTATTCAAGCGACGTGGGTCGCTTGAACGAACTCTTTCTGAGAAGGTTTAGCCTCTTTTATACTGATGACCACTTCACAGTTCATAATAGCATCCGAGATGAAGTAAAAATTTAAACTGAGCGTCTCGAACACCAAAAAAGTAATTATGATCGCATTTTCATGATCGTACGCAGAAGATCTAACTTGGAGGAATGTTTCCACAACCGAACGAACAAAGATTTGTGCTACCCACTGTTTTCTTTCTCACATTAAGATCGGTTACGGATAATAAGCCATTATCAGGTCGAATGTCGCTTAAAGAACTTGCTGATTAATTCGATTAACTGATGATTAACTAACAGCGGAAATCGGTGAAGCGGTAACTCTTGAAACATATATTGGCTACTTAGGTCCATGGATTTTACTCGATTTTACCACGATTTTCATCGGGAATGCGGAGTATTATTCACTAAAGGTAGATAGTTTGAGAGAAATACCAAATTACCTAGAAATCAATGAATTTTATCTCATTTCAAAGAAAAACATATCACCCTTCCATTGACACCAAACATTCAACCCCTTACCACATTACTTTCTGAGATATTTTCCAAAAAATACAAGCCCTTTTACGTAGGAAATGGTATGTGTATGCACTCCAGAGAGACATTATTCAAAAAATGAGGAACTCCTAACACCTAGATCTCGTAAACAATCAACAGTGTAGAATGTGTGTTTTCTCAACTGGTTTTGAAAATAAATCATATTGTCACCGCAATAAATTCTTCGGGAGCAAAATAAACCTTCCGTTTTAATGGAGTTTCAAACGCACCGCGTGAAAAAAATAAGTCAAGTCAAAGACTTAATTGGATATTTTCGCTTGATTACTTGCAATTTCTGCCATGTAAAACTATATTGCTGCAGAATTAATATTGCTATAATTAATTCACGTGTCTCACAGCTGGAGAAATTAAAAAGTATAATTCGAATATGGTCTTTATTATGATTAGGGGACTATCTCGCTCGCTCTACCTTAAATAGATAAAAAAAAACTATGAAAGTAAAATGTCCATTGAAGAAGTAAATGCATACTGATTTCCAGAAAGGTATCGATTGAAAACATCTTAGAATTCCAAAGTTTGTGCGTCAACCTGTAAGCGCTAGAGGTAAATCGGGGTTAAAAAAGATGGCGGACAGGCCACGCCCACGTTACAACTTACAGCCCTGACCACAATAGCAAGCACCCTCTCAATCTCAAACCTCAATAGTTACACCACATCTCCTTTGTTTCCAATCCATTACGCGCTGCAGTTGTTAACGTACAGGCGTTACAGTCATATTGTAGCCCAGGGTCACTCGATTCGATACTTCCGTACACGGAGTAAGAAAAGTCTTCTTACTCCGTGCATCCGTAGCTCCATCGACACGGGTCTTGGTCATTTCCTCCACGCAACCGTCATTACTGTGCTTAATTAGCTTCCACTGCCATAACTCACCCTAGGAAATCTGCGATTATGCGGCGCAAGTCGTCATTTCGAATACAAATGCACTGCCAAAAAAAAAGCGTTGTTGAGACAACGGTATGCTTGTGAAGAATACACCAAAATAGTCACATTAATGGCGGACTTGTTTCTGTATCGAAGGAAGAATACTAGCAATATTGAACGACCTTGATCGTAGCCTGCACCAAATATATGATTTAATTAAGTGCTTCCTCACTTTCAGACTCGTGATTCTCTTTGTTGCAACAGACTTCTCTCCAAGTAGAATGCCTACTTTGCTTGGTCTATGCATGAACTCTACACGCCTCAATATCATTCTGCTGATTCATGTTCCTTTCACGTTGAAAATTGGGGTGCAATCTCTCAAGCTGCCACCATAAAACGTGCCAAATGGCCAGTTACAGGAACGACAAATATGTATTATATAAAGTTATGGGATCCAAAATCCATGGCAACCATTCAATAAGTGTTTCAGAAACATTCGATAAATTTATTGGTTTCATACCTTTATTGGCTCGTTTTTAGGAGTACGATAAGTAGCCAAGATGGCTGATGCGCAATGAACCGCTTGGAGACTTAATTACTAGATAAAAGAGTTCTTTTTAGACAAATGATCAGTTTGTTTACTCGTACTCACTAATTACTTTGTGCACTAGCAATTATTCATAAGATAAACTATCATACCCATATATCCGCCGGCATAATAATAATATAATAAATATATTATAATTATGACATATATCTTCCATTTTTTGTTGAATTAATTTCAACTGGAATGAAATGCGAGGAATACATTATAATTCGTAACAAAACAGAATGTCCAGCCAACAATACGATTCCTCGTTTTTCTTCGGGAGCTTTCCCTTCGCTCTTATGCGCAGCTTTCTAAACAGTTAAACAGCGGTCTTTCCATTTTTACCGACCATGAAACATAGGCACCGCCATGGAAGATACGTGAGGAGAAGAGATGATCTAGGCAAGACAAAAACTGAACTTCGATCATTGTCTCTGCAATTAAAAGGTTTTTGTCTCGATTTTCAGTTAAGCTACCAAATGTGGACAATGTGAAGTTTACATTCACATTGTGGTTTGATGTTAGCTTTCTATAGTTCGTCTCTTCGGACCAGTTGCAGGAACGACACATATGTATTCTATAAAGTTACGGGACCCATAAGGCATGGCAACCATTCAATAAGTGTTGCATAAACATTCGATAAATTTATTGGTTTCATAACTTATGGCATGGAGTAGTGAGTTACGTAAGTTGCCAAGATGGCGGATGCGCAATGAACCGCTTGGAGACTTAATTACGAGATAAAAGAGTTGCTTTGAGACAAATGACCAGTATGTTCACTCTTACTGACTAATTATTATGTGCATTAGTAATTATGCACAGGCTAAACTTTCATTGATTTTATCCGGCGGTAGAAGATAAGATCAGATATTAAAAGCCATTATCTAGTGGTAAATATGTTATGTAACTAGTAGATGTGTTCCTGCAACCCGAATATTTTTATGGCATCTTTAACTTTATGGATCACATAACTATTGATTCTATCACTAAATGCTCTTGCAACCGGTCATGAGTAACGCTACTTCGCGTTGCAAACTCAGATTCACACACAATAAGGCACCAAAGTAACATAAACTTTCACTAGCTCCGCTTACTATTTTTTCTGGGGTGGGAGTTTGAAGCATGGGCTTCACTTTGGAAAAAATGAATCGGCGCAGACGGGAAGATGTTATGGAAGGGAAAAAAAACGGCAGAGGAGGAACCGGATGAGGCGTTTCTAAACGAAAAAAAAAATAGTGCCCGAAGCCACCGCGGTAGAGAAGTTATCCTTTAAGAAGAAGGAGATGATGAAGAAAATGAACGACTGTTCCGCCTTTCCTTGACTTTTGTTTTCGTTTTATACTTGTTTCTTTTTTTTTTACTCTTCGAGGGTTCTTCGGGTCCACACCCTAAGGGAAGATGATGTTATGGGACGTCACGGAAGGAGTCGAGCGAGGCCTCACCCCGCTGAATGAATTCGTTGCGCACCTGCCCGCCTCTTGTTCCCCTTGAGGCTGACAGGCAGCACCAAGCGGTTTTTTCGGGAAGGGGGAGAGTTGGGGAGGAAGGGGAGGGGGAAATGCTTAAGGGATGGCCCGATTAGTATCGGTCCAAACCGATAACGTCGAAAGTTCATGGTATCGGTCGATACCGATACACAGTACCGGAGTAGCAAGAACGTCGAAGTCCGGTTAACTACGCTTCGACGCACAGTTTTCTTGAGGTTCCCCAATAGTTGGTGTAATGAGTAAATTTAAGCGTACTGGAGCCTGTTATATTTTTTAAATTTCATGTGAATACTCCCATCGGGAAAATTCTAATACGACAAAGCGTGAAATCGTACCTTTTACCTCATAACGAAAACCAGTAATTATTCTGATTAAAGCCTCCAATGCTATTCTGAAAGAGCAGACATGCGCGAGCAGCGTAGACCCCGAAGGATGGGATCTGCCGCCTGTAGCCGCCTCAAAATGGTTAGTTTTGCGCTACCTTCAGTCTTCATCGTGCGTTTGCTATTTGTGTGTTCTGCTTTTTGCAATGGACGAGGAAACGGATAACTTCATCAGTTGTTCAGCAGGGTCTTCTTTTAATTCATTGTGCGAATAGATGAATTCCCCCAAAAAATTCCTCTTTTCCAAACTTGGGCTAACCCAACAGAGCTTGGGCTTCAACATTGAGGCGCTTTCCAGGAAATATATATCCTCTGCATCCACTTTTAAAACACACACCGACCGGCTCGAACCGACAGCTCATTACAAACTGAACATTGAGAAGTCGCCTGCAGTGTACGACCCCTGGCGCTCGGAGCCGCTTTTCTTGTAGACGACTTTTGATGCTCGTGACGCGTGAGCTCGTGGCCGCAAATTTTCGCTTACAGTACACGACCAGCCTTAATGTAATGATTTTTTAATGAACTGTGGTATGAGTATAATTATCATCAGGCTTAATATACTTAACAATGCCTATTAAATGCCTAATTTTAGCATTCAATAAAACGTATATTTAGTAAACAAGGTAAATAGCAGAAGTTTCCCTTGGCAAAATTGCCACATTCATCACAGTAAGTCGGCAATATGCTCGGGCGAAAAGCGGGAGTGCGGTATTTAAACCTGAATACACGAGTCATATTATCGACAACCTAAGCTGAAAAAAATATATTATGTGCCTCAATATTTATTACTTGTAGCACCATTCCGTTAAGATTCCGAAGAAAAACAGATTAACCACAGTTATGCGTCTCTGCTGTATTCAATATCCCAGCAATATCTTCAACATAGAGCCTTTGGCAATCAATGACAACATATACGGCTTGAAAACGGCGATCTCGCGGAGTTAGGTCCACAAACTTTATCCCTACCCGTTTGAGAAGCTTGACGTAAGTATTGTAACACTATTGAGGCAAAAGCTTGATTTTAAGTTACTGAAATTTTCTGTTATATATTAATTGTAAAATTCATAGGATGAAGATTTTTTGCGATTCTGTAAAAGTTGCTGCGGAAAGTTTTTGATACATTTATAAATTATTTATGAAAGCATACAAAAAATTATGTTAAATTTCTGGCGAGATCTATGCGTTCGAAATTCCTCCTTCAAATAAAGTCCCTATTTCGTACATACCCGACCCACCGATAATTGAAAACATATGGCATTTCCCAATCATTGTGTTGAAAAAGTGATTTGATACGCAGTTTGACATGCAAGAGTGCAAATATTTCCACCGAATGAATAAAAATAATTCGTAATGAAAAAAAATTTCATTTCAATTTGTTTGTGGAAATCATTCCTGACGAGTCAAATGATTTTCTCATGGCGAATTTCAACCACTTAGTGAATACGGTTGGTATTTATATGCAAATATCTCGAAAAGGTTAATGGTCAGCGGCTGTATTTATACGGGCTCTTATCTATGGAAAGGTGCCATGCTCTTTCTACTTATTGAGATTTATTTCATTGAATTTTTTTTCGAAGAGATGTCTCACTAAAACCACCTTATACGTCCTAATTCAAAGATTCTGAATTGAGCTTAGTGGAATGTGAACATGCAATGAAAAATTACACAGGATCTCGACACTGCGGTATATTTGATCGACCACAATTTCAACGCTAAGTTTTCTACATCCACATCTACATAATACCCTGAGAGTCGTGGCATGGGCGTGTTGCAGGGGATGTTAGGTCACCAGCCGTGAAAAGATTTAAGTTTTTTGGAGATGAAATGGTGACATGTATTATAGGAGTGTATTTAGTGGAGATCAGTTTTTATTGTGGTCGCTTATTGATCGCAGAAAGAACGAGTTTTTGAACCTATCTGTTCGGCAGAGTATCTCTCTTATTTTATCGCATCTGCCAGACCTAGAGATGTAGTGAGGAGTCAGGATGATATTCTCTGCGTCCCTCTGAAAAATATCAGCCATGAATTTCCCAAGCAACCTAAGCCTAGCGTGTAGCCTCCAAGTCACTAGGGGCTCCCACCTTAATCCCTCTCAAAAATTTTCAATACGTCAAAAGCTGAATCTTTTAAATATAAAAGCCATGATATATTCCACGCTAACATTTCAACTCTCCACCAACTATATTTTCAACGCATATGTACCACTGTCATGGATTTTTTAATTTTGTGAGGCGGGCCTATAAATAGCACATCGGAAAGCAGGAGTGGGGAGGTAGGAAGGAGGGTAGGGGAAACAACCGGAAACGAAAATCGCTCCAACCACTTCAACGCATTGGTCATGGAGCCACTAACCAAGCTGGAGTTTAATCTAGTTTTGTATATCATCATAATAATCAATGAAATCGGATGGCTTCAATGAAATCGGATGGCTTTCCACTAAAAAACGACGAAAATATTTCCTTGCTGCGTTCCTTTACGTATTGTTTCTTTATAAAATTCCAGAATATTTACATAACCTTTTTAAAACTAAGCCTAAAAATACTATTAAGACTACAAGATCAGATGCTAACTTAATCTACTATCCCGCTCATCGCACAACTTCTTTCCAGAAGTCATGCCAGGTTGTAGCATCCAATCTCTGGAATAATCTACCAGATGATGTTAAAAATACTCGGTTTTTGAAATCGTTCAAGGCAAAAGTCTATTATTTATTACTTACTGCCCCATAATAACTTATTGGTAAATTGAAGAAAAATGTTATCTCTTATATTTCTTTGGTTGTTAATTGAAGAAAAATGTGTATCTCTTATATTTCTTTGGTTGTTTGTTCTTTTCGCCACGTTACTTATTGCTATTCCTAAAACTTCTTCCTCGTTGGTTCTGTGATTTGTCACTGGAACGTTGTGTATCATATGCTTTTCTTTGTATAATGTTGTTGTTGTTGTAGTAGTGTAGTGATGATATGATTTCTTTGTAAAATGGAACTCTTTTGTTATATTCTCCTGTTAGTTTATCGCTCACAATGAGTAAGTTGAGTTGATTTCATGATTTTATGTTTAATTAATTCCATGTTTAAATCTACTCTAAGAATTTGTATAAGTAAATTGTATTTGTTCTTAGAGGACAAGAGTCCTAGAACAATAAATATCTTTCTTTCTTTCTCATAGGATCGCCAGCATATCCCGAGAGCCTTTATATATTACGCAGGCCCGGGCCTGTGTACCAGCTTTCCCCACATGTGGTGCATGTTGGTACACGTGTAATATTTTAAAGAGCATTTTTTCAAACCTAACTTAAAACGATCTCACCCAACACTGCTATTTATTGTAGGTAAATAGTTTTTCAATACCCGAGCACCGATATTTCATTGATAACAGTTACACTTACAAAAAGAGAAAATTTAAAAGACAAAAGTGTACCCAACCAGCCCCTGTCTCCCCGACTGCAACATTGAAAAAAAATTGTAACGGTATCGGATAGTATCGGGTAGACCGGTATCGTATTCAGTTCCAAATATCATTAATGACAAACGAAACAGAACACGTTCTGCTTTCGCCAGCTGCGAAATCCCGGCTCGCATTGGTAGCCATGGTTTCGGTTGAGTGAAAAAAATCATGAATGAAATGAGGAAAATAACGTTTCAATACCCTTGCACAGATGTTTCATTGAAAACAGTTAAAGTTAAAAAAAAGAAGACATAAAAGACTAAAGAGTACCCGGCTAGCCCCGGTCACCCCGACTGCAATATCGAAAAATAAAAATAACCGATATTGGATAGTATCGCAAAGACCGGCATCGGATGATATTGGGAACATCGGAATCGACTAGTATCGATATGGCCAGTATCGGACAGCATCGGAAAGACTGGTATCGTTTACAGTCCTAGGTATAATTAATTACAATAATACAGAACACCTTCCGCATTTGCTAGCGGCGAAACCCCAGCGCGTAGGGGTTGTCATGGTTTGGGGAAAGGGAAAATATCATGAATAAAATTAGGCAGGAATGGAGGGTGTTGGTTTGAGTGGAGGTGAAGTGGAGGATGGTCGGAATACAAGGGAAATGTTTCATTTCGGCTTCGTTTCATCCACGGCCGTCCCAAAAGAGAAGGGAAGAGGGTTTTAGTTTAGTGGTCTGTGATGGGATTAGGTTCCTCCGCTCTTTGAAACTCAATCTGGCATCGGTTGGCGTTTAGGACCACGAAGAAGGATTCACCGTGTCCCTACAGCGTGGCAGTTTTCTCATGATGACGAAAGGAACCAGAAAGGTTATTAAAAGGTACTTTTTTTTTCTTTCGAGAAAGGTCTTAATTTGTCAGCGCTCTATCCCAGTCTTTTTCTGATCCCTCGGGACGATCAAAGAATCCATTTGAGCCTTACTCGACACCACTTCAACGTGCTCCATAAAACCAAATGCACCAGTCCTCCTCTCACGCATAGTCTTTCAATGAAACGAAAGGTTCAAGAACTCATTTTAAGAGGTGACTACACAGGGTAAAAAAACATTAATTTTTTTAAGGGACATACCGGTTTAGGAAGAACATTTAAATTGGGCACATCCAATAACCTACCTTGATTTTTACACTTATTATAAAGTAATATTTCTACAGTCTAATGTTATAAAAATATTACTAGATCATCGGTAATTTAACGAAGATATATTGGTTTAAAAATAACGAATTTAACGCTGAAATACAAAGTCATAATGGCAGTACAATGGCATCTCTTCATCGAACATTTTATCTCAATTTCCTCCTGAATGATATAATAATACATATATACATGCATACCAATCACGCCGTTCCCTTCCGGGGTAGGCACAGTCACAAATCTTCACTCAAAAATTCATATTTGTACACCTAACTTTGCTTCAAATATAATTTCCTCCATACTGACCTATCCTTGCAAACATCTTTTGCCTCATTTACCCCCATACACTGCTTCATACACGCCCTCCTATTTCTAAGACTCCTAATGTTCCTCCTCCTAAGAATTTCCTCAACCACATTCAACCACAACTTTCTCGGCCTACCTCTACCGCTCGCACCATTCATTTCACTCTTATATATCTGTTCCGTTATTCGACTCTCATCCATTCTCTCAACATTGGCAAACCAACAAAGCACACTCCTTTTGTATATGTCCATTACTCGAGCATCTAACCCACATTTATTTATTACCCACTCATTCCTGACCCTATCCATCCTACTTTTTCCGCAAACACTCCTCAGATAACTCATACCCACGGCGTTTAGTCTACTCTTATGTCTATCCTGTCATGCCCATGTTTCACTACCATACAACAAAGTGGGGAGAAGTACACTTTTGTACACGGCAAGTTTCGCTTGCTCAGAAAGGGCACTCATTCCTCGATATGCTCCACATGCTGCCTACCAATTTCCTTCTAGCATTCGTCCGTCTCTTTATCTCCTCATCTATCCATACATCTTTCGTAAACATCTAACCTAAGTACACAAAATCATCCACTTGTTCAATTACTTCACCTTTCGCCCTCATCATATAGTTATTCTCCCCATATTATTCTCCCCATATCTCCATAATATTATAATAATGATAGTAAATTGTTTACACATTGAATCAACCTTACATGCACACCTTAGCATTTAAAATAAAAAAAGGTAGATTGGAAATTCCGTTTGGGCATTGCATGTACTTGGGATACCTCAAAACCACATTTACATTTCGAATAATTGAGAAATGAATAAACCGAGGCCTGATACATAACATAAATATATACACGAAAAAGATAACATTTTTTGTCAAATCTCAACCTGTCATTCACACAGATTATAGTGAATGTTAGGCATACTATTGACAAAAAAACACATCTAGATTTTCTACATCAATTAACCTTCTTTTTACTCTGTTCAAAAATGATACTAAACTAATTGCACCTCGGACAATTTAGGAAGTAATTTTTGACCCTTTATAGATAAATATTGCTCTGAAATTGTTCAAAAACTTGTTGAAAATCAGTTTGATATTGAATCACCTAATATATATTTTTGTCCAGCTTAGGTCATCGACAATATATCACAAGATTAATCTCAAACTTCCGCAGCCTATTTCCGTTCTCTTTTCTCAGAGACTATGTTTCTGCGCCATATAACGCCTCACTCCAAATTATAAAGTCTTCCCCTTTTGTCTATACCGTTGCACAAGGTTTCCGTCATCAGCGTATCCCATTGTTTAAGCTTCAGACGGCTAAATTGTATTCAAATTACCAACCTAATCTTATTTTTTTAAAGAATTCTACTAGTTAAGATAGTTTTTTTATATCATAGAATCTCCTCTCTGTTTTCTACAGTTCCAGGGGCCTATCTGGCTCTAGTACTCCCTTTTTCGCCTCAGCATACGATCTACCCTTCTTCATCCTCTCCATGAAACCTATCCCCTTCCCCGCTTGCCCAACATCCTTCTCTCGATCACATTCTTGAGCAACCCAAAGGTATTGCATCCCTTAGCCACCTTCTCTGGCGATCTCGAATTTCAATAAGAAGTTTCCTTTCCTCGCCCACCACCTCAAGCACTTCCTTGTTATTCTTTCTCTCCGTCCACCTCACCAAATATCATGGATCACCAAATTACCTTATAGGGATTAGCACGACGCAAGGAGGCATAAAACCACATCACTTAACGTTGTTTCGCGACAATTACCTTCAAAATAACATTTCACCTCGTTCAAACACCCCAATCCCTATAGCACTTTCTAGTTTCTGGTCTGACCGCGCATTGCTATCCTTACAGATTTTGGCCCTCGCCTGGCCGCTGGGGAAGGTGCCAGGTTCTGATTTCAGCTGGGATGAGTGCTGGTTGCCCGGTCCAAATTCACCCCGTGCCACACATCCTAGTGGTAGATTACCCGGCATTTCGTAGATGTAGAGGCAGATAAAAAGCAAAATACTAAGAATGTAGAAATAGCAATTGAATAAATCTTCATTCTGACTAATGCTAGGAAAATAACATGTAAAAACACATAATATAATTTGATTCAGCATGAAAATTTTGTTCATACTTTTAAGAGGCTAAAAGTACACACAAATAAAGAATTCTGACACGACTATTTTCCCATATATCTCTCGCTTACTATCTTCGATTCCATTTCTTGTCAAAATACGAGACCTAGAGCTACACCATTAGAAAAGAAAGAAGCCTCTGGGTTACTTTGCCTTCAGAAGACAAAAAATATTTTAAATTAGATTTTCTAAGAACACAGTAATTATACGATAGCAAAATAACCATCAAACACCTATTCCTCGAGTAAGTACTCAAGAAAACAGCGTCGAGTAATGGTACCATTGAAAGCGACAAAATTCAGAGGAGACATAATGACCATAGAGGATGTAATTGAAAATACACTTCATTGAGCCACATAAAAGGATACAATTGCGCGATAAAACGTCCATTTTTTCTCTATCCAAGCTCAGTGTTTGCAACACGAGGTTCTTACCAGAAGCCTTCCAGTGTTATTACGATATTTTCCGTAAAATACGAATGCTACCCTTTCTCATTCATAGCGCAAGTCGCGGAGAAAATTCATTTATCTCAATGCCCCTCACTTAATAGTATACGAAGCCCACCAACAGGAAACACATCGATGAAGAATCCGAGGATTACATCCGTGGGCTCGAAACCCGATTTTTCCGCGAGCGTATTCACGCAGCAGGTGGAGCCTCGGATGCCTTTCTGTTGACGCCCGGCTAAATCCATTCCCCTCCCAGCGATCAACGTCACACGATCCGCAAACTCGTCCGGCGGTCGGAACTTTTTTGAACCTCGGGTGCGCGGAATCGAGGACGATACGACGCCTTAATAACCACCTGCCACACACACCTCCCTTAAACACATCGCCACCCCCTCCTCCCGCCCCCATTTGCGTCTTCATTATGCGCCGAGACGGACACGGAAATCAAAATTCGTAAAGGAGAGCCGCCGACACTTGAGGTGTTGAATTGTCTCGGATGGACGTAGATGAGGGAAGTCTTTTTGAGCGACGGGAAAAACACCCGAGGTCACTTTATGAGCCGCGAGAGAACCAGAGAGGAGAAAATACTGGCAATAAAAGGTGCGAGAGGGAAATTTAAGGAGGTACCGGAAAACAAACGCACAGCCTTCATGACTTCTGAAACAACTAAAAAGACTTATTCACTTAGCATTGCCTTTTCCCACTCCAGGAAACATTAAATCCACTCATCTTTCATGAAGCCCTTAAGGGGGCAGTACACCTCGCCCGAAAACGCCTTCGCACACGCCTGCGCGTTCTTAATTTACGACTCAGCTTTGATTCTTCTTGTAAATCTGTTTGCGCAGACCGCAGAAATAAGGATTAATGTTTACAATAGGTTTTCAGGAAGGCAACAACCCCCCGAACCGTGGGAGGGGGGGGCAAACTCCTTGAAAAATCCGTATAAGCTAGCTAAGCGGGAGGGGGGGGGGTAAAGAGAGTCAGCAAATAAATTTTCACCCAAATGGGTCTGAGAGTCTGCAAATTTCAACCCACTAAGGGATGAAGGCGCAAATAATTTTGCAAATACGGCAGTGTCCATTAAAAATGAGCCACAACCTCTGATTTCTGGGGGGGGGGCCTAGCCCCCCCACAATCGTGCTTGGGGGGGGGGGGGGGCAATTCCCCCCTGCCCCCCACGTTGTGCCGGTTTCACAATGTCTGGTTAAACTAAATGTTAAGTAACGAGGACGCTAAGTTAATCTTGACGCTAACGAGAGTATGGGTTTTATGAAGCAAATCGAACCTCCGGTGAGTTGACGTGACACTCCGCTCTAACGATCGCAGAGTGTACTAACAATAGTTTTCATACCGCGAAAAACAGAAAAAATGAATAACGATAATGAAAAATATCGCAATGGAGGTATTTTCAAGTTCTTTATGTGCTCGAAAAGGAGCAATCGTGCGAACTGGGTGAACAGAGGTGATCAAATTTGAGCATTGGGTAGCAAATGCTCGTAGAATTTATTTTGAATGAACAAGGCGTTATTTTAAATGAAAAGACTGAAGCTGTGACAAGGGATATAAGGAAAGAACAAATATTAATCGAGTGCTTTCATAGATAATTTTCAACCGATAAAATAATGATACGTGATCCATCGACTTAGGAGAGTGCTATAGAGGTCAAGGATTATAATTCAATTCCATCGTAACAATTCTGGAGAGGTGTAGCAAATTTTCGCTTCCTGTTTTCTACATAACTATTCCGATCGTGGAAGAAACGAGAATGTTCAATATAATTCTATCATCGTTTAAATTACCACATGTATCCTCGTATGTGTGATGTATCCAACATCCTAGTATACAGAAGAAAAAAGCTGACTGCAGAAGTCACTCCGAGAGAAGAGATATTATAGCAAGTGGATTCCTTCACCTACCAACCAATCACCTGATGCGCTCAAAGAAAACAGGACTACAAACCACAAAGCAGAATGTGAAAATATTCGTGTGGAGCGTGGCACTCTATGGATCGTAAGAATGGACCATTGGAAAAGCTGACCAGAAAAGACTAGAAGCCTTCGAAACCTGGTGCTGGAGAAGGATGCTGTGGGCAAATGACCGGACAAAATATTAAATGATGATTTTTATAGAAGATTAGAATGGACCATATGGAACACCAAGGAGAAAAGATGAACCAGGTGGATTGGACACACTCTGAGGCACAGTGGGTTCGTGAAGAACATTATTGAAGGCAAAATGGAGGGAAAAGTCCCCAGAGAAAGACCCAGGAATAAGTTCATGGACCAAATAAAGAGGACAGTACATAGCAAGAGATACCATGAGGTAAGGGAACTAGCTTTAGATGGGGAAGGGTGGAGGGCTGCAGTCAACCAATCTTAGGATTGAACAACCGATGACGATGATGCACAAAGCATTCGGCCGTAATTTTTGCTTTTTTAAGGAATGCTCATATGAGCGTACTACGAGCAAACCAAATGTTTCGCCAACGCTCACAGTTCCATTTATCGTCGTTCGTGCGTATTAAATTGCGCTGATATGTTCCAATCTAGTCCAGCCTCAAGCATTGAATGGAAAGCTGGCGACGTGCCAACCAACCTGTACCGACTCCCTTCGCACCTAAGACTCTAATATTACTTTATTACACTTAGGAAAATACATATGCATCACCATTTCATTTAAGAATTCTACCAGCTTGATAAAATCAAAATTTTACGGGTATATGCCGCGTGTTACGTCCGTATTGGCCCGACGTTTCGTGGCCCACTGCAGGCCACTTATTCATGGGAATAAAACTTGATAGTGCTGCCGGCTTTTTGCGTCGGAGGAGGCAGAAGAGGTGGATGGCGGAAGTATTGAAAGGAGAGGGATTGCTGGGGAGGGTAGTAGAGAGGAAACTTGAGAAGCGCGGTAGGAGGAGAGGGAGGATAGAAACTCTGGACGAAATAAGAGGAGGGAGACAATATGAGGAATTCAAGAGGGATGCAAAGCAAGCAGGGCTAGCAAGTTTTATTCCCATGAAAATTGACCAGGGGGGTTGTGTTTGAATCGCTCGAGTTAATCTCGACCACGTAACTAAGGAGTCACGTGGCACAACAACGAATGATTCGAGATTTAGATGTATACGACCCACTTGAGAAAACCTCACGCAGCCTTCTCAACCGAGTTTTTCTCGAGGTATAATTGTTAATGATTATTATATCACAATTAGAGGTACAATAAACCAAGCACCAGACGCTTCAGATATCCATACGAGTCATTTTTAACATACCAAAATCTCGAACCGTCCGTTGTTGTACCACGTGACTCCTTAGTTACGTGATCGAGATTAACTCGAGCAATTCAAACACATCCCCCCAGCAATGGGTCACGAAACGTCGGGCCAAAACCGATATAACACGCGGCATATACCCGTAATATTTAATTTTATCAATCAACATGAGCCACGAAAGCTTCAATCAAGAAATTCTACTAGCTGATTGATAGGTTATTGAACAACAGTACTGATACTAATCTATTTTCACTCCGCCATTAGATCCCTCTTGAATTCTTCTTATAGTCTCTCTCCTCTTATTCCGTCCAGAGTTCCGACTCTCCTTCTCCCCCTACCGCGCAACCGAAGTGTCCACCTCTCAAATACCCTCCCCAGCAGTCATCTCTCCTTTCAATACTTCCGCCATCCACCTCTTCTGCCTCCTCCGAACCTACACCACTAATTTCCTCTCCTCTCCAAACATAGTCACTAAGTCCTCGCTCGCCCTTATCGCCACTCAGCTCACCTTCTCCATCCTTGTCCACACCCACGTCTCAAACGCCTCAATTCTACGTACATCCTCCCTTCGCCATGAGCAAGTATCCGACCCATTCAGCGCCACGCTCCATATTACGGTTTTTACCAACCATTTCTTTACGTCTCCACACAGACTCCCCCTTATCGATTTCCTCCTCTTTGAAAATGCTTCCTTAGTCAAATAAATTCTACATCTAATGTCCCTATCGTTTTACCCCTTCTTCTCCAAAATACTAACCAGATATGTAAACTGCTCGACTTGTTCTGTTTTGTGCCCTCCCACCCTTAAGCTGGCATTACCTTAATTTCCGATACATTGTGGAGAAGACCCATTCAAAATATATGCGGCACAGCATTAAAGAAACTAAGTTGTGTTAAGCACATAATAGGAAGGTCCTCGGATGAAATAGTAAAAGAGAGATGCTACTTCCCTCTGATTATGGCACCCCTCGAACACGCTGCGAGAATTTGGGACCCTTGTCACAAATATTTACCAAAGAAATTAATAAAATACAAATAAAAGCTGCGCGTTGCATTAAAAACTGATACGAGCGAACATAACTGTTCCACAACTTTCAAGAGGGATTAAGGTGAGAGCCCCTAGAGCGGGGGTGGCGATCCTACGGCACGCGTACCCAAAGCGGAACGCGGAGCAATTATTTCGGCACGCTAAGCGATACCTCTATCTCACTCGATGGGTTGGCACGCGAGTCGAACGAGTATACTCTTATTTCATAAACTTTGGCACTCAATCGCCAAAAGGTTCGCCACTCCTGCCCTAGAGGCTAGGAGGCTACACGTTAGGCTTGCCTTGCTTGAGAAATTCAGAACTGAAGTGTTTCACAGCGGCACAGAGAATATTATCATTACGCCTCACTACATCTCCAGGTCTGACATAAGATAAAATAAGAGAGATTATATGCCGAAAAGATAGGCACAAAAACTCGTTCGTTCCGCATACAATAAGCGATCACAAGAAAAACTGAGCTCCACTAAATACACTCCCATAATACGCGTCAACATTTCACCTCCCACAACCTTATCCCTTACATCTTTACACGGCTGGTGACCTAACAACCCTTGCCACACGCCCTTGAGGCGGCTCGTAGGGTAGTATGTAGATGTAAATGTTGAGCCCCGCCATCTTGCTACAAGTGAATCCCATATATTTAAAAAATAATCACGGAAAGTCTTCGTCTCGTTCGGGATGCAAATCAAGGTCGATAGGAAAAACAATGAATGTCTTATTCATCGTGCTCAACCTTAGCGACGGGACAAAAGATTATTTTTTTTTCTAACATCGTACACCTGGTTGGTATATCAAGGGAGAGACTTTAATCCATCGAACCAATCACGCGCCAGCATGTGCTTCACCCACTACCACTACGATAACACATATATTTTTTCCCCGAGTAAAGATCGAGATGAACAGAAAGGGAACGAAGATCAAGAAAGAGAAAAAAATTTACCGTCCGTGCGACTTGTGAGGATTCTCAGAATGCGCAAAATAAACAACTCCTTGTTCTACTTCGTTTAACGCCAGGAGATCTCTCCTCTCGAATCTCTCACACTACTCAGCGAACACCATTCTCTTTGTCGCGAGAATTTTTTTGTCCCTACCCCCGCTTGTTTCTCCTCTCGATCCGTCTTTAGTTTGTGGAAGACAACCGCTGTGAGTCTCGTCTATTTCCAACTCCTTACTCGTGGACGATTTTTTTCATACACACACTTCTTAACTTGAATGCATGCTTTTCTTTTTTTTAATACGTCGATCCTTTGATTAAAGTGAAAAGTTACATTCTTTTTATGCACTGCAATGCAATCAAATCCATTATAAATGTTGATTCTCCTCACAAATTTTATTCACGAAACCTTTACAATACCACGTCAATGAAACATACACGGTCCGGGTTTCGACGAATGATCGTCATCATAAAATGACGACCAATCCTTAAGATGACGAACATTCGTCGAAACCAGGGTCGTGTCTGTTACATTTACGCGGTATTGTTAAAATAAATATGTAAACCTTGGAATATCACCAACTGACAAAATACAAGAGTTTGATTAATCGTGCATTCGATTTTAAATTGCGATATTTCCGCAGCATACATTTTATCATCCCAATAAACTCGACGACATCAGGCGCCTCTTCATAAAGGGCACTAACGTTAGTATCCATAGTGCAAGGACTACATTGTGCTTTTCAACAATTATTTAATTTCTCTACACAGTAAAATTAGGGATTAGTTAAAAAGGGATAGAGGTTGATGTTCTAATATTACCTGAAAAACAGAGACTTAAAAGATTCCCAAAATGCAGTCAAAATATATTTTTAATTGTCATTTATATATGTATACAATAATATTACTTGAAAAATAGACTCTTAAAAGATTCCCAAAACGCAGTAAAAATGTATTTTCAATCGTCATTTATATATGAGAATAATAATATTACTTGAAAAACAGAGGCTTTAAAGATTCCCAAAACGCAGTAAAAATGTATTTTTAATTGTCATTTATATATGTATACAATAATATTACTTGAAAAATAGACTCTTAAAAGATTCCCAAAACGCAGTAAAAATGTATTTTCAATCGTCATTTATATATGAGAATAATAATATTACTTGAAAAACAGAGGCTTAAAAGATTCCCACAACGCAGTAAAAATGTATTTTTAATTGTCATTTATATATGTATACAATAATATTACTTGAAAAATAGACTCTTAAAAGATTCCCAAAACGCAGTAAAAACGTATTTTCAATCGTCATTTATATATGAGAATAATAATATTACTTGAAAAACAGAGGCTTAAAAGATTCCCAAAAAGCAGTAAAAATGTATTTTTAATTGTCATTTATATATGTTAATAATTATATAACTGGAAAAACAGAGGCTTAAAAGATTCCCTAAACGCAGTAAAAATATATTTTTAATTGTCATTTATACATGTGTTTCAATACCAACATGTCAGCATCTTATTTACCCAATTAACTAGGGGGTTTCTCTTCCACGAGTCCAGTATTATAAGCATAATGCCGCGACTTTCTACTTGATGCCAGCCATCAATTCCTACCCTACTACGTACTCTTTCCTCCAGCATTTCCGCAGGATTTCTCCGCGATGGGGAGAAGCATTAAAATGACCAAAAAAAATTCCTCCCCTCCGCTACAGCTAGTCCCATGCAATCCCCCGCTCGGCCTCCGTCAGTTAACCAAGCACATTGATTTAATCCCTGACAAAACCCACGGCCGACACAACGTAATTTGAAGAGCATGACAAGATGATACCTTAAGAGGCTCGTTCTAACACCGTATTAGCGAACGAGAACTATTTTTAACGTCATGACTTTGCGAAATCGTTCATGCCGGGATAACTGTTCGGTGAGAGTTTGTGATACTACGCGCAAGTTTTCAGAGAAAAAAGTAGTCACAACAGATAAAAAAAGCAATTTATAAACGTCAGAGAAATGACCCCAAAACGTCCCATTTCATACACCGTTTTTAAACATGTTAAATTCTTCGATGTTTTTAACAAATCCAGTTCGCATACTAACCCACATTCATGGCTCCCAAAGAGTTCGCGTTCATCATCTATGAGTTTCTTTTCTTTACGCTTTTCATTGCCAGAATAACATCTAACACAACTTTATCGTAAGCATAGTTATGGGTTAGAGGAGGATGAATTACATAGTTTATAAATAATAATAAAACAAAAATCTTGCTTTTCCACGTTTATTTTTTTGACACGATTCGCTTTTCCTTCAACAGGAGACTCAGACACTGCCAATTAGGGTAAGTCCAATATTTCGAAATACTAAGAAAAAGAACGTTCCACCAGCTAAAAAATTGATTTGAATGAGAAAATACTCAAAAGAAATTTCGGTCGGTGTGCGATGTCATAAATCCGTAACGCATGGGGTATAAAAAAAATCCCGTTCGAGAAAATGAATTATCGCGCCAAAATAGCTCTTTATAGAGCAAAACACGATTTCTCAGTCCTTCGCAAGAAAATTTCATTGAACATAGCCATATTACCATGTATTCACGTAGTATATTTTCTTCAAATCCACCGAAAATAGCTGGGCACATCACCAATGTAAGGCATAGGGAACGGGTCACTCGGGGTCACTTTATGACAAAAATAGACGCATACATATAAAGTCTTATTGCACAGAACATTCTGCTTGCATTGTAAAAACATTCTCTCATTATGTCTCTGACCTTGCCCTCACCAAGCGACGTCCAGAAATATATCATTCGTCATTGATGTATTTTATCCACCCTCTAGAGAGCCTAATTTCTAAATAACTTCGAGCGCGGGAAGTGATATCATGCAGCTTGTGTCATCACCACGAGAAGCTTTCCGGAGCTCGGCGCCCCTTCCAACGTGGGGCAGGTTAAGTCCCATCTGAGAGGGAGTGACACACGCCCGCACTTTGGTGAGACCGTCACGGTGTCCGAAAACATTTCCCGACTAGTTATCATGAGATACTTAAGGGTTACTTAACAGGAAACGAACACCGTCATTGCTATTTTTCAGTTACGCACATGAAAAGAAAAACTGATATAAGAAGATCACTGACAGGCTCTTCGACACCGTAGCTTCGTTATGTCCAATTTTATTTGTCGTCTCGACAGAATAGAGCAAGAACACTGGCTCTCTTTAAAGTTATAATTGAGGCTAAGTTTCAATAATATAGAACAGTACGTCCTCAAGTTTTCAGTAAAAAGTTTAAGGGAACCGTTGAGGTATACGGAGAGGCTATGTTGGCCAATGCTAGAAGCTGAAACCAATCCGCCATCTTAGATGACCCTTATTTTCCTGTAGCGCTTGCGGGCTAACGCACTAATTTATTTAACATTTACCATGTTTTCCAGTGTTAACTTATTATTATAAATCATGCATGCACTTACTTCTTCAATGTGGATTCTCCTCACGTCTTTTTCTTTGTATATTAAAAATAATTATAAACCGCATTTCCGATTTAAAATATTGTCAAATTGAAAAGAATCCATTGCACTAAGTAACCAAAGTATGCTCAATGAATTACTTGCCTTAAATTTCAATCAGATGGTTGATATTCCTGCTTTACAATCTCTATAATTCGTCCGTACCGTCGTGTTATCCGTAGGAAAGTAAGGAGAGAGCAGGGTTTAACAATATGGTTGTTATTTCGGTTGTCAGGCTGCAATTTGATGACGTAATACCCTCAAAATCTACCTCAATGAAGGGAACAATGCATGGATATTTCAACCCAGTCATGGGATGCAACTATGAGAGGTCAGCACCTAGAGTGTCTAGGGGCTAAACACGAAACAATTTTGACTAAGGTCATTAAATGTATATCCTATTATATTCATGACCACTTCGATACATTAATTAAATTTCCTTTAAGACTATAACAATCGCAGGCATGCAGAAAGTATGAAATAATACCCATGCGTACCCATTGGGCAGTTCTCCTTGGGAGCAGGCAGTCGCAAGAGTTTTATTCTCCATAATAGGCCTATTCATAAACCAACGTGCACTATAGTGTAAATATTTACTTTCACTAACCTGCGCTCTACTATTGGTATGTTACCGAAGCTACAGAAACTATTAGATCGATTCATAGTGCAATTACGTAAACGAGAAACAAGACTCATACAGTGATGATGCAAAACTTGACGTTAGAACTAAGTGGCGGATTATGCAACAACCATTAGGGAGCGAATCAACTAATAAGCTAGACTACCTGTCAACTTATCTACTTCAAAGTCTCAACGGGAGCCATCATGGTCTCTCACCCATCGCAGGAAATATGACATTTTAAACCTGTCTGCTCTGCAGTCTATTTCCCTTCTTTAATTCGCAATATCTGTTCGACCGAAGTGTGTTGGAGTCCGTAAAATGTTAACAACTTCGTCAGAAAATATGTTGGTTTTGACTTCACATAAAAATGTAAGTCTAATTTTAAATCGACAGTTAGAAAGCGATTCCTATCCCAATTGTTGCAAGGAGTCAATAGCACTAACGAGACTATCATAACATATCTTACTGATCTTCTCTGCATGAGTTCTATAACTCTGTTTTTAAGGCTACGTCATTAGGATCCCAAACACTGGCAGCGTATTCTAAGTGGGATCTAACAAGGGAGAAGTAGCTGATTTCTCTAACTGCACCGTCGAACTTTCCAAGTACTCTTTAAAATAAATCCCAATTTACGAATAGCTTGACCAGTTACTTCCCGAATATGTTTGCTCCACGAGAGACAAGACACTAGCCCCCGCGGTTATGAAAACGACAAAAGCCCCCGCGGCAGGAAAAGTTCTTCTTCAGTCTTTTCAAATAAACATTAATATACATTAAATCTGTAAATGAGCGAGCAGTAGATTAGTATACGGCCTTTCACTTATCTCGCTGATCTTCGCTGCACGCGTCGTAACTCTCCTTCTAAGCCTACAGAAGGCCTTCGATTTGCGGCGACCACTTTTTTGCTATTGGAAGAAAATATTCCCTTACTAAGGATGGGTTCCAGCGTCATCTCTCCAGCACCATATCCATCCGTTATCCGGATGTGGAACAGAGAAGATATGAAGAAAAAAGGCTTGATATAACTGCTTGGACTTTGACGCGAGCTCACCCATTCCCGGTTTAATCCGCCTATTATCTCAACCTAGCGCTAATTCTAGCCTCCTCTTTCTTATGATCTCTCCAACCCAGATATGGAAAGCAAGGCGGTGACAGTTTTTAATACATCCTCAACGCGGGTGCGGGTATAGAGAGCAGGAGGCGGCATTCCCTGCATCTTTCCGATATTTTTTCATCATCCCCGCCGTCATCATCATCAAAGCTCCCCTCCGCTTTAATCTCTTTCTCGACCTGTCTTCTTCCAACCCTTACACGAGTTCGCGAGGCCCTTTGGGGGGTGCGCGCGGGGGGGGGGGCGAGGGGAGCGAATCCTTGGCTTCGATTGCGAGACGAGGCGAGAAGACCCTGAAAGTATGTACAAGGGATGGGGAGGGGTACTTGCCGGCAAAAAGAGTGGGGGGAACGGGATGTGCAATACGGTGGATCGATTCTTCACTGTTTTCTTTTTTTCTTAAGGTGGTCGGAGCGGTTTTCGTTAATGTACAGATTTGCGTGAAAGTATGCATACGCGTGCACATTAGCAATATTCATAGATAATTTCGAAAAAAGGTTTCTTGGTTTTTGGTCCGGTTATTTGGAAATTTGATGCTATTTTAACACGTGGCCCCGAGGGACTTGACATATACTTCAGAATAATACGATTGCATACGCACTCGTACAAGTCCGTTACGAAAGTTTGATGTCGACTGTTTGCTGCTGTTGGCAATGTGATACAAAGGAAGGAAGACCTTGGAAACCCTCCGAGTCAAAAGTGGACTTATGGCTCGTAGAGATTACCATCGTGCGTACGATTGCAGTGTGAACGGGGCACAGCGTTACCGCGTTACCCACAACAGGACATCGCGACCAGCAAGTGAATGAAACATGGAAAGAATATCATATTTCCTGTGTCGTTTTGAGGGTTTCAAATGTTTTTATTTAAAGAAAATGACACCTTTCAATGCTTGTTCAGGAAAGTAATAACATCTGCTCACGATACCAGCGCTACCACTGTAAAGTGACAACGTCAGGAACTATGGACTACCATGGTAGGGACGTACACTCACATTACGAATACAGTCGACGATCGTACGGACCATCGTACGTACGATAGTAATGTGAACAGGGCATTTCTTCCCCTAGAGAAGACAGTTCGTAGGGAATGGGCTCTCCCACTGAAAACG
Source organism: Ceriagrion tenellum (assembly GCA_963169105.1). Taxonomy (NCBI): domain Eukaryota; kingdom Metazoa; phylum Arthropoda; class Insecta; order Odonata; family Coenagrionidae; genus Ceriagrion; species Ceriagrion tenellum. Next base: position 68,169,825 of record OY720643.1, on the reverse strand, counting down.
ACCCACTGCGCAACTACCACTATGTTTAGTTACCGCTATACAAGACAAATTGCATCAAATACAAGATTTCTAAATTGGGGAATTAGATATGAATGTAATCGAAGAGCCAACTACACAATAAATTCCATGATACTGAAATGATATCGTACTGTCTACCACATTTATTTCTAACTCTTAGAACACGTGTTTCGACTGTCTAGCAGTCATCATCAGGTAAGACCAATGACTGCTAGACAGTCGAAACACGTGTTGGAAGAGTTTGAAATAAATTTGGTAGACAGACATCATATCGTTTGAGTACCATTGTTAAATATGCTGTTCTACAATATCTCGCCGGATAAAGTGGATTTTAATAAATTCCATATCTTAATCCTAGTCGGAAGTTAAGAGAAAGAACTTAATCGGAAGGAAACAGCGTTCGAAACACTGAGTTGCATCAAAGAGAACTGATTATCTGAGCCCACATTCCTATAAATATAAAACGAGACAAGCGACGTAACATTTAACAACACAGTTAGCTGAACTTGTAATTACTACGAATGCCTTAAAACTCAACACAAAAAGTCGTTAAGTATACATGATTGTGCATGCAATAATGATTTCGGTTCGGCGGTTTAATAAATATGGAGACGCGGGAAGAAGAAGGGATTAGCTCGCAGTGCTGGCTGGCGTGGAGATCTAAAGGTAGTTTGAGCGAGATATTTCCCTCGTTATGACGGACACCGTAATGGAAGTTTACGTTTTCATTCCAGCAACTGAAGGAAGCATTAAGTAAATATTGCAATAATGATGGCGCAATGATATAATATTACGTGACTGAAATTTTCAGGAATTAAATCAAGATATCTACACGAGTCTTTAACTTGACTCATTTTTTTCGTGCGATACCTTTAGAACTCCTCAAAAGAGGTCTTTTTTTGCGATTCTGAAAAATTGTAGAGGAGACTAATTTGTTGCAAAATAAAGTTGAGAAAACATAAAAATTACACACTGTAAATTTTTTTATAGGTGTTGAAAATTCCTCATTAAAAAAATGAATTCTGTCTGTAGGAGGTACATACTCGCACCATTTCCCATGTAAAATGGCTGGTATTTTTCGCCAAAAATCTTGGAAAGTAGTTCCGTGAGGGGCAGATATTTTGGTATCTTTGGAAGGGTGAGATGTTTTTCTCCAGAATGAGACCAAATTCATTGATTTCTGGGCGAAAGAATACTTCGCTCAAACTAACTTCAATCACACCCGTTACAAAATCACAAGTTTTTTGGTACAGTGACATGGTCGAAGCTGTTACTATCGAAAAGTCGTGACAAAAAATCCCTATCCTGGCCAGGGTAGAATGGAGGGATAGGGAGCAGTGGAGGACATGATGAAAGGGTAGTAACGGGGTTAAGGAATCGAGCGAAAGAGGCCACGGTGTATTACGCTGGAGAGGAAAGGCATACGAAACCCCATTCTTAAAGATAGGAATGAAAAAAGCTCGCTTTCCCCACCCTGTACTCTGTACCGTCACCATCGAAAAGACTAATGTGTCGGGACTGTCTCACTGAGGCATCTAACGATCCGACATTTCACGTTCATAAAGGTTCCCTTTTAAACGCCGCTTGAATTGCCAAAATCGTCGAAACTTTTATCGAAACCATCACAAATGGTGAATGGATTCCGAAAAAATTGTCCGTTGCATTTGGGTACCTCTGTTTTCTCTCACTCTCTGAAATGGCCGTCCGTCTTAACCAGCGGCTGTTAGGAAATCAATATCCTTTTACAACTAGGTGGACGATTATAAGGATCTGGATCCATCATCGTTTGAAAAACTACTGGAATATACTGAATGTCCGGTCCTAAGCTGGAAATTTTCCTGGATTGGATTGGATATTTGCGGAGGCGACCGACGGCTAAGGTCATTTGCTCCATAGGGGATAGGTAAGGGAGGAAGGGTGGATAGAAACCCGGCGTCGGCATTAGCCTGCTCTTAACGAAAGGCGCCAAGGGGACCACGGTTTAACGTCTCATCCAACTGAGGGGAGTACTGTACTTTAAGTGCCCTCCACAAGACACTCAAATAGGGATCGGGTGCCCTCTGAAAAACATCCTCCTCTGCAGGGATTTGAACCCTGGCCGCCCGTGTGGTAGGCGAGTAATCTAGCCACCACACCAACACGATCCCCAGGAAATGGTCCTTCGGAAGTTACTCCGTAGATATGATACACGAGGGATGAAGACGCCAAGTTTTAGGAGGCATATAGAGGGACCGGAGAGCGAGAAAAGTTGACTACTACAAGCCTGAGAAACTTTCTCAAATGAAAAGAGAGTTCTAATTCTGTGGTCTTACAAAACGCTCAGACCAACATTAACAAGATAAAAATTTGTGACTTCCATAATTTATTGAATACTAGCGACTGGTTTCGGCATCATCAGGTGACGATGGCGTGACAGCCGAAACCGGTCGCTAGTATTCAATAAATTATGGAAGTCACAAATTTTTATCTTGTTTATTATGACGTCCTTCTACCACGTGAAAGGTTCAAGTTTCCATTTTGCTCAGACCAAATTTCGAAGCGAGAAGGAAATGGAAAATACAGTTTTTTCCGCCAAACTTACGAAGAAATCACTATTACAGCCCTACTAGCTGACCCGTGCGAATATTTCGCACAGTATGCAGCTTCTTCCTGTTTCTTCCCATGGAAAATTATATGTTATTTATGTTTGTGTTAAATATACAAAACGTAAACGTAAACGGTCACACTGATTGCATGTAGAATGTAAACAATCTAACTTAACGATGTGTTAACAGATGGCGCCTCCTTGTCTTTTAAGCACGTAACCATAGCCAACATATTAGTTGATTATATTGTCAACAAATGGCACTGTATCATTTTTTAACAAAAATTTTTATTCAAAGCCATTTGTCTGTTTTTTGTCAATAACGGGGAACGTAAGCTTTAAAACAATGTTTGAATCATTAATTTTGATGAAGAATTATGGGAGTTATGGCGTTGCCACAAAACAACACCTTTGAGAAATAATATATGTGATTATACGACACTTACTTCAGTGCTGAAAATGGAACTGAATTCAGTAAACTGAAAATCGTACCCTACTATAGATGTTAGCATATACGACGAAGGAATCAAATTTAACCGTCAATCGTGAAACTAAAAAAATCACCATACTCATAATCTACCCGATTTTTTTATTAAAAGAACGAACAGGCATTCTGACGAGTCGAAAGGAGCGGTTTAGTGTGGTGGCTAGAGTACTGGACGGACGGCAAGGCTTGAAATCCACACAGAGGAAGATATTTGTTCAGAGTACACCCGATTCCTACTTGAAAACCTTTTGGAGGTGAAATAAGACTCAATTTATGAGCAGTACTTGTAGGATGATACTCCGTCTGTCGGATACGACGTTTCTCTTGGCGCCTTTTGCTAAGAGCAAGCCTGGCTTCTATCCTCCCTAACATATCCCCTATGGAGCAATCTCTATCAGTTCAACCTATCCCGTATGACCTTTTTTTTGTTTTGCCGGACGATTCTGTTGGCCCGTATGTTCCTGGAATCCCGATAGGCTGCTAAGCCTGTCATCAGGTTTTCCAGGGACCGGACTAACAAAACTTGATATAGGTACATCCATGCCCTGGGTGGTGAAAAACCGACCCAGGCGGGACTCGAACACGCAGCCCTCAGTTTAGCTGTCGAGGACTTCAACCCGCCGCCACCGGAGCCGTGACCTTAGCCGTCGATGGCCTCCCCAAAATCCTATCTAAGTCTCAGCGGAATGAAGAAATAAAATCAAAAGTAACCAGAAGATCCTCAATTTTTTTACGTGCCGAAAGGGAAATTCATCCAACAAGTAAAATTTCACACAAGGGTTTATAGGTTTCAGAAATGGAGTCACCCAACATGGGATATAAATGCTTAAATATGGCCTCTGTGTCAATAAAGCTGTTATTTTATGAGAAAAGGAAATTTTCACCGTGCATCATTAATCTGCCAACATAAGGCCTACACTGTCACACTACTGAAGTTTTCTCGGTGCAAAATATGCGTGAGACAATTACAAAACATGAGTACTATTTTTATTTCTTTGCGGCTCAAACGAGAAAATCTTTCGATCGGTATCGAAGGAACTGCTTTCAATTTTACATTCGCATAATAAGGCCTGCATTCCGAGAACAGGCTCTAGGGGAATGCTCAAGAATGCCTTCGTATGCTGCCCTCAGGGTTTATAAGCGCTCATCGCCGAGGAGGATGAACGCCTTAAATATGGCCTCATAAGCATATTACAGCGTTGCGGCGGAAGCCGCCACCGGTCCAAGTTTCTTCTGACTAAGCAGCTGAATAATTTTCAATATTAAATCGAGTCGGCAGTGTCTTTTGAGAAGAGAAGTGATACGTAGAGTTAGGAAGAGAAAGGCAAGAGTTGAGATCGAGTACTGGAGATAGCGCGTTAGTTGCGTGAGACTCGAAATAAGACCCGTTTATTTTTTTCTGAAAAAATTATGGCATTTCCGTCGACAGAGTGCGATGTAAAAATGTGGGCGTGCGATGAAACTGAAAACTTCCAAGCGATACGAAACTTACCATCGGACTGCATTTAACGTAGAAGAACGGCATTTAGGGCTCTAGGTTTTGTTAAACGTACAATAGGAAAGTCCTCGAATGAAAAAGTCAAAGAGAGATGCTACTTCGCTCTGGTTAGGCCACACCTCGAAAACGCTGCGAGCATTAGGGGCTCTGGTCATAAAGATTTAACCAAAAATATTAATAAAATACAAAGGAAAGCAGCGCGCTTCGTTAAAAACTGCTATGACCGTACATATAGTGTCTCACAACTTTTAGATGGATTAAGGTGGGAGCGACTCGGAGGGTACTCGCTAGGCTTGGGTTGCTTGAGAAATTCAGAACTGATATTTTTCAGAGCGGCACGGAGAATATTATCATGACTCCTCACTACATCTCTATGTCTGACAGATGCGATGAAATAAGACAGATACACAGCCAAACAGATAGGTACAAAAACTCATTCTTTCCGCGAACAATAAGCGACCACAAAATTTGAACTCCACTAAATACACTCCTATAATACATGCCACCATTTCATATCCCAAAAACTAACATCTTTACACGGCTGGTGACCTAACAACCCTTGCCACACATTCATGCGGCGGCTCGCGTGGTATTATGTAGATGTAGAATGTGTTGTTTCAATAGGAAAGTGGGCTGGATGTAACTGAGGATACTCTGAGGCTTCAGGCCTGATAGAGTGGAAACGGAACAGAACTGCAGTATGAAAAATGGGCAACTTCCACTGTGATAATATTTATAACGACCTGTTTCGCTTTCTACAACATCTTCAGGTGATGCTGATTACCTGAAGATGCTGTAAAAAGCAAAACTGGTCGTAATACATATTATCACAGTGGAAGTTGTTCATTTTTCATACAGCAGTTAAAACTGAGTAGTGGTAAATTACTCCTTTTGCTCGGGGAATCAAATCAAATCTCATTGAGTCCATCAAAGATAAAGGCAAAGTTTAAATTTACTGATTTGACCTAGAAAAAAAAGTAAACTAGCTTTTCATAAACTAATGGTTTTAAAAATAGTCACATAATTGATTCTTCTGTCACGTGATTTCCATCCCCAAATGGTGTTGGACGTGCTTACGTATAATCTGCATTTCTGTCCACTGAGTAGTAATTATGTTTGATGGACTCTAATCGATAGTAATTAAGCTGAAGTCCGTAGCAAGGATCAAGACTTGGATGAAATTCTGTGAAGATTTCGTTCGTTTATACGATAGAAATTACATTTCAGCTGTGATCAGAATTGAAATTATTTGGAGAGCACTTTCGGTCAAATTTCATTCTTTGTCCAAACGAAAAATTTGCACATATCAGCTTAATTTCTATGGGAACCGTAGACAAAAAATGCTTAGTCACAGGAAAAAGATATCGCATAAAATGATTTATCTATGCTTAAAAACAACGTAATGCTACTGCATGATTCATTCCAATCAGAATACAAAATATAATGATTTCAGAGCCCACGGATTTATATTTATCAAAGAATGAAATTGTCATCATTTCAGCTTCTCGTTTGTTAATTCATTTACTTTCATATCACTCAGTGCATCGTATTTTTAATTGAGTATTACAATGTAGAGTTTACAGTTATATAAAACTATATCATAATAACAGTTATGATATGCACTACGATAATTATTCCTCTTCGGGATCACAGAAGGCGGCTTCATTTCAGGTAAAAGCTAACAGTCTCATAACAGACGTCTATCGTAGGGCCGATTACGTCATATCTATATCTGACTCAAAAACGTAATAGTATCAGAATTCGGCTAAAATTTTAAGAATGACAAGAAGCATTAAAAATAGCCAACGAAAAAACTCTACATTTATTTGAAAATGTAAACAGTGTCTCGAATAAAAGTATATTTTTGTCCTAAAATTAGAAAGTGAGCAGATGGTCCACTTAACTTAGCGTAGATTCGACCTCAGACCTTCCAGATATACCCACCGTCATTTCTTTAAAGTTATCGATTTCCGCTTGGTTTTTCCAGCGTCCATCGATTATCGATGGGACATTACGTAAGATATCTGATTCGAGTGATTCCATCCGAATGATGCAGCATGCTGTCGTTAAGGACAAGTCAACATTGAGGGAAACATGGAACAGATGTCGGACCAAGCAAAGTATCCTTCCAAGCCCCTAAAGATATCGTAATCAAATGATGATACAGCGAAAGAAAACCTGTACCTATTTACCTCTTATACGGTCCTTAGCTAAGATCAAGAGTCCTCTGGAAATCCAGTAAAGATTTAATCCGCTTTTACGACAAGGATAACAATTTTTCTGCGCTCAAAATTGCAAATATCTAAAGAGAGAAGTTCGATCTGATTTTATTTTTTCTTCCAGCAAACGAAAAAATTCGAACATAATTAGGATAAAGTCTATTACAACGTGGTGAAAAATTGCAAAGTCACGCATAAATGATATTGTACCACCTCCAGGTTTTGTATATTCGTACTTTATGATTTATTAATGTTTAAAAACAACGTATTCCTACAATATGTGCCAACATTTAAAAAAAATGAACAAATGCTTAGAGGCAAAAATGTGTAATGCAACCACATAACCAAGATGCTGATCTTATTATGCGATAAAAACAATCAATAATATTGTATTTCATCCTAGTTATCGTTATTTTCAAACCAATAAGTCAAATTGGATCGCCGGGAAAATAAAATGTAAAATTTCTCGTGCAATAAGATCCAAGTTTAGTTTTCCCTAGATTTATTTATCATATTTTAAAGAAATGGCCAGTGCCAGGAACGACACATTTGTGTTCAGTAAAGTTATGGGAACCATAAGCCGTGGCAACCATTCAATAAGTGTTGCAGGAACATTGTTAAGTAATAAAATCAATGGTTGGCGAATTCACTTTGTGGAAATTACGATTCATGTTAAGAATGAAACCACTTTTTGTTTTTTCCACCAATATATTTAAACCACAAATCAACCGGTTTCGGCCTTTTCAGGCCATTATCAAGATTACAGAATAAAAAACCCCAAAAGACAGCACAGCTTATATATGAAATCTCAAGGAGAGGGAAGTGGTTGAAATAAGGGGGGGAAACAAATGAGAGGTGATTGGGCAAACTGCAGGGGAAGGAACAAACAGGTGGTGACGTCAGGCTCTTTGTGGAAAAAAACTAAATGGTTTCATTCTTAACATGGATTGTTAAGTAAGTCATAAAACAGAATGCTCCACTTTGAAGTCGATTCCTATGCGTTTCATGGTTTGGCCTGGAAATCTGTTTTGGGTTCAAACTTGATTACCTATCGAATTTTCCCGCGAATTAGACCTAGTGCAATGAATTTACCGATCCTTAAACCTTATTGTCTCTAGATTATTTGGGCCGTTTCCAAGACAGAAAAATATATAGAGACACAACAATTACTCGTCCAACAGTTCACGATATGTCTCTATTGCTATGGACAGAAGCAGGAATAAACATTTTCCACCTTGACTTTGCGGATATAAATCGTACCCAAAATAAAATAGAGCTTAAGAAAAAGGAGTATCTCTCACAATATTCCATTCTTTTCTGGCAAGGAAGTAGGATGTGGTTCAAAATCAACAATGGGGTGCCCTTGGGAAGAAGTAGAGCATGGTAACCTTATCTGCCACAGTGATTTACACGCGGGACCTGCAGGCAACGCCACAGAAAAGGCGCTCCACCGCAAAGTTTCACATACGTACATACATAAACCAACGTACGAATGAACGCAATGGCCATCTGTGCAGTATTGGGCGAGCCACTTCCGTGACCTGCACGTCTTTCGCGTGATGCGCCCCACATAACAAGTATTTGGGTGAAAAAAATAAAAACATGGGAAAGCGTCATCTTGCGTTTCCATCACGCATAATACACGTCGACCCATAACTTTTTATCTTCTAGGAGGCGCAGTGATGGGAGAGTTTTCAGGGATAAACCCAGTTACAGAATTCCAATAATAGAAAGATCACTTTTCTGTCCTCGCGTTCATTTTGTCGGTAAAAAGTGATACCTACTACGAAAGGTAGAATGTTATTTCAGTTAGTAAAATCTATTACTATGGTTATAAAAAAGGGCTAACAAAAATTGATAATGCTATCATTAAGGCAATGGCAAAAAAATAAAATTTGCAATGTTCCACATAAATTTGTATGGAGCGGGACACATGTTCCCCATTATGGCTAAAACAGCTCATCTCCACAAAGTTACGCCGGGTAAGATCATACCTGGTCACAGTAAAGAGTTAAAACGTAAATTGGAAAATTCTAATATATTTAAAGAACAGATTCATCAGTTTTGTTCACGTAAAGATGAAATGAGCGGGCGCTAAGAATTAGCTGCTGTGCTGGTGACCGTAGAAAAAAAGTGCGATTCTTAAATGATAACAATGTTAGGCGGTTTCCTAGACTACCGCGATCGTACATTACTTCTTCAGGGCAACAAATTAAGCAACATTAACAATAATTTTATGATTTGTTAATAATATTGATAATATCTTAGATAATTTTTTCAGACGATAGGAAACACTGATATTTCATTAAAAAAACAATTATGTGTTTATTAATTTTCCAGCTTATATAAATTCAACAAAAGTGTAAACCCCGAGAAGCAATTACACCATTGGTAAACGTCAGCGATGAGTGTATAATGATCTTTGATTACTATGATCAGTCTCCTCCCAGATACAAACTTAATTACTGATGTAAATAGATCGAGAAAATCTGGCATATATTTCTAAATATTATCAGAATTAAAGAAGATCTTAATTCAACTCCCATCTTGATGTTTAGTAATCTTTTCATAATTATAATAGCGGAAGATACCCGAGGAGTTTCAACGGGTGTGAAAAAGATTGCACTAATTTTATAAGAAAACCACAAAGCCTGAAGAACACTGCCATCGTGGTCTTTTGAGGAATTCGTCACCTATCATGTACGTTTTGTTCGTAGTAGTTGACACTCTGACCATTTTCCAGGAGTACGGAAAATGAGTGACTGCTGGTACTCTTTCATGCACGGGAAACCCAAAAATGGGGCACGCAGACTCATTACTTCTCAAATAGCACTCAGGTTGATAGATGGTCACCTCGTCCCTCTGGTTCTCTTGTTCTCTCATATGCTTGCAGTTCCCCTATGAAAGCAACTTTGAGAATAGACATTGGAGAGAATACTTGTTGTAAATATGCATTGGGTTTATCGATGACCCCCCGATGCAATCTATCATGGGGCCTTGGGACTCTGGACCCTTCTTATATAGATTTTCTCTCTACGTGCTATCGTGGGCCTGCAGGAAAACGTGATATTTAAATGCTAAAGCCGTGAATATCTTTTAAAAATCAAAAATCTCTGGTTGTCAAGGAAATATGCTACTGTTGATTTCAGAGAAAAATGTGAGCTTTTTCAGCTAAAAATACGATTTTCGGACAAATACGAAGCGTAAAAGAAAATCGTTTGAAAGAATGAGTAACTTCATTTATTCGGCCATCAGATAAAAAAAAGCCAGCCCTCAATCTTGAGTGAAAGTACTTATAAAAATCAAAAAATGAAACCACTGCACCGATCCCAATGCCCACCACCAATGGACCACCAAGGGGCCTTCGGGGGCCCTGAGGGATTTTTAAAGTAGACTATTTTACGACCAGATATATTTTCTATCCACATGTCAAATGTCAGCTCAATCGGTCCAGTAATTTTTGCGTGATGGAGCAACAGACAGACAGAGATATAGACAGAAGCTACTACATGTTTATACATTAGTAAGGACGAGGGTAAAAAATTTAAATTGAAAAAAAGGGCTATTTTCACTCTTTGGTCGAGGCAGAGTGGCATATGAACCCTCAAACAGAAACGCATATTTAGATTACGCTCCATTTTTTTTTCAAACAAGCAATGTCTGTTAACTTTCGTAAATTTATTCCAAAGAGTAACACGTCGGTTGGGCTACTGTCTTTCATTCCCGTTCGTTGGTCATTCGACGCAAGGAGATTACATGGCATAGCACATCCACCTAAGTACCAAAATACCTTTTTTTTTAGCTTTAGAGAATTTATCCTCCGTTGGATTTATTATTTTGGCTGGCTCTCCTCAAACTTCATCCCTACTTATGGGTAAAAGATTTTCATGAGAAAAAATTACGGAGTTCTAGTCTCCCGTGCAAGCAAATTGTTCAAATTCTAATTTTTCTCCTTCTAATTTCAGCCTCGCAAAAGGTCAACCGTGAAAGCAGAATCACGTAATGACGGAAAGTGAGCACACTCAAAATATGGCATAAAAATGCATATTCGGTTGCAGAAGTCCTCATCTTGAAGTCAAAATTAACAAAATAAATTTACTGTAGTGCTAATGATAATGAGTTTTCAGTGGCCATGGGTAAATATGGAAAGATAAAACAATGGGTTGAGCGCAGAGTTTAGCTCAGGAAACGGAACATCATAACAAGTCGGTGACGGTGCTATCACCGACTTGCGGATTAAAACTCATGGTAACAAATGTCAAAGGACTCTCAAGCGTCCTCTCTAGAACAGTAAAACTGCTGCTTCGCTAATAACGCCTTTCTAGGGTAATAAAGCCTTAAGAAGTGGGGGTTTAACGAAAAGGCTTCTCTCCAATAAAGAGTGCGTGCGTAGATACAGGGACATCTAAGTTCCAACTTCCCTTTTCCAACTAATCCTTTTCCCTTTGTGTCTGAGCAGCCATTCCTGAGCTAAATATAGAGGCAGCAGCACTCTCGTGATTCATCAATGGAGCTAAAATGTGTCTTTAATACTTCTCTGCTTGACATGATGAATTTCAAAGCTCACTGTCGAGATATTAAAGACGCTAAATAGGAAATCACGTACATATCGTGATAAGTACTATTAAGTATCACCCTTAATAATTTACTCTAACCTACTTGGAAAATAAGACGATTAGCATAAGAGAGCGGGAACTTATTTTCTGATTGCACAGCTGAGAAAAGAGACCGTGGCAAAATTTGTCAAAAAATATTTCTTATTTGACTGAATCTCATTTTTCACTGAGAATATCACACTTGCTGCGTTCTCCCAGGACCCAGGGGCGGAAGTTGGCAACTTTCATCGCAAGTCAAGCACGTTAAAATTTTCTTCCGCGTAGCATTCATCATAGTTGGCGAGCCTATTCACATAATATTGCTCGCAATTGTTGGCTACGCGGACAATTAATGAAAGGACTTTCAACCCTTATTTTCAGACAACCGTGCGAAATTCCACAGACGAAAACTGACGATTTTACGCCCAGGAATTTCGCACATATGCACTCTTTCGGGTGAATTCGTAAAAATAACACCGTGCCAAGTCCCGAAATTCTCAATATTTATATGTGGACCCCAGAAGTCAAGGGGTCTAAGTGACATTAAAAAAAAAATAAGTTAGGTACAGGAATGGGATGTGAAAATATAAATATTTTAGGTGGTAAAGGGATCCAAGTGATTTTCTTGACAGGTGATGCTATCTAGGATAAAGCCTCTTAACTACTTAGTGGGTTGTACCAAGCATTTTCAACTTTGACTTAAGTTTTCTCAAAACAACGATTTTGTTACTTAGACCCTTTGACTTCTGGGGTCCTCATATATAAACACTTGTCCCGGTCCTAAAACTGTCGACAATCGATAAAAATGAGGGTAAAATAATGGTCATTAGGAAATATCAAGACTTTTTGCTCAAGCGGCATTTGTTTTCATTGGAGTTTCACGAAATTCTTTACGGCCGTCCTTTCATACCAGACACACTGAGCATCAAGATATTTTCTCTATAATGAGAAAATATCTTGATGCTCACAGTATTTAACAACAGTAAAATGGAGAGGTAAGCTAAGTTGCGGCCACGACATCGTCGAAATATTTATAGGTTCGCCAACTTGGATCAAAAGGGTGACAACATCAGTTTTTCGAAAGGATAACAAAAGTTACACACTTGCCCCATCGCTGAATCTGCGGGTAATGGGGAGAAGATGAAAAGGGCGTTCGGGTAACTTTACTCGCTGACCAGCGAAATCAAAAGAAGCTTCATAGGCACTCAGAAAAGCACGGAATACTTCAATATTTTTCTTCAGCTAATCACGAGAAACAGGCAAAGGAAAAGATTTTTTGCATTTAGCAATTTTACAAATGACATGATTATATTTTTTTCTGGTGCCCGGATTTTTCCATGTTGCCTTCATTCATCGAAAAAAAACAAGGCTGTACACAGTCTCACATGCAAAGCTAATGAGAAGATGGAAAATGCGAATACAATACGTATACAATATTTAAATCATTAGCGGAAAAAGATGCTCGTCTAAGTTAAGAGAATACCATGTTTCCACGGAGGACGACATATATTAGAAGCTGATTACGATATCGGAAACAGATGACGCCACAGGAGCTCGCGACCCTTCGTGACTCTATATCAAAAGCTCCAATGATGCCACTTCAAAAATGAATTAATAAATTTAAATTCGAGCCCACGAGCCTCCTCGTAATTATCGGCTTATCGCTTTCTCTCCGGCGATCGATAAAATCTCCCGCACATTAATTTAATTTCGCCGGTGCGTTTGAAAGCCGACATTGCGCACAAATACAGCCATTCGCGACTACTCGACTCAATTCAATGTTTAAAAAAAAAGCCATGAGACTCGTCCTCAAGCACGGTTGCAAAGATATGTGGACTTACTGATAATTTGGCGCGAAAATGACTTCCTGAGATGACTTTTAAGGCGACTTTACACGTGGTGTCAATCGGGGGCCATGGCCGCCCAATTTTGCGATAGATCGACCGCGCGATATTGCGATAGATCGACTGCGCAATATGCGATGTTCGTTTGGCATCTAAAGGCGGCTTTAAACATGGAAGTTGACTTCTATGGAAGCAGCGAGAGAATCGACATCTCGAATCGTATCGCCACTTGCAGGTCATGGTTCTGCTTACACAGAAAAAATAATCTCAGAAAAATATTGCTCCAATCGCTTTTTAAGTGCTTCTCCTCATAGAGAGGCATTAGGATCTGCTCCAAATTTCAATAAATAGATTTCAATTTCAATATAGCGAAATAATCCCAGTAGTGTGTCACACACCTACTGCTTGAATCGAATCCTAACGTTTTTTTCACGACAAAATGCACAAGTATGCAATTTAATCACAAAATCAGTGCATTACATTACAGTATGTGTTATCATTTAAGAGTGTTTAACAGAGATATTATGCCAATTAAAACAGTTTGAACAAAACAAGTTCAAAATATGAACATTTGGTAAAACCAGGGAAAAATGCTTAGAGTCCTCCTAAGCCTGTTCATCAAAAGGTTCTCAAATATAGATAAAATCACCACATGGTGTTTAATAGGTTTTTTGTCTTCCCTATACATGAGTGGTTATATCTACTGTAATACTTTAATTAAAAAATACATTTGCAAAATACAGAATATTTTATGAGAAGCCCTAATTACACGCAATTTTTATTCAATAACCACCGTTTCACTTTGAGGTTCACGTTATGTACACAAACGTTAGTAAAAAAAGTGCCATTACCAAATGACGAAATGTACGCATTACTATAGCGGTAGAAATAAAAATGCTCTGGATTTTTTTAACCACTGGCCTTAAACTCCTTACACGATTTCTTCCTCCATTTCAACATACACACAACCTTAATTCATTACGTTCATGAAGATCAATCTTTTTCATTCTCTTGTTCGCCAAATTAACTCCATCCCGTCCAATAAAGCCTTCTGCATCCCTAGGCCCCTGACTACCGGTTTTAACAACCTACTCGGGCTACAACAAATCTTCCTTGATTTTTCCTCCCTTCAATCAAAAATACTGAGCACTTCTTCGTTTGTATTCCCTCTCACCCACCTCACTATGTCCCTTCATTTCCACATCCGCATCTCAAACGCCTGTCGTCTACTTTCCTCTGAGTCTATGCTTCCACCCCGTAAAACGATACAATGCTAGATCACATATATACAAGAGTGAAAAATGATACAATAGAGTGATTACTTGTAAGCAGCCGGTATTCTCACTAATATGCTGAATTTGCATAACTTCTTTGATTTTAAAAAAGGCCTGGCAAGTTCATTCTATTTTCAAGTTTTAAACAGGCTGGACCAACAGGGGAATAAACTTATATGTGAAAGTCGTGTTCCACTTATTTAACACATAAAAGCCATCTACTTTAAATCCAGAAACCCTTAGTAGGTCCTTAATAATGCCACAAAAACATCCGTATCAACAGGAAACATTTTTTCGTATATAGAGAGCAGGTGACTCCCAAAACATCTGCATTCTACGAAGAAAAAGACTTCCTATTAGTTCCAATTTCTTCAATTGCTAGTTTATGACTCCGACTGTCCCAGAACGCGGAATCTGGCACATTCATATGCTCCTATTTCAACGAAAATTCCACCAGTTTCGAAAAAAACGAATAAACACACTCCCAATACCGGAAACCAACGCGCTAAGCAAAAAATATGTCCGTGTGTCATCTGGCATACAGGGAAGCACAAAACCCGACTCGCTCGTAGATATAAAAAATATAAAAAAATAAAGGTCATAGTTTGGTATATCTAGCACGGGAGGGAGCACGCGGAAAAAATACACGACAGTCATAGCGAGGAGAATTCTAAAGAGGAAAATTAAAAAATCAGAAATGGTCATTCGTTCGCACGGGTGTAAAACGTGGAGCGCGAAAACCTTTTTGTGCTGCCGACAGATGTTTTGAAAGTAACCAATCGTCAACCGGCGCTCGCCGATCGATGAGCGGATTGGAAGTACCACCGGAATTATTTCGGTGGGGACCAATCGGCTGTTTAATCGGATGCATCGAAACAGTAACCTACATTCCACATCCGAGATTTAACCCAGATTAGCCCTTCCGCGCGATGCTTTGCACGTGCAAAGCTCCGTTCGTCATAAAAGGTTCAACGGAATGCGAGTGATTGGGGAATTTCCGTTAAGTCGGGCAAGTGACGTTAAACCCGCGAGCATACGGGATTTGTCCACAAATGACTACATCTCGGCAATATTTAAATGGCGACGGAAAAAGTTGTTAGGCGAGGGCGATAAATTCTGCGGTGGATTATGCCAGGAATGTTTATAGCCTGATGAACGAGGACGTGAACGAAAGGATAAAGCCGTTTATAGTATACTAGCTGTGCCCGGTATGCGTTGCAATGCCTCGAAAAAGCGAGTCGTAAAAGACAGTCGAATTCAAGAATTAAAAAAAGCAAACAAAGAGACCGCTGCACAAAATCTTATACTACGCATAAATAAATTATGTGCCTTTAATCTCACTCATGTGATTCTGTTTCACTCGACACTGTCTCAATGATACGATTCTGATGCACGTGATTTAGCAACTCGTAAACGATCTGCTTCGTTGCTTGCTTGTCGTTCCTCGCTTGTTTGAGAAGCTCGTGTGCCAACACTCATTTGTTGAAACGACTCGCGCTCTACCTATTGTACAATGGATTTAATCATTCAGAAACCTTCGCGGGCGGCGCGCGCACGACAACTCACAAAAGTTTCATCGTAATCTGATGAATGGTATCGTAAAGCATAGAAGACGAACGCACAAATATTCATTTTCATGCATTAGAATTCATAGTGCAGCGAGTGAAGTGTAGTTGCGAATAGCGCACACGGACAGAGTTGGGCGCACTCGCTTCCCTCGTGCCACAAGTGCACAGGAAAATCGATTGCAAGTACCATATAATTCGTTATTTTTTCCATCCAACAGTGAAAATTTGAACATATATCGTGATTGCAAGTAAATTTACAAAAAGCATAAAAAACCACCGCACTCATACCAATGCTTTTATTATGGGAGTAAACTATGGGCACATTTTGAGAACCAAGGAGCCCTTGCGGTCCAGATGCCTCTGGTCGATAGGGTTCCTCGTACCATACAAGCCTTAAGGTAGTTTGAGCGAGTTAGTTCCCCATGTCATAATTGAGACAATATTCGAATAATATGTTTTAATTTCAGTTGTTATAGGGAGCATGAATTAAATATTGCATTATTAACGGTGAAATAATATACTTGTACATAACTGAAATTTGAAGTAATAAAACAAAAATATCGACTTAAGTCTTTAACTAAGCTCATTTTTTCGCGCGGGGTGTTTAAAATTCCTTCACAACGAAAGTTTTTCTTGGCGATTATGAAAAAATTACTGCCGTGGCCATATCCCTTATTTTCAAAAAGAGTCGAAAAAACATGAAAACTACACACTGTTACTTTTTTGACGTGATCTAGGTGTCAAACATTCCTCCTTTTTTTTAAATTAGCTCTCACTGGAGTGCATGCACGTACCATTTTCCTTGTAAAAGGGCTGGTATTTTATCGTCAAAAATCTCGGAAAGTAGTTCGTTAAGGGGCTGATATAAGTGTTATCTTTTAAGGGGTGGGATGTTTTTCTTTGAAATGAGACCAAATTCATTGATTTCTAGGTGAAATGACATTTCGCTCAAACTACCTTAAATATCGTATAAGAGAGGCAGAATTGAGCGTCCGTATTTTTATTAACGTATGCACACTTTCGAGTGTGCTGTAAGAAATAAAGTACGCAGGTCATATTTGATCACTTGCAGTACGGAAAACCGCCACGTTATATGGCTTTTTTCCCACCGCGTGTGATAAAACGACTTTTACCACGAAGATTAAGTGACAATAGAGGAAAAAATCCAGCCGGCCGTTAAAAAAATAATACTAGACGAGTGGACGATATACGAGTAACAGTAGGAAATATTCAATCGCGCCATAGCATCTGAGACGCTTGCATGCGGTAGGATTAATTCGCGTTCTGAATGAAACTCGTCGAAGAAAAGCGTGTGGAATCGTTGAAAAGAGATAGAAGATAATCAAGATTTTAGTCCTCAATGAATCGCGAAGAAGTAACGGTGATAGTGTTATATAGTATAGTATAGTATACTAGTATAATAGAGTGGCTACACATATGCAAAGATGAAAGAAATGCTAAACATCCAGTCCTCGTTGTAAAATTCCACCATCAAAGAATCCTGTCTCCACACCTCTAGATACCTCTACCAATCGAATAATGCAATATATGGAATCAATTGTCAGAAGACATTTTTTTTTAAATCTGAATATGTAAATACATTAAAAAAGAAATATCATGAAATATTAATTCAAGTGAGCTTAAATCGTAAGTGAACTAAAAATTGTTCTACACCGTACAAAATCTGATGTATTTTAGCTATTTTTATAATTTCTCCGTTTCCTTAAATATTACGTCGTATTCTGTGATATTAATACATCTTGTATATCTTGCAATTCTAATATTAGTTTGAATCTGATGATGCGTATGATCATATATATTCCTAAGGAACACACTAGTCCGGGAATGATAAATTTAATTTTCAATTTCTAATCTCTGCTAAATAAAATCCATCGCGAAACTCCAATCATGCAAAGCTGGTATATACCGTGGAGAAGTGATTTTTAACATCTCATGTCTTAAAATCTCATGTCTTAAAATAAAAAGAATGGCTGGAAACTGGCCATCACATCAACTGAAATGAAATTCCGAAGAAGAGTAGAAGGTTGAATAATTGTGTACTTGAAAAATGGGATAGTAAATTAAGTAATTCAACCGATTATTTTTAATTTATGAGAAAAAAAAACAAAACGCAAGGCAAAATGGTAAACGTCATCTGGCTTTAATGCATTCTACGACTAATTCTAAAGCGTGTGGAGCGTAGCACTCTAGGATCGGAAGCATTGACCATTGGAGTAGCTGACACGAAAAGACTGGAAGCCTTCGAAACCTGGTGCTGAAGGAGGATGCAGAATATGAAATGGACGAACAAAATAAGAAATGATGAATTATACAGAAGAGTAGGAGAGGAAATGACCGAATGGAACACCATACAGAAAAGAAGAAAAAGATGGATTGGACACACCCTGAGACACAATGGATTTATGAAGAACATAATTGAAGGCAAAGTGGAAGGAAAAGCCCGCAGAAGAAGACCAAGGAATATGTCCATGGACCAAACAAAGAGAAAAGTACAGAAGAAGAGATACCAGGAGGTAAAGGAACTAGCATATGGAAGGGTGGAGGGCTGCAGTCAACTTAGTAAGCTTGGTGGTCAGCGCAATTTTCCTCGACCGAGGCTAAGATGGTTTTAGGAATAGGGTGTGTAGCCTATCACTAGAGGTGAAGATGCATCGGTGTTAAAACATAAAGAAAAATAGAGACGAACTCGAGAACACCAGACAGCCGTTAATTTCCCTCGCGCAAATTAAAACTTCTTGTTTCACTTTCGGGCCCATTCCCGAAAAAAAACCGCACGCGGTAAAAATGCCAGAAGTGTTGGTAGTGAATGAAGAAGAAGGAAAAAAAGAAGAATTCCCAAGTCCTATTCCTCAGTCTGTGGAGCGGCCGTCTTTCACCTTCTTGTCTCTGATGCTCCCGACTCTGAGTCGGAGACGTTTAACAAAGCACCGCTTATGAGCACCTGCCAAGGGGAGGGAGGAATCCTTAATAAAACTCTTTCGAGGAATCGCCCCGCAAAGACCCGTCCCAATTACTCGTAAATATGTACCCGAGACCCCGACCACGTCTGCGAAGGGTTTATTGAGGGAGGAAACGGGCGTGTCCTCATCCCCCAGAGGTGCAATTTCCCTCGTTCCTCGGCCATCCCGACGCCCCTGTTGTGGATAGGGGATGAGAGGGGAGGGGGTTGTTGGTGCAGGGATGTGACCGCTGCCGCCAGGGGGTCCCCTAAGTATAAAAAGGGGCGGGTGATTCGAGTGACTGGTTTAACGCCCAGGGTAGGAGGAAGAGAGAGATAGGTAGTTCTGGCTGGTGCGCTCGGCAGCGGAGCAATATTTCTCGGTAATGGGTTTCGAGAGAAAGTTATTTGGCTGCCGTATCCCCATCACACCCTTCCGAATGCATCGGAAAATCACCCGCACCACGATGTCTGCTATACAGAGAGAATAATATGAACGTTAGGCTAACTTTATCCTAAAACTTTTCAAATAATTTTCTGCTATTGGAAACAAAAGATTTTTTCTACACATTTTTTGAATTGGGACAGCAATGAAATGCAGGAGCAGATTCTTCCTCGGTGAATTTTTATACGCATATTATTCTAGAATTAAACACTGGATCAGGTCCTCCATCTCCACCGACTCACGATGGACTTAAATCGAAAATAGCTGGCAAAATTCAAAACGTGCGTTTTTTTCGAACCGAAGTTGAAATTTCGAAGGATCGTTCTCTGTTGGCATAGGTATAAGACAAACGCTTAAAAAACTTTGCAACAAAATGCTTTCTTTTAATTCTCATTAAAAAATTTCATTTCCAACCGCGTACAAAACCTGTTGTCACATTGTTGTGGACTAAAAAATGATAATATGCAATAAAGCGATGCCATACATTTGACATATCACACCAATTACGTATTTTTTACCACTTTAATCACTGTTATGCAACAAAATGGCGGACACTTTTCAGTCGATTGTCCTCAAATTTTTGGCGTTAAGGTAAATTTAGCCACCGATAGACACGGAAAAACACACGAAATACACCTCAAAATACGCCTCTAGAGGAATATTCCAAAGGGATTAGGTGCAATCATTAGCGACTTCCAAAGAAATCCAATTTTTTGTAATGGTACGGCTGAATCCGTTGGCGGCTCGGTGTGCAGTTTAGCGAAAAATTCCATGATCCACTACGGGCAAGTGTCCTTCCAAAGTGGAAATTTAATTCTAAGTGTCTAACATCTGGGGGCGATCTTGAGAACTGAGTTGGCGGGGGGGGGGGGATCAGACTTCTTAGTAGCCCGGTGTTTATTATTAGGTTAGTAATTAGAGCTCGAGGTACGGGTGTTAATATGTATGTATTTTAATGAACTAGCTAAACCTGTCGCAATGATGTGAAGCCCAACATGATTTTCCCTCCATAAAGAAATGCTGGATTTCGATGAAGGCTTCCGGAGGCCTTTTGAGGAGGATTCCAAGCGTCTTGTTCTGTGCATCAGCGTGGTGGCCATAGTATTTTAATCAATGCAAATATACTGGCTACATCATTACGCACCTATGCGGATATGAATAATTATAGTGGCTTCTTAGAGTACTTTAAATGAGTTCGACGTTCTAAATTCTACGTTCCACTTATGTCATTGTCATTTACTATGACATGATCAGAACATACTTACGATTTGGTTTCGTGGCAATTCAATGCTATTTAATCACGTAGTCTTTTGGCATTTGGCGTAGATTAAGAAAAAAAATCGGTTGAATAATCACAGATTCTCTCCTAAGCGCAACAAAATGCGTTACGAAAAATAATAATAATAATAATTGCGACTAACAAATATCAAGGCATCGTAGCAAGTGAAGACACATGCACGATTCATTTATCATTTCCTAGTGGAAACCAGAATTTCCTTTCGGCCAGGGACAACGTTGAATGTAAGCCTAGGAGATGTGGTGGTATAATTTGGAAAATTAGGCAACAAAATAAAGATAATAAGCACAAACGGCTGTAAAAATGCTACCACCACACGCTATAATTGACCCATGCCAGGCATTAAAATGTAATCAATTTATTTTAAAGGAAAGGAATGAATTGAATACAATATCATTTGTTAGGAAAAAATTTCTGATTACGCACCGTCGGACCAACTCAATGATTGGATTGGATATTTGGGGAGGCGACCGAAAGCTACGGACATTTGCACCAATTGGGGACAATCAAGGGAGGAAGGGTGGATAGAAACCCGGCGTCAGCATTAGCCTGCTCTTAACGAAAGATGCCAAGGCGACCACGGTTTAACGTCTGACAGACGAAGTACTGTGTTTGAAGTGTCTTCCACAAGACACTCAAGTAGGGATCGGGCTTCCAAAAAGGAAAACATCCTCCTCGGCATGGTTAGCCAGTAAACTCAATGGTGATAGAGAAGATCAGTAGAGGATTAGAGAAATTCACGGGTGAAAGTGGTGGAATTAGAATAAAAAGGAGGAATATAACGGGTTTCGAGAACAGGAGAGCGTAAATGAAGCAATGCATGGTTGGGAGAGAAGCCAAAGAGTTATGCAAGGAAAGGACAGGGCGGAGGAAATCATGTTAATAGACAGCCGGAATTCTAAGCCTTACAGCAATGACTAAGTCCATTGATTTTAGGAAATAGAGTGATTTAGTGAGTCAACCAGGATTTCGTTTAAACGTTGGGTACAAGCCGAGGAGAGGTGGTAAATAATTTGGAACGATAAACAATAAAGTCAAGATGAAAATCTGAAATGTTCGCAAAAATGTTACCACAACACGTCATAATGGGCACATAACAAGCATTAAAATATTAACATTTTATTTTAAATGGAGGGAATGAGTTGAATACCACATTATTTGTCGGAAAAAAATCGGAGCATTTGGGTACTTTGGCAATTAATATTGAATTTGGTTACAAACAAGGTGATGATTAAAGATTTCAACTTTGCTTCTGAAATATTATAAAAGCCACACGTTTTCTTTGTTTTCTAAAAGTTACAAACACAAATATTTATGAAGCTTTTACGATTTAAATTACATTATTATGTACAGAAGAATGATGGATGTCATCATGCTTAGATTAAAAAAATTGACTCTTTTCTCTAATCGCCACTTTAAAAAAAGCGATTAAAAAATTGAAGCGGAGAGGGGAGTCCGTGCCTCATGGCTATACGACCAATCTCCAACACCTTGTGGCGTAATGGTACGCATGGTAAATAAACACCTTTTTAAACTAGACTGATTTGGTCCGAAACAAGGATACTACTCTACCCAAGGAACCCACTTTCCAGACATCAAAAGAAAACTCAAAACCAACTCAGGACGGGCTGAAGGAGGTTGGAGGAGGAGCTCTCTTCACATAGCCATTAAAACTTCTCTCATAGTTATAGAGGGAGAGCCTCTTCCTTCGAGGAATTCCCCGTCCCGTCTGTCTTACCGTCCCCATCCTTTCACCTCAATCCTTCCGACCCTTTACTCGGGGCCCCGCCCCGCGTTTAATCACTAAGGGATCCGGGCGGCGGCGCGCGAGAAACGGGGCCGGGGCGGAATTAGTGAAAGAAAAATGGTTCAAGGCGTGTACTTACCACCGGTCCGGCAAGCTATTCATTAAAGCTAAGTTTAACCCAGTTTTTATTACCTGAAACGGCATAGAGAAAAATTCTCAAAAACAAGCACGCAGAGGAAAGGTTAAATTTTGAGGTCAGAATATTGAAATAGTAGTTCAAGCAATATCGAACCATAGTGAATGAAAAACAAGTACCTGGTTATGATTCCACACTTAATTTAAAGCAACACGACCTAGGTTTCGGTATATCATGCCATCATCAGACACAAACAGCTGGGTGGCTTACACTTATACAGTTACCCGTAGGGGAAGGGGGAATTTGAAAACAAGGAGGATGGGAGCATAGGAGTAACGGACAAAGCTGTCCGTGGCATCGGAAAAGTAAAACTCAAAACAACGGGGGGGGAGGGGTGAAGAAATAGACAACCATTAAGTAAAAAGACATGATGAGTTTAATGTTAAAGGAAATAATGTTGAGAGCCGCAGGGGGGTGGTAATGTGACGTAAATAAGAGATGAATGGAAGGAGAACATAAGGTAATTACAAAGTTTAGTGGGGAAATTCACAATTTCAAACGGTTCTTAAATGTCCAGTTTACGACCTTCGTTCATGCTATGTAAAATCTGAGGTTTAAAATCACACCAATGCTTTTCGTTACATACATGCTTATCTTAAATAGAGTGGAATTATAGCCAGTTACTTGTTATTCATTCACCATGACGGAGTCCCACCGAGTAACGCCAGGCACAGTGTCTTAATATCAATCCAATTACATAATGACATAGGAGCTAGGATTATAACAGCAAGAATTAGGATATTTTTGACCTATGACAGTAATAGGCGAATATATACATTAAAAATTTTCACCTCGAACAACTCGGAAAATTTTCCTAAAACAAGTTTACTGAGAAAAATTTAAATATGATTTTGAAAGTGAATAAGTAATTGGGGTATTATTTACGGCAGTTTGGGCGAAATGTCAGATTACCTAGAGAGCAATGAATTTGGTCTCATTTTAATGAAAAATATCCCACCCTTCCCATGACAGCAAAAACTCCAACCCCTTACCACATTATTTTCGGAGATATATGCCCGGAAATACCTCAGAAAGACCAGATGCTTTTGCATGGGAAATAATACGTGTATGCACTCCAGAGACATATTATTTACAAAATGAGGAATTTTGAACACTTAGATGTCGTAAAGAAACTAACAGCGTGCAATTTGTTTTTCTCAACTATTTTTGAAAAGCAATCATATTGATACCGCAATAGGTTCTTGGGTATCACAAAAAAACCTTCCGTTTTGAAGGAGTTTCAAACGACCCGCGAGAAAAAAATGGGTCAAGTTTAAGACATATGTAGATATTTTCATTTAATTACCTAATATTTCTGTCATATAAAGCTATACAATTGCACTATTAATAATGGAATACTTAATTCATGTGTCCTAAAGCTGGAGAAACTAAAACGTATAATTTGAATATGGTCTCTATTATGACCAAGGAACTACCTCCCTCGGACTACCTTAATTCCAGGATGAAATGTAAAATATACGTGAGAGGCAAAAAGATGAACAGTTACTACTGTTCTCCAAGTTTTTACCATGGAGAAAAGAACGAAATTATAGTGCATACATACCCATCACGCCGTTCCCTTCCGGGGTAGTCACAGTCAAAATGTTTCACTCATTAATACATAATTGTACACTGCTTCAATAATTTCTTCGATTCTGACCTATCCTTGCAAACCTCTTTTGCCTCAATTACCCCATTCATTGTTTCATACACGCCCTCCTGTTTTTAAGACTCCTAATATTACGAAATTATATATAATAATTATAATTTCCATCATCACATAATACCCTGCGAGCAGCCGCATGGGCGTGTTGTAGAGGGTGTTAGGACACCATCCGTGTAAAGATGTTATGTTTTGGGAGGTGAAATGGTGACGTGTATTATTGGAGTGAATTTGATGGAGCTCAGTTTTTATTGTGGTCACTTATTGTGTGTGGAAAGAACGAGTTTTTGTACCTATCTATTCGGCAATTTATCTCTCTTATTTTATCGCTCCTGTCCGACCTAGAGATGAAATGAGGCGTCATGATAACATTCTCTGTGTCGCTCTGATAGAGTAGTTAAGCAATATCGATCAGTATGACAAAGGAGCTTAGGTTATAACGGGTAGAATTAGCATATTTTTGATCTATGACAGTAATACCTTAATTTTTTCACTACCAGACGCTGAACATTTGCGGAAAACAGGCATACTGAGAAAAGTTTTAATTTGAGTTTTATATTGAATCAATAATTGGAGTAAGTACTATTTAATTCCAGGATGACATGAAAAATATACGTGAAAGACAAAGATATACCTGCTGTTCCCTAAGTTTTGACCATGGAGAGGAGTAGGAAATTCTTATTATTATTATGAACCAAACAAGTTGTTTGATTGGAGACCAAATACTTCTTAACTCTGCATCGCATCTAGGATTACCTGATTTATCAACTTGAGCTCCAGCACAAACCTCAATTGACTTTTCTAAAGCTTCGATGAATAAATATCTTGCCTGAACGTGTTTTCAGGAGCGGTAAATATTTATTCGTCATCATTTATTTACACGTTCAAACCACTAGGCAACTGTGGCGAGGAAACGACGAGAGTATACTCAAGCAATCGATCGATAAAGCATGAAAAATGGGACGGGAAAACTTTCCTCCTTGCATAGACGGACATTTTTTATTCATTCTCTTCCCTCCCGGACTTCCACGTAATGCCCCTTTCTCTTCCTTTTTATTAAAAAAAAACTTTTGAGAGAATATTCGTCTCCCCCTCACGCAACCGATAAGGTTACATCTTCCCCTTGAAGCTCTGTCAGTTGCGATGGAGAAGGGAGGCTGAGATGGTGAGAGGGGAAAGAAGAGTCAATAGTGTCCCGATATTGTTGATAAGTTAACGCTGTCTCACGCGCACGAAGTTCGGGGAAACAAACTTTTCTGCCACGCTTGGTCCTCTGGATGACATGAGGAAGAAGAAAAAAAGGTTGAAGAAAGATTCATGGGCTTCAAACGGCACCCACTTGGCCGGTACTTGAGCGTGTGTGGGGGGTGAAACGTCAAAAATACTTCGTAAGTCACAGCGTATCCATCAAAAAACTATGCAAAATGTCTCTAATCCTTTTTTTTCAAGTATTCTACCGGTTAAGGTAGGTTTTTTTTGAACGTCAGAGAATCTCCTTCCGGTTTTCTACACTTTCAGGGGCCTAACTACTTCTATTAGATCCTTTTTCGCCTCAGAATAAGATCTACCCTTTTTCAACCTCTCCATGAAACCTATTCTCTTTCTTCTTCTTCCCCGCTTGGCCAACATCCTTGCCTCTATCACATTCTTGAGAAAGCCATCGCCCTTCATTGCATCCTCCAGCCACTGGCCTAACATCCTTCCCTCTATCTAACTCATGAGCAACCCATCGCTCCTCATTACATCCTCCAGTCCCCTACTCTGCCGATCTCGAATTTCATTACGAAGTTTCCTTTCCTCGCCCACCATCTCAAGCACTTTCTCGTTGGTCTTTCTTTCCGTCCACCTCACCTCATCCTTCCTTCACCAGACCCACATCTCAAATGCCTGCAGTCTGTTCTAGTCGGCCTTCCTGAAGGTCCACGTTTTTGCCCCATACAAGGATACGCATCATATCAAAGCTCTTCACCAGCCTCTTATTCTCATTTTTACCCAATGTCCCTGTCATCAGCTCTGCAAACCTCAAGGTTTTCTACACTTTCAGGGGCCTATCTCAATCTGGTATATCTTTTTTCGCCTCTGCATACGATCTACCCTTCTTCATCCTGTTCATGAAACCTATTCTCTTTCTTCCTCTTCCCCGCTTGTCCAACACACTTCCCTCTATCACATTCTTGAGCAACCCATCGCTCCATTATTACGCCCTCCAACCACCTACTCTGCCGATCTCGAATTTCATTACGAAGTTTCCTTTCCTCGCCCACCACCTCGAGAACTTCCTCGTTAGTCCTTCTCTCCATCCACCTCACCTTCTCCATCCTACTCCACACCCACATCTCAAATGCCTTCTCGTCTCCTACCGAGAAAAAGTTTAGTTCGGCTGATTATAGCGATTTTGTTTATGAGCGGACTTGCGTGAAACTTTGTCTAAGTGTTCTTACTAGTAATATGTGCTGATAAAAGAAAATAATTGCTCGTTGGTTGGGAAAGTGTTATGTTTTGAGCATCTTACTGTATGGTTGTGAGACATGGACGGCTTTGAAAAAGGATATTAAACGGATTGAGGCATTGGAGATGTTGGATATTAGTTGGGCAGAGTGAGAAATGAAGAGGTATTGACCAGAGTGGGAGAAGATAGAGGACTGATAAAGACCATTAAAACAAGGAAGCAAAACTGGCTGGGACATATACTAAGAAGAAATTGTTTGATGAAGGATGAATTAGGAGGGATAGTGGAAGGAAAGGGTAAACGAGGAAGAAGAAGAAAGAAAATGACGGACGATTTAAAAGAGGAGACAGGTTACGCGGGGATGAAGAGGAAGGCACAGGACAGAGTTATCTGGAGTAGAGGCCACTGAGGGCCTGCTAAACAGCAGACTACCAATGATGATGATGATGATAATGAAATGCATAATCATTTATCTTAATCATAAGAACATCAAAGATGTAAATTCAACTTTCTGGAAAAACCCTCATTGAACATTACCTTGCAAAACTGAGACTACCACGTGCGCACATGAAGACTCTCGGGGTGAACATGACAACGAACGACGCCGGAGGTCCATACTTGAAAAAAGCCATGTCGAAACATGCGCTGGTGTAAGAGAAAGAAAAAAGGGCTGGGCTCGAATCATACGAGGCCAATGAACCCACCGATAAACCGATAAAATGATAAAGATCGGACTCTTACTGTTATGCGACGAAGAGCGTTCTAGAAAGGTGAATGTTTTCATTCCGAAAGGAATATGGCATCTTTCTCAAGAAAAAAATTGAACATTTACTTTGATGGTATTTCATTGTAACAATACTCATGTAACAGCTACTGCGTTTATTTTTATGGCATACATTTTTGTAATTTGCTGGTGACTCAATTCTGGTCTTATGACCTTGGAGACCACCTAAAGCTCCCTCTTCTTGCTGTTACCAGTTTGTGTAACAAAAATTCTTTGGAAGTAAATAAATTATTATTATTATATCGGAAAGAGCAAGAGGCATGTCTTTGCTCCGTCTTAGCCCTTAAGAGGGTGTGATAGATAGGAAACATGACTGTTATTTCTGCATGTACGTTTACACACATGCTGTGAATAGCCGCTATGGCGAATTTTTTAAGTGATTAAAAACCATGAGAGGATGTAAAAATACGCCGATCAGAATTTTAAAAGATAATTTAGTTGTAAATTTGATATTAGTAGGGTATTTAATGTTTTTGTGTATAATTCGTATCATGTAATTATTATTATTTTTTCCAATGTAAATATTATGTCATTTAGTTAATTTCGCTATCATACTTTTGAAATTGTATCTTATGTAAATATAATAAAACCAAAAGTGTCTGAAAAGCCGATGTAAAGGTCTACGACAATAAGCATTTCATTATTATTATTCTTTAAATGTAAAAAAAATATTAAAATTTAAATTATTTGGGTGATTTACCGGATACGGTAGGCTTGTATGGAAGAAGGTTGAAATTTCAATATTTTAACACGCACAGACCCCCAACCTTCTGCTACAATTCCTTTCTTCAGATTAGCATACAAACTACCTCTCTATATCACGTCTATAAAGCACATTCTCTTTCTTCCCCTCCCCCGCTAACTCAACATTCTCCCCTCATTCCAGTAACGATTGGTCCTCCCATCCCAACCACCTACTTTGACTTCTCTCCAAATCTTCGACGAAATTTTCCTCTCTTTTCTCACCACAGCAAAAACTTCCTCGTCCCTCTTCCTTTGCATTCCCACATCTTCTCCATCCTCCTCCACACCCACATCTCAAACGCCTAAAACCTATTCTTTTCCTCTTTAGTGAGTTTTCACATTTCTACATCACACAACAACGAACTCCATATCAACCTCTCCGTCAGCGTTTTATTTACATTATAAGCAGGAGCGTCCAGCAATTAGTATCATTACGTATTTGTCCGGAGAAATCCATTCCAGACTCATCATGGGCCTTTTCATATTTGGATGTAGGACCAAATGCTCCACACGGTTTCGACTTGAAAGAACTAGTCGAGACTTGATAAACATGAATCGATGATAAAACATATCCGAATCCGATGATTGATCATATCGGCCTGAAACCATTAGGCAATAGAAAGTAATGAACCTAGTCGATGCTTAATCCGTAATCATGCTCCAAATGACATTTTAAGAAATTCAAGTAACGAAAATTAATCGTATTGATCGAATCAATCGTGTTCTCTCAGAAAAAAAACAAGTAACCAATGTTATTGAGTCTTCTCCAAGGAAAAATGAATTTTCAAACAACCCTTGACTCTTAGCGACGGAAGAGAAAATGCTACAACTTGAAAATCATCATTTATTGGAATTCGAATGCTATCTTCGTAATTGAATGAAGCCTTATGCCTGGGGGAACTCCACGTTCCCCATGAGCCCGTCGAATTCGTCCTCCACCCGCTGATATCGTTCCTTCCAGAAACAGCGATGAAATTATTTTCCGACAAATCTTGCCGATTCGCAAGATCTTCCGTAATCCCATTAATTCAAGGAAATATAATGGGATTTTCATCCATCCCAATAACGGTCCAGCGAATCCTTTCCAATATTTGTCTCTGAAAATAACACAATTTCGCCCAAGAAACTCAACGGGTAACTTAAGAAGCGGCTGCAAGAGAGCGACATACACCCCGTCAACGACGTCAGTGACTGTGGGACACCGGTTAAGGCACCTAAGCTGCATCATTCGACAGTTTCAACCATTGACGAAGGCCAATACCATTAGGAATACGAGAACGAATATGATTAGTTTGTCTCAATGGTTTAGAAATGAAAGACAGCTGAGAGACGTTAAACGCGACCTATCCTCCAAGCACAAGTACGTTTCAAGGAAAAAAGCAGTAATCATTAAAGATATTTTTTGAAGTTGAAAATTCTAGAGAATTACCACGAAATTTTATCCATGTTTCATAAGAGTGAGAATGAAAAGCCAGAGTAAGTAAAGCTTAAAGAAAGTTAAATATGAGAAGAAGATGCCGAAAGACATATTACAGGATAATACTGTATTTATAAGACTCAAAATACTTCATTCAAAACGTCAAGGGTTTCCAAAAGAAGGAAAACAGGAAGAGTAGATAACAACGAATGAATGAATAATTATTAGAGAACAAGCCTTCTACTCACTTCCATCCCTTCCTTCATCCCATCCACCCACTGGTTGATGTTAGTTCTCCTATGCACACGGTTAAAACGTTTTCTTGAAACGTAAGAAGTTTCATGAAAAACAATTCCTTGAAATAATCCCACAACGCTTACTTTGCGTCACTTTATTCGATGATCGGACAAAGTGTGCCTTCTATTTGAGGGAGAATTTACTCGACGAATATGAAGAGATGACGAAATAAAATGTACTCCCGGCTGGTACTTCTTTTGGCTATTTTCTGTCCATTCTTTTCGGATTTGTAGGGCTGAACAAAATACTGGCCACTCTAAAAACGATTTCCGAAGAGATTTTGGACTCATTTCACACGAGAGCAAAAAAATGCGCACTACTTGTGCATAAAAATGCGTTGGAGGATTTTTGCATATTCAATTTCGAGCATATTCGGCAGGCAGCGCCGCCAAAAACCGATGGCGGCGTAATGGAGATTTGCTGAGAGACAAAAGAAAGGGAAGGACGCGCGAATGGAGCGAGAGAGAGAGAGAGAGAGGATGGGGGTGTGGAAAGCGGTGGGAGAAGGCGACAACTTTCACCCGTCGCGACGGGTCGTCTCAAAAAACATCACTTCACGGCAAACTAATGAGGACGTGTTCCCATATAAAAAAATAATGCCACTTCCTCCTCTCCACCCTTCACATCTTAATCACTTCCTCACAGTTTTCTCCTACCATCCACAATGCGATGCATTTAGATCCACAGTTTATGGTAGCTTCCAACCAGTGTAGTCAGTGTCATCTAAGCACACTCTCTCCAGCGTGCTACTGAAAATGCGTGTGGCAGGAAGAGTTAAGACCCCAGACATGGAAGTGAAGGGAACGGGGAAAAGGAGAAGGAAGAGGATAGAGGTGATTTTTGTTTAAACTATGCGCTTTATGTAATTTTTTCTGGAGATATTGGTACGATCGTAAATAAATTATTGTAATCCTCTGATTCCGGAGTGTGGCCTACTTATTATTCTTCCTCAGGGGTAAGTTACGATTAAAATTGCATGCCATACGACAGGTCTTGAGTAGAATTCATTTGCTTAGGAACACCTCCTTTGGATATTGGATTGGATATAAGGTGAAGCGACCGAAAGCTATGGTCATAGAGGCGCCATAGAGGACAAGTAAGGGAGGAAGTGTGGATAGAAACCCTGCGTCGGCCTTGGCCTTTTCTTAACGAAAGGCGCCAAGGGGAACGCGGTTTAACGTCTCATCCGGCAGCCGGAGTTCTGCATTTGAAGTGCCCTCCACAAGACACTCAAGTAGGGATCGGGTTTTCTCAGAAAAACATCATCCTCGGCTGGGATTTTAGCCCTGGCCGTCCGTATGGTTAGCCTGTACTACAGCCACCACAACCAACCCGATCCTACTTTGAAATATACTCCATGTTAAGAAATTTGCAAGTCAAAATTTACCAATCAAAATAAAAAATTGGCCAAGGCTTAAAGAAAAATGGCACTAGAAGAGCAGCGCAAATAAAGATAGAGAAAATATATGCTCCCGAAGGGAGACAAGCAGTCTTTGTGAAACTGGAAACGAAAAAATTGACAAAAAATGCTATATTCATCAGTTGATTCGGAAAAATGAGACAAACACGACATTTCCGAAACATGCCATCAAATGTTCATCACTGCACGCTATAATCTAGTGGTTTTCGACTAGTGCTTCCCGGCCGAAACACAGAAAATTTAACCAAGGAAACTTTTTCACCGACGCAGGCCACAAAAGAAAACAAATTATACAAATAAGGTTTCGAGAAACTTTGTTTGCTCAACTAGGAGAAACCTTAGAAAAATCATGTTTACCCCTTCCTAAGAACACAGCAGCTAGGATAAATCGCATTTCAAGGAAAGATAGTCCCTGAATACGCGCATGTAATGACAAACAGAGAAATCACGTAACTGCGGCAGACATGGCGGCGTTACGAGATCACGATAAATTCTTCCGAGAGAAACCATGGGGACCCTTCAAATATTCAAACGTGCACAATATTACATAATCCACTTCAAGCGCCCTATGCTCTTTAGCGTATGGATCATGTGAACAATCCACTTAGCGTTAATTTCTTGTCATGTTTACTCGCTAAAATCAATATACTTTATGGCTTTCTCATGTTACGTTCATCGTTAGAAAAAGGGCAATGCCATATTAACTGACGTAACATTTATACATAAGCTGCTATTATGGATTAATGGTCTTGGTATTATAAATATCTCCACACTCCCCTTTCAGCCAATGTTTCGCGGATTTATTTCAGCTTCCTCAGGGCTTAAGAGGGTAATTAGGCTGTTATAAACTTTTACTGAGACGGACAGTACAAATTCATCAACTCGAAACTTTTACAGACCACAGAATATTTCAAACTTCAACACGACCCGGGTTTCGATGGCAATTGACGAATAGTACGTTAAGAGCCCATCACTGGATCGATGTTTAATCATCAGGTGATTAAAAAGGCATCTCATTCCCTTATATACTACCAGTAGAGGGAAAGGTGGGAGGGGGCATTTGTGTGAGAGGACGAATTTGGGAGAAGGGTAAGGTTATACAATGGCTGATAGGATTGGCTGCTGGATACTGCTGCGAAGTGGTCCAAATCTTCACATAAGATGGCACCAGATTCCAACGGAGGCACCTACTGTTGAATAATGTATTTAGGGATGCGATACATTTCTTCAAGGATAGTTTCCTATAGATCTTCGCTAGGATAGCCGTACATGCTGCACGTTAAAACAAAACTCGATCACCGTAAACTTAGTGGTACTCCATCACAAATTTATCAACTTGAAACTTTTACAGACCACAGAATGTTTCAAATTTCAACACGATCCGGGCTTCGATGGCTATTGACGAATAGTAAGTTTAAAGTTCACCACTGGATCGAAGTGCCAGACCTAACGAAATAAAGACAAAGATATCATAAAATCGATATTGTATCAAACTATTCCGTGAATATAATTCAAAATAATTAGCATGTCTAAATTTCATGTACTTGCAAATAACAAGTAGAACTAAGAAAAGGGAATGAAGCAAAGTAAATCACCTAAAAGGAGAGAAAAAACCCACAGATGAGGGACTGCCGGAGAGCATCATGGAAAATGACGTTTTACGTCAGATATGGATTGAAGAGGGATAAGGGGAATGCTATTTTCGTCGAGATGAAGGGGATAATAGATTACTAGGAGGAAAAGGAAAAACTAAGAGGCACACAGTCGGCTCGCGTTGCTCATGAGTGCATCACAAGTGCTCGGCTAAACTCAACTGTTTCCGAGAACCATAAAAGCTTCCCTACACTCGCGATTGGCCACCTAAAATTAAGACTCAAGCAATATGGTCAGTACACGTGCTACATCTGCTTTTCGAAAGCGGAAGAGGTTCAACTCACGCTTCTCCATGACACGCGTGCGCTCGCGATAATGTAATTTTTTTCATTTGCACGCACGAGACCAAAAAAACCTGATTGAATTTCTTCGGGATGTCACGTGCATTCATTCAAACTGCCGGAGAGCATCATGAAAAATGACGTTGTAAATCAGATATGGGTTGAAGAGGTTACTCTTTTCACCTGTTTTAATTGAAACGGGTGAATTCATTGGACAGTAAAAGTGAGCATTATTCCCTTTGCGGAGATTTGCGTGTAAGATGACAATAATGAAAACGCTGAAAAATAAACCGTGATTACACTCCTAAATACCCTAATTATTTCACTAATGAGTGACGCTAGCAAATATTACAAACATAAAGCTTCCTTTGATGCAATTTAGGTGAAAAAAGAAAACACCCTAACATATAGTAGAAAAACTCACTTTCAGGCATAATAGCTATTACGTCTGACTTTATTCGATAAACATAACGTTGGAAAAATTATAATAGCGGTTTTATTCAAGAGGAAGCATCACTTACGACAGTGGTTATAACGAAGGTCACATTATCTTTATGATTTTGCCGTTCCCAGAACCGTTTTCAAAGAATACTCACCCTCAAGACGATCGCAGGCATCATCATCGAAACGTCGGAGGAAATTAACATCATTAAACGGTGGGAAACCTGAGAAGTTCTCAGAGAGTTCTTGAAGAGTTCTCAGCGAGAACTATCCGTGTTAAACATAACATAGGGATAACCTAAAATCTTTATTAGCTCTATCAGAAAAAAAGAACCACTATCACACTTGTCCCTCCTGACTGATGTAACCCACCCAGTAGTTCCCACCCTGAGATCCGATTGGGGGTCTGTTTTACCTCCGGAATATTTTACCGGGAGGAATGCCATCATGTCATACATAGATGGAATGCAGGGCGGTTATTTCTTCCAGGGGGGTTAATGTGGTCGTTTCTCCGTCGCCTTCCACACCGCAGTGCTCCAGCCTATTTCGTGAACTTCACCTTTACCCTGAGCTGCGGTTGTTGATACCGGTCTGATCTCCTTGATCTACGCCAACAATGCCTACTGCTGAGACAGCTGCCTCTCAGTATTGGGGTCAGTTCGGATAGCGAGTAAAGGTCGGTTACCGTAGACACAAGAAAATTTTATCCGTCAATTTGTCTCGCACCTGTGACCCTCGCAACGAGATTCGAACACTCTACCATTGGTCCAGACAATATAATCCCTACTTATGGCCAATTGCAAGAACATTTAATTATGGAATCGATAGTTATGAGATCCATGAAGTTATAGATCTCATGAAAATATTCAGTTTGCAGAAACACATCCACTAGTTACATAACTTATCAACCAATAGTAAATTATTCTAAATGTTTGATCTAATATTCAATCGCCGGATAAAATACATTGGATTGTATTTTTTTTGGATTTTTTTTTTGATTGTAGAACAAAAAGTTTCAAAATGTTTTTTTTCCCGCGATCGATAAGAGACCATAGTGGCTGCGTTAAGACTTTGAAGTAGGTTAGTTGACAGGTAGCGTAGCTGAATAATTCATTTGCCCCCTAATGCATGCATCTAAATCTGCCAAGTAGTGCTAACACCATGTTTTGTATGCTCCCTGGATGAATCTTGTGTCCTGTTTACATAGTTACATTATGGATTATTTTAGTTGCTTCTGTGGCATTTTTAGTATACCTATAGTGTGGTGTTTGTAGGTGAAGATAAATTTCTTCACTGTAGTTCATGTAGGTGATGGATCACCCCCCTGCCAATCACTCGTGTGGTGGCTTTCAGTGTAATAAGTAGAGGTAGATGTAACTTTTCTGAAAAAAATATGTGTCGTTCCTGCAACTGGCCATTAGCCGTATGAGGGAAGTTGCATCCATTCTTGTGAAATCAACTCGTTGGTCTGTAGATAATGCAGGGTCTCTCCTAAGACCACAGATCGCTCCGGGAGGACCCGCGTATCGCCTCAATCCTGTACAGCTTTTTCTGCTCCCCTTGACGCTCTCTCGCTTGCCCCCCCAGAGAACTTCTCATTTCCCCCTTTTGCTCCTTATTTTCCCCTCCGATGCACATCCCTCCCCCCCTCTCACGACCCTCAACCTCCATAGGTGAATCGCCGCGTCAGCAAAGCCTACCCCACCCCCCCGCTCTTTTTAAGGTCCTAAATCCCCGCCACGCCCCCCTCCCCCCCCCCCCAACAAACACCGCTTTTCCTCTCTCCACCCTACACCGCCATCGGTCTCGTGAAACTCCTCCAGACTCGATAAACTTCCAGCGGTTCAAGGAAATGCAGAAGCGTGACGGCTTCCCCGTTCGCTCTCCTGATTTAAAACATCCTCCTCTTTAACACGTGCGGTTGTACACACACATACACGCACGCGATAATGGATATTCAGGATCGCAAAGAACTTTTAAATTTTACAGAACTAAAAATGGAAAAACGCGAAGAAAAGCTTATGGGATGATATCGCACGGAGCGATACCAAATATCGCTTGACAACGCCTTAAAACTGATGAGATCGGATAGTTTTGCATTGTACCGCAGGAAATGATACCATATATGATAATGTGGGAGCCCCTAGAGACTCGGAGGCTGGACGCTAGGCTTAGCGTGCTTGATAAATTCAGAACCGATGTTTCAGAACGAGACAGAGAATATTAACATGACGCCTCACTACATTTATAGGTCTGACAGAAGCGATAAAATAAGAGAGATGCACTGCCGAACAGATAAGTACAAAAAGTCGTTCTTTCCGTGCATAATAAGTGACCACAGTAAAGACTGAGCTCCATTAAATACACTCCCATAATACACGTCACCATTTCATCTCCCAAAACCTTACATCTTTTTACGGCTTGCGTCTAAACACCTCCTGCCAAACGCCCATTCAGCGGCTCGCAGTGTAGTATGTACATGTAGATGTATATATGTTTCAAAAATATCGCATACTGATCGATTAATTCCTGATGTCGCACTTACTATAGTTCCGAAATCGCTCATTACTTCATAGGGCATTGAACATTGTACAATGAGACATATTCCACAAAATCGCATTATAACGAGTATTTCATGATGTCTGGGGAAATGCATAATTTCGGCTGATATCGCAAGTCAATATATCGATTCACTTCATTTCCCCGAAACACTAGATTTTACAATTTTACCATTATATTAAACCAAAAACCAAATTTTACAATTATATCGCGTATAATAACGACTGCTACTGCTTATAGCGCCAAAACGGCCGCGCCCAAATGTCCTAGACCCCCTCCATAGAACCATACAGTTTGCCGCATTCTTACCCATCAAGAGGGTGGGAACATTATAGGACCGCATATACTTCCTTGGCAAAAAAGTTTAGAACGAATGCAATGGAAAGGGAATTGATATTTTCATTTCGTAAAAAAAGGGTTTTTGCATAGGTTTTCGTACGTGCTTAAAAGTAGCTTTTATTATTTCTACTGTTTTATGTTTACTCTTTCGGGAAATTTACGGTAGCTACTTTTATCAAAGTCATCATATTTCCGTCGTAAAATCAACTCCTCTACCATTGTTAAATTTACATTAGAGAAAACATTTTCAAATGCTCTCAATGCAGACAATTCTTATTCCGAATTCACGTTCATTCTAAGATGAGTTATAGAGTAATATGAGAGTAATTATATGAAAACTTTCCATTTAACTCAACCAAATTTGTAGCTAAAGCTTGGTACAAATTCAGAGGATGCGGGGACTAGCCACGGCATTTCCTTTGTGGAGAAATATGCTAGTGCACAGAAGTAGGTACGATATTTCACAGAGGGCTTAGCAGGAGCTCGAACCCGGATCCATCCAGCAAGAAACATCTCCTCTCGTCGAAACAGAATTCTCATTCCAACACACGTTAAATATTGGTACCCATTATTTTGGGGAAGAACTTTGATTTAATAAATTTAAATAAAATTATTTATTTATTTATAAAAAATTTTATTTATAAAATTAAAGATTTAATAAATAAAAATTAAATTAAAGTATGTATAGAGGGAGAATTTAAAACACTTAGTAATATTCCACAACCAATTTATTTTCCCAACCGGTTTCAACGCTAACGCGTCATTTTCAAGGGACAATTCTCAAAGTTCTTGGGAGGTGCGCCAAATATATATCCAATTCACAATGGGGGGGAGGGGAGGTTAAGTAAAAAGGGGGGGATGGATAGGGAGGGAGGGTGAGGGTATTGCGAGGAAGCAACCGTCAAGGTGAGGGAAGGGGCTGTGGGTGTAGCACAGAGGTGAATGGAGAATATTTAAAAACAGAACAGTAATTTAAAAGCACAACATCAGGGACACCTTGTCTCATACTAATTTCAAAATTCTCTAAAAAGTCCAGTTTAAAACCTTTGTCATTGACATGTAAACCTTAGGTTTAAAATTACATTGGTGACCAGTTTCAATTATATGATTAGCAATACCTGATTTTGGGTCATTATTAAATATATATTTCATATGTTCTTTCGCTCTGGTAGCAAATTTGCGACCAGTTTGACCCACATAAACACCATTGCATCCTTCACACTCTAATAAGTACACACCACACTTTTCCATAATGTCCATCTTGTCCTTGGAGTTGAAAAGGAGTTTTCCTAACGTCACTGGGTTATAGTATCCTATTCTTAACCTGTCGTCCTGGATGTGTCTCGTTATTTTGTGGGTTAATGCCCCTAAAAATGGGAGTTTGCACCATTTATTGGGTTTGTCTAGGCTTATTCTGTCGAGGGTTGACAAAAGAGAAATTGTTTTTCGTTTTATTTGCTTGGCTAGTAGTCTTTGGACAAGAGAACAGTTATAGCCATTACTTTCGGTGATCGTTTTTATTGTTTTTAGTTCCTCTTGATAGGAGGAGTCTGATAGGGGGATGGATATTAGCCGGTTTATCATTGAATATATGCCTGCAAATTTGTGGGTGTGGTGGTGAAAAGAATTACTCGGGATTATTACGTCCGAGTATGTGTTCTTTCGAAATATTGCAGTATTGAAGTATTACAGTAGAAAGGTAAAGTATGTATAGTCAACGGATATTTTCAAATATCAAGGATAATGTTAAGAATGAAACCAACTTAGTTTTTTCCACCAATATATTGAAACCAAAAATCAACCGGTTTCGCCCTTTTCAGGCCATTATCAAGATTACAGATTACATTATCAAGATTACAGATCTGTAATCTTGACAAGGGCCTGAAAAGGCCGAAACTGGTTGATTTGTGTTTTAAATATATTGGTGGAAAAACTAAGTTGGTTTCATTCTTAACATGAATCGTAATTTCCACAAAGTGAATTCGCCAACCATTGATTTTATCAAGGATAAACTGAGATATGGATACCGTTCTGAACGCAACGATATTTATTAAGTGAAAGGCACTATAGCGTATGGCATTAAACCCTTGAGAGAATAAAAAAATATTAAAAGTAAGTGAGGACCCCGAAACAATGAACTTTTAGGCCCTATTGTGTCGCTACAGGCAACAAAAGCACGACGCGAAATCTTTCAGGACGCGAATCACATATTTTTTTCACACAACTTTTTTCTTTCCTTCCGAATACGTGGCATGAATGGAAAGAGGAGGAAACTTGATGAAAACGTGAGCACTCGTTACAAAATATGTTTCGAGGAAGTGCACGGATTTGATCTCCCCTCATTTTTTTTTTAGTTGTTTGCGCTGGGGGACCGCCACGTGGAAAGAAGAGAAAATAAGAGTCTTAAAAAAAATGAAAGAATTCCCTCCTTCGGTGTTTGCACAAAAGGAAGCTGACCTAGAACCAGATCGCATCTCTCGCAGAGGGGGTCCAGGCAAACACTTTGGTACGCTTCCCATCCTCCGGTCGTGAGTTCTGAGCGAATAAAAGCTAATCTTCTTTTCCTATAGTAGCGTTCTTTCCTTCTCTCTCAAAGTGTTTGGGCCTCATTAGCGGGAACATTGTTGAGCGCGAGTCTACTCGATTTATTATTTTTTTCAACATGATTTTTTTTGCCCTTCCTCTTTCGCCAAGGAGGCGGAAGCACTTGAGACCCCCGGGGAGAAAAAGAGAGACTGGCTGTTGCCCTGCCTCCCGATCCTTTCGTTTCCCATACTTCCCCCTTTTCACCGTGCGTGCACACAAACAAACACGTTCAATTATTGAAGATATACAAAATGAAACGAGCCTCCATGCCAGGAGTCTTTCCCGGAAACTAGGAAAATTTCAATTATTCCAAGTGATCTCAGCGAGCCCTCCCTAAGGAGACTTAATTATCTTTTTAAGCTGCTGAATCGGGTTGTTAACAATCACAAAAAAGCCCTGAAGCGTGAATAAAAATGAAAAAAAATATTAAAGAATATAGAACTTAATTGCTGGCACACACCATCACTACAAATTTTCTACACTTGTTTCGTTCCAATTAATGATTAAAATGAATTCGATAACCATACAATATTCATCAAACAAGCATGCTATTTACAAATGATGTCTGCTTGTCTCACACTAAAATTTCACCAGAAAGGCTAGTTTTTGCGGGTTGCAAGAATTTAACGACTTTTAGTCTCGCTATTTTACACTTTTTTCTCATTATTTTCCCCTCCAAAGAGTTTTTAAAAATCAATTTACTTGATAAGTTCATGGATCAAATAAAGAAGACAGTACATAGCAAAAGCTACCAGGAAGGAAGAGAACTAGCATTAGATAGTGAAGGGTGGAGGGCTGTAGTTAACCAATCATAGGAATGGAAGACAAAGAATAAATTATGACGATCCAGATCGCACAAATGATTTGGTACGCGCCTGACCGACAATCGGGAGGTTCAGGTTCGAATTCTGGACAAATCTAATGGTTTTAAATGGTCATAATCAATGATTTCAGGCATGATTGAGTGGAAACGTAACATAACTGCAATTGAAAAACTTAGCAACTTCCACTGTGATAGGATTTATTACGACCGGCTTCGCTTTTCATGGCATCTTCAGGAGTGCCCTGAGCCTCAATTTTCCAAGTGCAGTTTTACATGGTTATTAAAAATAGAACCTGCTCTGGTGGTTACACAACAGGCCTGACGAGTTTACTTAAACTTTAGCCGCCTTTTTCCAACTCACTCAGAACACTTCGATTTTTTCCATCAGCATATAAGCATTTCAATAAAATTTAAGTGAACAATGCATGTGGCAGGGTCATCGTTTAAACTGACACTTTGTTCACCGATTACACGGTACGTCAACTATGAATTTTCCGAAGCGACAGCATCTCATCAGACTTTCTTCACTTGTCAACCTCACAGTACATCTTATTTCGCCGCACCCTTCAATAGCCGGGACTTTCATATTGTACCATGGTTTACGGGTCTCAATGGGCCGACGGCAATCGAGCACGCTGGCGGCTCAATCCGAAGACGTGTCGACGGCTTGCAAAACGACAACGATACAACCCTTCTCCCGAGAAGTAGGTACGTGTTCAACAATTTTCTCGCTCCATACCCAGCGGCAATAAAAGAAAAAACGAAACAAAAACAACTGCCCATCTTACTATTTTTTTAACTCCCCTGCTCACAACACAGCAACACTTGGCGCTCTTGAAGACATAATTCAAACTCATAAAACACGCTAAAGGAGTACTTACATGACAGGAGGAGAGGGGAGGAGGAAAAATTCGCGCCTGTTTTTCGCCTGTCGGATTTTTTTTTCCGGGAAACGAAACGACGGGTCAAAAAGGGCTACGGAGTTAAAAAGGTTCTGAAATAAAAAAAATAAAGTGCACGTTTTCACTGGGAGGAGAAAGAGGAACAGGAGCGGAGGTTTGGATGAGGTGGGGGGGTCAAAAGCGGACAAGATTGTGTCAAATGTAGAAAACGGCAGGGTGAAATGAGGCAAAAGAGCTGAGGAAGGGGGAGGGGATGAGCGGAATCGAAACGACTCGTTTGGAAATAAAAAAAAGCGGGAAACAAAAGAGAGGGGCGCCCGGAAAACTTGACCAGGACGTCAGTAAACCGTTCATAAGTGGGGTGGGGGTTGAATTGGTCAGTAACTCACTCAAAAACAACACTTCCGAAGAAGGGGAGAGGAACTACGGATCTCTAGAAACGCTCCGAAGAGAGAGAGAAGGGGAGATGAGAGGAATAAAACTTTAACGGAAAATTTTTCTCGATTAATTTATCGCTCCACCTTTTTCCACCACGTACAGCCCATTTCCGCGGGAAACATGCCTCATCCCCGTGAAGATATTGATCGCATACCACTGTTACATACTTCTCCGAGATGATTTAACCAGACAGAAAGAGGAATTAGAGTGGTTGTAGGACGAAAGCGAAACAAAGTATTTAAAATATTAGGGAAAGAAATTTCAGAAGCAACCGCGGAGGTAATTTGGATCTCCATAATGAGTGGACCAGAGAAACTAACTCTCATGGTGAATGAAAAGAACACCTACTTATCATTCCACACTTTTTTTGAAGCCATGCCACCATCAGGTTTTCGCGAAAATGATGGCATGAATGATGAACATGTTGGTGGCATGATATGCTAAAACCTAGGTCGTGTTGCTTCAAAAAAGTTGTAAATCATAACCAGGTGTTATTTCATTCATTATGATGAAGTTCCACGGAGTAACACCGGAAACAGGGCCTTATGAACTCTCCTATGCTTTTACTTCATATATCTGCATGTTTTTTCATCTACATAAGCCGTAATTAAAGCGTGTTCCAATATGCAATCCTTGGTGGCTCGTAGATCTCCTGGGCAAATAGGGCGTGAGACAGCAAGCCACAAAAGTCAGACTTAAAACGAATGTTTCGAAAATAAATTTACAAACTTTTCCTGAGTTTCATGTTTGAGGGCGATATTAGATCGATGATCTTCCTACCACGACTAATGCAAATCCGGAACGGAGTTCTTGAATGGATATCTAGGGTCAACAATGTCCGATTCAACTATTGTTAGTCAAATCTCGTGGTACAAAATATAAGAACATTGTAAATAACAACAAGCTTTCGAATAAACGATCGGTTACATCAAATGCGATAAAATAAGAGAGATGCATTGCCGAACAAATAGGTACAAAATCTCGTTCTTTCCACTAACAATAAGCGACCACAATAAAAAGTGAGCTGCATTAAATACACTCCCATAATACACGTCACCATTTCAACTCCAAAAACCTTATCCCTTACATCTTTACACCACTGGTGTCCTAACACCCCCTGCCACACGCCCATGCAACGGCTCGCATGGTAGTATGTAGATGTAGGTGCAATCGTGGAAATCTTTAAGAATGGAATCTTATAGAAAGAAACGTCTGCAAAGATAATCATAATATTGATGAACCTACTCCGAGAGCTTAAAACGTGATTGGGAAAATTATCTTACTCTCTGGAGTTCACTTACGATTTTTTTTTAGAGTAAGGTAATGATAAAATTATGGAGCCAAAGATACAACAGTTAA
The DNA here is from genome assembly GCA_963169105.1 of Ceriagrion tenellum. Classification (NCBI taxonomy): domain Eukaryota; kingdom Metazoa; phylum Arthropoda; class Insecta; order Odonata; family Coenagrionidae; genus Ceriagrion; species Ceriagrion tenellum. Next base: position 68,126,939 of record OY720643.1, on the reverse strand, counting down.
CATGAAATAAATAAAATTCCCAGTATATTTTCATTTGTTTGCGTAGCAAAATTCGACAAATTACCGCAAAATTAAAGAATTTCCTACGGTTTGACACATAATTCAACAAATTTGGAGTAGAGACAAAAAAAAATGAGACAAATAATTTTATGAATCAATGTCGAAAATGGAGGAAAACATTTCGCAACCAATGTAACTTTTTTATATAATTAGACTATTTTTTCGTGTGAAAAATCTATTCCGTTAAAAAAAAGGTTTGATCGAGGATCGTGCATACCAACACGAAAAAAATTTAACAAAAATCCGCGTCGCGTGGGCCAACGGATTTATGCGATCTCTTTTCTGAGCGTGCAATATTCGGCGCTTCAATTAATCACTGCGCCTAAAACCAACCGGAATACCTCTGACCACTGCAAAAAACCATAAAAGCTATCAACAACAAAGAAGCACAAATACATAGATACAACGTGTATAAATCCTCTGAATTACATTTGAAAAATACAAATCAAGTTATTGAATAAGGCTGACGAGGTTATAATCATAAAATATCAAAATAATAGGAATGGTCGCGTACTTTGCGCGTCGGAATGTAAAAATTGATAGCTATCTGACTATCGATAGAGCTGTAGGCCACACTATTGGCTCGAATTAAGACAAATTGGGATTAACTCCAGGCTGCGTTAAAGTCAAGTTTGGCCACCTAAAGCCGTCGCGAACAGGCTGAGATGTCTACCCAGTCATAATGGAGACCAAGCTCGAATTTTTCATATTAATTTCACCAAATGAAGGAACATGATGTAAACATTGTAACATGGCCATGACGGTGCAATAATATACTTTGATATGATTTTAATTCTCGACAAGAAAATACATTCATCCATATAAGTCTTTCACTTAACTCTTTTGTTTCACTCGTTTCTTTCAAAAGTATCTCTCAACAGAAGGTTTTTTGTGATTTTGGAAAAATACTGCGGTGAGTAAAAGACATTTCTTTTAAATAGCAAATAAAATACACTAAATACATGGAGAAGTTTTTGAGGAGATCTCGGAGCTAGAAATTCCTCATTTTTTACATAATGTCTCTCTAGAGTGCATACCAGTACCATTTCACGTGTAAAATTGGCGGTTTGTTTTGGCAAAGATCTCGAAAAGAAGAGCAATAAGGGGCTGATATTTTGTTTCTTGGGAAGGATGAGATAGTTTTCTTTTAATTAGGATGAAATAAATTGGTTTCAGCAGGAATTATATCTCGCGCAAATTACCTTAAGTTGTTGTGAACGGTCACTAACGCTCTAAATATGTTACTGAAAATTCTTAGCTGTAGGAGCACTGTAATACTGAATTTATCTCGTTGTCTTTGTTACAATAGCTCTTATATAATCCCCATTATGCGTTTAAATTAGGTGTCCAACATCAACAACTGACCGTGCACACGAGAATCCATAACTTCACGACACGAAGACCCCACGGGTAGAAAAAAAAATTCTCAGATCGGACTCGAACCAGCCACCCTCTGCAGGTTCCCAAATGAGACCTCACTACTACTACACAGAGACAGGCGATTCTATTAGCATGCGAGGATTTTTTAATGTGCAGGAAAGTGGACCGTTTCCTTGAAAAAAATCTCTCCGGATCGCATTCGAAGAAATGGAAATCAAGGTGTGGGGATAAAAGATTTGGAAAATATGGGTGGGTGTAACATATAGGGAAAAAAGGACCCAGTAATATACCAGGAACGGTCACGCAGTCGGAAATTTTGTAGACTGGGAAGGAAGTTTTGGAGTGGAACGCGGACGGAAGGAGGCGTTCGGAAGAGGAGGGGTGGGGGGGGGAGAGGTCTGGAGGGGCTGCTGGTCTGGGTGGGAAGCTAGAAGCGCCCCTGGACGATAACGTGGTGTAATAGCCGACGTCGGAAATCATGATGTATAGGGAAGATGGCAAGAGAGGGCAGGTTCGGGATGTGTGGCGGGGGAGAAGGGGAGAGGGAGGGTTAAGGGGGGAGGAGAACAGAGGGCGAGGGTTGAAAGGGTAACCCCTCCCACAATTTCTCTTCATCTCGTGCCTACCCCGCACCACAGGGTGGGGAGACCATTCTCACACACACCCTGGCGCGAGTGAGGCTTTGATGGTGGCGGCGGCATACCCTTACAGAGTCCCTTCCCCGTTCCCGAATACCTGCTTCTCCATCAAACCCCTCACCCCCTTCTCACACCCCTCCCCTTTCCCGGAACACATCCCACCCCCCCTGCCTGGACCGTCCTGCCCGTGACAGCCCCGCCTTCATTTCCGATGATTTATCGACAAGGGGCGGGTGCGAGGGGAACTGAAGGGATGCGGAGGTCGGAGTGGGGAGCGGCGGTTTTGGAGAGTGCATGGACGAAGGCCTTACGGTAGGGTAGGGGAAGGGTTAGAGATGATGTGGTGGCCATGATAAGAAAAAATAAAGTGTGAAAGAGGTAGAGGGAGAAAAAGAAGGATTGTTTAAGAGAGAGAGAGAGAAAGACAGACAAGAATGAAGAATAGGAATAGAAAAATATTAGGAGGGAGAACGAAAGAGAGGTTCCCAAAAGATTTCCCTCAGATAAAGGCGGTTCCTTTTTTTCAAGTCGAGAGGAGGATATATTTTGAGGAAGGCGCGACAGGGAATAATTTCCATTCGGAATTGAGACCTCATTGTGAAAACTCTCCACGCGTCGAAAACGAATATTAGTCGTTTGTATTCTTTTTTTTAATGGCCAGTTGTTCCTAATGAGAAGATTTACTGCGGGGGGAGGGGAGGCGGGGAAGGGAAAATATTCTACCCGAGGGGAAAAATTATTTTTTAAAAACGAATCGTCTGTATCCTAAGAGAAAATTTTCTACCTAAGGGGGAAAATATTTTTTAAAAACGAATCGTCTCTATCGTAAGAGAAAATTTTCGTCTGTATCCTAAGAGAAAATTTTCTACCTAAGGGGGAAAATATTTTTTAAAAACGAATCGTCTGTATCCTAAGAGAAAATTTTCTACCTAAGGGGGAAAATATTTTTTAAAAACGAATCGTCTGTATCCTAAGAGAAAATTTTCTACCTAAGGGGGAAAATATTTTTTAAAAACGAATCGTCTGTATCCTAAGAGAAAATTTTCTACCTAAGGGGGAAAATATTTTTTAAAAACGAATCGTCTGTATCCTAAGAGAAAATTTTCTACCTAAGGGGGAAAATATTTTTTAAAAACGAATCGTCTGTATCCTAAGAGAAAATTTTCTACCTAAGGGGGAAAATATTTTTTAAAAACGAATCGTCTGTATCCTAAGAGAAAATTTTCTACCTAAGGGGGAAAATATTTTTTAAAAACGAATCGTCTGTATCCTAAGAGAAAATTTTCTACCTAAGGGGGAAAATATTTTTTAAAAACGAATCGTCTGTATCCTAAGAGCAAATTTTCTACCCAAGGGGGAAAATATTTAAAAAAAAACGAATCGTTTGGAGACATGGGTGGCTTGAATATTGAGTTCGGTGGAACTCGACCAGGAAGCAGCGACCGCCGCTATGCGATTTGAAACCTAAAGAACTACGTATAACCTTCCTCCAAAAGAAGTTTAGGATAGTTAAGTTGCAATGCAGACACTTGTTAATGAGTGGTCCAACGATAAATTTCCTCACGGCAATGGGACGACGTCTACCGTATCGGCAGCGATCAAAGGCGTAAAAGCGAGATGAAAAAGGCACTGTAATCAGCTGTACAATAGTAAAGAAGCTGGTGTCAGAACAAATCAATGGACGCATGAAAATGTTGACGATGCAGATATTAAAAAAAAATATTTTCTCAACAAGTCATCAATCATCAATGTTTTAGAGCTTGACATTCAACCTGATGCAAATAATTAAATCCTTTTCCCACGAGGAAACAATGTTTCTTAGGCTGACACATTTTTTGACCAGCCAATTCAAGGTTCCAACTTTTCAAGCTCTTTTAAATTCCATCAAAAATGTCTTCATGCATTATAAACCTGAACTAGAGTAACTAATTAAGAGTTTACTTCGTCTATATGAAGTTTTCTTTAATAGTTCATGGCCACATTGACTGAGACTTCATCGGATCGCTATTTCGCAATCAAAATAATTGAAGAATCATGGTTATTGACCAAGTAATACCAGAATTTTGTGAATACTCAAGTAAACTAATAAAGATTCATTAGGATCAATTCTGAAGAATATTTAAAAAAAAGAAATTAAATTACGGAGGTTAAAAACAAAAGTTGTGAATTCTCAAGGACACAGAAAACGACGAAGAAAGAGCTGTTGATTAAAGTTGGAGAACACAAACTCGAGCAAGTAGAGCATTTTAATTACTTAGGTAGTACGCTAGAAGTAAACGGACATAGTAGCAAAGGCATACGGAAGATAATAGCACTGGCTAAGGAGGCGTTAAGTAATAAAAGGGAGCTGATGACGGGGACATTGGCTAAGGAGGTTAAGAGCTTGATATTGAGCGTAGCGTTGTTTGGGGCAGAAACATGGACCCTCAGAAAGGAGAACGAGAATAGGCTGCAAGCATTCGAGATGTGGGTGTGGAGACGGATTGAGAATGTGAGATGGACTGAGAGGAAGACTAACTAGGATATGCTTGAGATGTTGGGCGAAAAAAGAAAATTTCTCCATGAAATTCGAGATCGGCAGGGTAGGTGGCCGAAGGATGCAATAAGGGGCGATAGAATGCTCAAGAATGTGATAGAGGTGAGGATGTTGGGTAAGTGGGGAATAGGAAGAAAGAGAATAGGTTTCATGGAAAGTACGAAGGGTAGGTCGTATACTGAGGAGAAAAAGGATATACTAGAGCGAGATAGGCCCCTGAAAGTGTAGAAAACCGGGAGGAGATTCTCTGACATTCAACCAAACCTACCTTAACAGGTAGAACACTTGAAAAAAAGTTCCGCCTTAGAATAACATCACACTGAAGTTCTGCGGGTAAAAACAGAGGCGGATACTCATAGCGACGACCAATTAAAATCGTCATCAAGGCCTTGAACGGGAGATACAACTAAATAAATCGATCCTGCTTTCACAGGTAATCAGATCCATCAAAGTTGCTCCCTTTAATTATTTGTGGAGATGCATCACAGTCGAACTGCATAGCCGTGATTCGCAAACCAGTATGAAATATACAAGGTTCATCCTAAATTATCTTCAGCGAAGAGAAGAAATTTAGATTTCCTTAGCATTTTCCAGGGGTATATAAATCTACAACGCTATTCACCAAAGCCTCACACATTCTCTGCTACGGTTTTCTCGTCCGGTTTTTTTTCAAAGGACACTAAAGACGGATTTACTGGCGAGAGACTTTTTCACGCTACTGCTGCAAGAGCCCAAGGAAGAGTTAAATCTGTCGAAATATTCTTCACAAGTTAGTGCAGAGTCAGACCGGTTGCTGTTCACACTGGCAACAACACGCTTCGAAAAGCATTACTTGAAATTTACGCAAAAAGCCTCTTTTTCTGCAAGTAACTAGGGCAATAAACTTACCTGTGTTAATGCATATTTAGAGTAATCAATCAGTTTACTTTATCGTTAAAAAGGAGGTTAAAGAGGAAGTAGTTTTTAAAAATAACATTGGAGGGTTGTATTTTAATTTTCGTGTAATGGTTGGCTACATTTAGAATAATGGCACTACGTAGTTCAATCCAAAAGTGCATTCCTTTAAAATCTTTACCCAAATCTGTAAGTACCCTGAAAAAATTCCCAAGACATTTTGCAGGCATAAATTCCTAATGAAATACCGCGTTAAGATGCCTATCATGCTGTTTCTCGGGTAGAATAAATAATAAACAATTTAAAATGGAACCCATCTTTGGTCTCGACCATTGAGGTAGATGGAGAGGGCATTACATCATCAAAACGTAGCCTGGCAGCCAATATAATAACTTTATTGGTTATCCCTGCTCTTTCTTTACTTCCTTTCAAATAGCACGAGGGAATGGACAAATTAGCGGATGTATAGAGAGTATTCACCATTTGTTTGGAACTAAAGGCAAGCATACCCCATCAAATATATACTGGCTACTAAAAGATATGGATTCTAATCGATGTATCCACAGTTTTCACCCGGAAATGTGGATTATTATTATTTCAAACAAATAAACAATATATGTTAGGCGAATTCATATTAAAGAAGTACATGCTGATAAATTGTAAGTTATCGATGGAAAACATAGGAAAATTGCAAAATTAGTTCAATAGCCGGTTAGCTCTAAAGGAAAATAGGTGATTGTAAACATGGCGGATGGGCCACGCCCACTTTACAGCTCATAGCAACGGCCTCCACCACAAAGGAGCATTGGGGTTGAGTAAGATGGTGGACAGGTCACGCCCACTTTACAGCTTTTACCATTGGCCTCCACTGCAAGCGCCTAATCACTCAACCACAACGGTATCGACCATTTTCAAGTGACAATCAGTGCGCTTGAGCCTCTAGGCTGATACAATATGCGTTCGATGGCCACACAAACGTTTAAGTTCAAAGATTTATAAATTGAAATTAATCGATTCCAAATTCTGACGCATCAGGAAGTAACCTACTTTCAAAGGGACATGTCCCTAGTAGCTTGGCTCGGTGCCCTTACGGTCCCCGTTTCTATCAGCCGAGCACTCTTCCATCTGTGCAAAGCTCATCCTCACAAATAAACCACACATCAACCTTAATCCCCGAAATGGTGGACGCTGCCAAGAAAGGGATTACTTCGGACGTCTCCGACAACCGGGACAATTTGAAATATTCCGTCCAAGTGACCCTGACCTCACGGCGGCAATCCGTAAAGCATTAATGATTCCCAGTGGAGCTTCATGAAAACACATCCAGTGTTTTAGGCTTCTTCCCTCTTCTTCAACTCGCACACCCTCCATCCTCCATGCATCCATGAATCTTACTACTGCACACCTAAATAAATGGTAATTTTACCATTCTCTCAGAGGAGTATCGCCAGTCAGTATAGTATTGGAAGAAGCATAACTTCGACTCGCAGAGCAAATAAATATAATTCCATAGTAACAAGTAAGGTGGTTTTAATATCACCACTGTCTACCTAAAATAAATGGTCATTTTTACCATTCTCCCTGGTGAATATCGCCAGTCAGAATAGTATTAGAAGAAGCATAGCTTCAACTCGCAGGGCAAATAAATATAATTCCATAGTAACAATTAAGGTAACTTCAACGTAAAATGACTCAGATGTGATTTCATTAATTAGAGGGCTATTTAGATATGAAAATGTATCCTTTGTTTTATCATCATTGGTTGTTCAATCCGAAGATTGGTTGACTGCAGCACTCCACCCTTCCCTATCTAATGCTAGTTCCCTTATCTCTTCGTATCTTTCCCGATGTACTGTCCTCTTTATTTGGTCTATGAACGTATTCCTGGGTCTTCCTCTGAGGACTTCTCCTTCCATTTTACCCTTTATTATGTTTTTGACAAACTCATTGCGTCTCAGGGTGCGTCCAATCCGTCTGGTTTTCTTTGTTTCATATGAACAAAAAAATCATACCTTTGGCACGACAAATTTTCGCAAATCGAACTAGAAGTAACATAGAGTTAGCGAGAAATTTGGGAAAAATATATGTTTAAATGTTATATAAAAACCTATTTCCCGAAAAACTTTTATGAGGAGCAAATTCTCCTCGGGGAATCTAACAGTCTGCATAACACAGCTGCTCAACTTATTCTTTGAGTAAATGATAAAGTATAGCAAATATTACATACCGAAAACATACGAGGTGTGTGAGAAAAGTAATGAGACTGATTTTTCATTTACCAAAGTCTTTATTTTTTTCAAAAATCAATGTTATCCCCTTCAAAGTAGTTCCCTTGGGCAGCTATACACCGGCGGAGTCGTTGTTCCCACTCTTGGTAGCAGCGCTGGAAGTCTTCAACTGGTATGGCTTTTAACTGGTCGGTCACAGTCTTTTGAATGTTCTCCAGAGTTTCAAAATGACGTCCTTTTAAGACATGATTCAATTTAGGGAAGAGGAAAAAGTCTCAAGGACTCAAATCAGGTGAATAGGGGGGTTTAGGAACAACAGAAATGCGTTTTGAGGTCAAAAATTAACTGATGGAAATGGCCGCGTGACATGGGGCACCCATTTCTTCGATTGCCCTTCTGTTCAGTTGTGAGGTTTTTCGGCACCATTTTGGCACAAATCTTTCGCATACCCAAATCGTCTGTCAAAATTTGATGTACGGTGAAAGTGTTTAAATTTTATAGTTCACTCATCATCCTTATTGTTAAACGACGGTCTGATCTCACAAGAGCCCTCACACGTTCAACGTTTCCGTCAGTTTTTGAAGTTGAAGGTCTCCCTGAGCGAGGTTGATCTTCAACGTGTTCTCGGCCTTCCAAAAATAAGTTGTGCCAGCGGAAAACCTGTTCTCTTGATAAGCAATGTTCCCCATAGGCCTGTTTCAACTTTTCAAAAGTCACACTCGCGGTTTCACCAAGTTTAACACAAAACTTGATTGCACAACGTTGCTCTAAATTCCGATGCTCCATTTTTGTAGCACACAACAAAAACACAAGTTAACTGATGACGCTGTCAAAAATAATGTGTTAGCTGTACGGAGTTGAAACTCGGACTGAGAAAGTGGAAGGGATAAACAAGCCGGTCTAGCACAGGCCGGTAGACACGACGTTGCCAGATCGCCCGCAGTGTTGCCAGTCTCATTACTTTTATCACACACCTCGTACATACCATCTCGTAATTCTCTTGGGCACGGGTGGGTTCTCATCACGAGGTTGGCAAAATCAAATAACTTAGTAGTTCCTGCTTGACTTGGGAAACTGTCTTTCATTTAAAATATTTTCCACGATGCCCTATCCATAGACAACACGATGGTGCGGGAAAAAGAACTCTCAAGTGATTTCCACACTCCTTTCAATAAAAATCGACCGTGTAAGTTACGTTACGTGAACGAACGTTAGTAATAGTGTCAGGCGACACTTGGCGGAACACTCTCACGTCAAGCATTCTAAAATGAAAGCAACGTTATATCCCACACTCTTTCATTACAACTCACCACCGACCATGGTTTCAGGGCATATATACCATTATCAAGGTGATAAGAGTGGCCTCAAGGTGTACCTTGGTAATGGTACACATGTGCTGAAACCATGGTAATAGGTGTAACCTCAAGGTATGCCTGGATGATTCACAAAAAAGTGTTGGAGCCAGTCCAGTTACCGTTTAACTGGCAAAAAAATGAGTCTTCAAGCGACATAACGAATCTTATAAAACAGTATCTTTGTTTACTTGGTGGTATGTTTTAATAGACATATTTATTATAACTTTTACATAACCACAAAAAACACACATAAAAACACACTGTGTATTTTTTGTGTTTTTTGTGGTTATGTAAAAGTTATAATAAATATGTCTATAACGAATCTTTTTAACAATTCTGAAAGCGGACTTGCTTGGCCTTAGAGACCTGAATTTGCGTCGAAATTCGCTTTTGCAAGAGACTTACGGGATAGATTTTCTAGTGTACTCCCACCTCAAGGTGTGTCAGCAATGATGGAAGTATTTCTCAATCAATTCTATAAAAAGATCGAATTATTTCGCATAATTACAGTCTCGCAATGCCGAGATGAAGCCTTCTTTACGTTCGAAGGGATTACCTTCTTCGGCTTCACATGTACGGAAGTAAGTAAATTTCAATAAATGAAGATCCTTATCTTACCTGTATAAGACGATGACGCTCACGCTTGATTTCTTCCGGCTCTTTTAAGTCTATTCTGAACTCATAATCATCAACCGGAATATGATAAAGTTGGGCATGTAACTCACCATTTGAGTTGCTCAACAACAAAAGAAATGCAACCTCCTAGGATACAGTCGTTCGTTGAATTATTTCTCGTACTCACCTGAAAAATAATTCAAAAAAATATATTAAAAATAATTATGAAGAAAAGAAAGATTGATGAACCTAATTACAGACTGAAGCACTTCACCCTTGAATTAGACTAATATAAATGGAATGAATGAGGGTGAGTACGACATTATATTCCCATATTCATGTTTTGAATACCTACTACGAGAGCATGGAATGAAAATTTTAGTCATTACAAATTTTAAAATTCTACTTTGAAATCAAGAGTTTGAAAGAAAAGATGAATGAATTTCTCTGGTCTTGAAAAATATTAATAAAACTGGTAATGAAATTTATGGACTGAGTGTGCATCAATAGTGAAAGTTAATACCTCCACCCAGCGCAGGTATAGGAAGGAAACAATCAATTTTAATCACTAAGCAATATCTTCTTGTACATTATCAATTAATGAATTTCGTATTCACGCCCCCTTTTCCCGGCACATATTTCAATTAACATTGGCGCGAGACAAGCAATAACACTAAAACACAACCCAGATAATAGCATACAGCCGAAAGATATACAGTCAATTTGTAAACACGTCCAATTCTGTTTGGGGAAGGAAATAACGTGACCCAAGAGTCCATTATGGTGGCTTTTGAAAAAATCATTGAGGGAGATGGAGAGGGCGTTTGTTATAGTGGCCAGTACTAGAGCCTGTAAAGTGGGCGTGGCCTGCCCGCCATCTTTCTTAACCCCGTTTTCTTTCAGCAGTAAATTAGTAATTTAGTTAAATGATTTAATATAACACATTCCTGGGGATAACTGTGGTAAAATCGAGTGGAATCGTCTTGACTCTATTTTCCTCACGAATACACCCTGAAATCATTTCTAAACGCTTTCCTCGTGAAAATTTGAGCCAAACACCATTGCGCCACGCACTTTTTTCTGTCCTTAGCAAATCCCTAGCCCCCTTAAGGGTTCGCTTGGACCCGTCCATGCGTGGCGACTTGGCGAGACCCCTTAGAACGGGGAAGCGGGGTGCAGACCAGAGAGGATAGATAATCAGACGGACTTCATAACTATTTGGAGCAAGTTTTAACCCCTTTTGGAAGAGATTAGTCTGGGAGAGGGTTAAGTAAGGGAGGAGCACCCACCCTTGAATCGATTGAAAAGAATTAAAGGGAAGACTCAGGAACAGTTACGTTTCAGTCGGCCACGAGGACGGTTTCATTTGTCCCGGAGGAATTAAAGCGATGCCTCAAAAGTCACATTTTTTGCCAAAACACATACCCGAGTGCATTCATACATCGCGTGTCAAGCGAAATTAGACAATAACGACCTTTACCCAATATTACTTGAACTGAAAGTAATAATATTATCTTTTTATTCCATACAAAATGCATTTACCACATTAGCTTGAACATTTGAAACAATATCATGGAACATAGGAACCCCAGGGGAAAACCTCTGTCGGGGTGGTGGGGTTATCATTATGAATTATTTTAGAAAGGCAGATCTGGTGAAAATTCTCGACTATCAGTAACATTATAATAAAGAGATTCAGTGATTAAATTGTTTAATAATTGTGCAGTTTGTTTAGTAGAGAACATCACATGCAGAGAATTTAATCTCACATTACTACAACATCTATAAGAAAATATAATTGTTACGAAGGCTCCGGCGGTTTTCCATTTCATTGGTATTTATCGGGTTCTTCCCACGTCGCACCATTTTTACGGACAAAAAACTCATATTTTTGTCCATAAATTGAGAAATTATAATTTATACCATATACAACGAACGTATTTCTAATTTATTTTTACCAAGGAACCGACCACAAAGAAATAAATTTCAAATTGGCGAACTTAAGATATGCTTTCCACTCTCACTAATAAACATTACGGATTTGAGGCCGGGGCAGGGTATTCGTCGGTTTTGGTCATTTGCAATTAACTTATGAAAATAAACATAAAAAAGACGGTTTAAGGGCGCTTCAGTGAGCAGTTAGTGGCGCCGATTCATACTAAAAATCGTTAAAACATCTTACGCAATGTTCAGTTCCCAAAACATCTTAATAAAAGAGAATGCTTGAGTGTCAATGATCTTCCAGTTACCTTCCTCCACTGTATCATTGATGACTCAACCACATGAGTTAGGCTCTGGCACAATACCAGTACAAATACCAGTCTGGCACAAACAAAAGACGTGAAATAATGGAAATTCCTTCGTAATCTCTCTTCTTTTCAAATCCATTTTGAGCAACGACACTAAGGATTTTTCCACACTACATACTATGGACGACAAAGAGGTGATTAGTTCAGTGAAAACCTAGCTCCATACCCAGAGCGAGGACGGATACCGACAGGGCACTGAGGCATTGTATTGGTACTTTTTAAACTTATTCGTCCTCGTAGGCTAGTCAGATAGCTAGCCTGGACTCGTTGGGGGCGGGGTTGTTGTGGTGGCAGGAGTACTGGCTACGCATACGAGTGGTCAGGGTTCAAATCCCTGCAGAGGAGAATTTTTTCAGAGGAGACCTGCTCCCTACTTGAGTGTCTTGTGGAGAGTACTTCAAGTACAGTACTTCGTCTGTCGGCGCCTTTCATTAAGAGCAGGCTCTTATAGGATAGATCTTCTAAGAAGATACACGCCCTAGAGAATCGCCTGAGGAAGGCAACAGAACTTTAAGGAGATTATTTGGAAAAATAGAACGAGCAGATAAAACATAATTCTTTCATACGTGGGGATTTCAATTTTGTAAAATAAATAGTTTTTGAGAAAAAAATGCGGCGCATTACTTTTTGGGCAACCCTCGTACATATACACACTAGCTATAGTAGAACGTAAGATTTTATCTCTCCCACACCACTACTTTTGGCTACGAAAACGTCATTAGCGCAGTGAAAACCTGGCTCAATACATAGAGCGAGGACGGGTACCGGCAGGGCATACACGTCCTAGTGTATCGCCGGAGGAAGGCAATGAAACTTTAAAGAGATTACATGGAAAAATGGAGCGAGTACATAAAACATCATTCTTTAATTTGGGTAAATTTTATTTTTGTAAAATAAATAGTTGTTGAGAAAAAAATTGGGATTGCTACATGAGCAACCCTATAACTTACAGGTGAACTTGGTGGAATGTGACTAACATATCTCAACTGTTTTTGATGTATATGTACAGGAAGAGATTGTCTCACTATCCAATAAACATGCAGTTTACGATAACAGACACAGCTTTCAGCTATTTCCGGACAGAAATGAGAAACTGAGAATATAAATGGCTTTCTTATCCTCTTGGGTTACCACTATCAACTTCAACAGCAAAGGTTGTGTTCGAAAGATGGAGAGAAAGGCGTTAATTTTGAGGCAACCGTCAAACATTTGGCAAGTAATTTGCATGTAAGAATAAAAACTCGATCTTTAAAAATTAGCAAGGGTAACAGAAAATGTTGTCAAGGAACTATCAATGTTATCAAATATCAACACAAATCAGAACTATTTTCTTTAAAATAATCGCTTGTATCAACAGACAGAGGGTCAGGACATTGTTATCATGACGGAATGAGAAACTCAGCCAAATATATTTAAACTCGTAACCACAGCAGTGATTTTAAAGCGAATGTGCTGTATTTAACAGACGATTGACGTGACCTTAATGCTTTACAACGGCTCGATATTTTGAAAAGATGTGGTGTCCTACATGCTTCACTTGTAAATGAATGTTTGCTCCCTCACAATTCTCCTATCCTACCAGTCATTGTTATAACCTTCCCCTTCCCTCAAATTTGTACTCGTCCACAAATGTCTACCCCCCCCCTATTCCCCTTACCGTAGTGTGTACATAAGAGAATGATGTACATGCAAAATCACCTGAAGATGATGCTTAGCCGTTGAAGCCCGGGTCGCGTCGAAGTTTGAAATATTCTGTGGTCTGTAAAAGTTTCAGGTTAATAAATTTGTGATTGATTATCACTAAGTTAACGGTGATCGAGCGATGTTCTCACGTGCAGATGGTACGGCTACCCTAGCGAAGATCTATAGGAAACTATCCTTGAAGAAACGTATCGCATCCCTAAATACATACTTCAACAGTAAGTGCCTCCGTTGGAATCTGGTGCCATCTTATGTGAAGATTTGTACCACTTCGCAGTCCCCAGCAGCCAATCCTATCAGCCATAGTACAATCTTCCCCATCTCCCAAATTTCTCCCCTCACACAAATGCCCCCACCCCCCTTCCCATTTACTGAACTGGTAGTATATCAGGGAATGCGATACTTGTATAATCACCTGAAGATACTGCTTAGCCATTGAAACCCGGGTCGTGTCGAAGTTTGAAATGTTCTTTGGTCTGTAAAAGATTCAAGTTGATAAATTTATATTAAATATCTAAATAATATGAAAAACAACCCTCAGAATAAAGGCAGAGGCTTTGAATCGGAAAGCATTTACAAACCAGCGGTAGAGTTAAAATCAAACCATTATTTCCAGTTCACTTGCATGCTTGAGAATCCTCGCCAGTTTGATGCGCCCAAACAAGTTGAACAGAGAATATGCCCAGCTTTATTAAAAAATATTAATCATTTTTACACGCATCACATTCTACTAGACGTTTTAACAATTTAGGTGGGGTAGTTTGAGCGATGTATCATGTCACCAAGAAATCATAGAATTTGGTCTCATTTTAAAGAAGAATATCTCACCCTTCCAAGGTTTCTTAAAGATCATCCCTTTACCAGTCTACTTGCCGAGATATTAGTCAATAATTGCATTACATGGAATGAGATACATCTATAATCTCCTGAAGATAATACTTAGCCCTCGAAAGCCGGGTAGTGTTGAAATTTTAAATACTCTGGCTTCTGTAAAAATTTCAAGTTAATAAAAAGAAAACTTGCATATTTTCTACCTAATTTTTATTTTCTAATTGCTAATCTGGTATGCCCTCATTGAAAAAAGTAATTTTTTTATGATTACGATGACCAAGTAGAGTTCGTTATTCGTTATTGGATTTCACCAGTCCTGGCCGAACTTCCTCAAAACGAGCAGTCGTCTCACCATCTCAACCAGAAGCACTCAATAAAGCACCCCTCCTACACAAGGATAAAAACTTTTATACCCTTTTTTCGTCTCCAAATAAAAGGGACAAGCTGCCTCCTTACCCTCACGGTCCAACACTCATGGCCGGGCACCGAGTCCCTCTGCGCAGAGTGGGTCGTGACAGTCCGCTCCCGAAAGCACGCCTGCCGAAGAGGAACGGATATGAACAACTTTTGCGAGGAGTCAACTGGGAAAAGTAGGGTAAACTACTCGGGTCACTAGAGGCTGGAACATGCGAGAGAAAACGCTAAATGGACTAAAGAAGAACTATCTACTGTTCACACCTGAAATACGACAATTTCCCTTACAAACGTATTCATTCCCCAGGCAAAATATCTCATTGGATTTTTTGGATAAAATTTTGGATAAAAGAGTTTTTATGGATAAAATTAACAGTGTTATCTGTAGGAATAATGTTGATATGATGATTGAGCATGTGCAGTGAGATGTACTGTAGATCACTGATGATATTCAGTCGCTGTTTGCAAGTCTGTTAGGAAATAAAGGGATTCCTGGACAACTTCTGTGGAGCGCAGGTATAATAAATCTACAGCTACATACTACCTCGTTAGCCACTAATTCCATGAATCGGAAAATAACTTACGAAAACGTCCTGAAAAGAAGAAATGGAGAAATCGAACAATAATTGTAATTAAAGAATGAAAAGAGCATGCTTAGAAAACATCATGCGGAATATAATTTTTAACGTATATGACTGAATATAGAAGAAAATACGGACAGGAGAAGACGAGGAAGGAAGAGAAGGAAATCTTGGCTTCATAATATTAGTAAATGGACTGGGTTGCAGAAGAGAGAAAGTCTGTGACACTTAATAACATGTAGATAAGAGATTAAAATTGTGGCCATTATCATCCATTAATGGATAGCATTAGAAGTAGAAGAAGGATTTTTGGAAATGTCACAATTTCATATATTGTTCTTCGACAAAGGTAACACACACACGAGAAAATTAAGCACAATTAGAAGGAACACGCAGCCAAAATTTGGAATCCTCATGAGGTAGGATTAAAAACAGAGACGCGAGTGGAGATGATCAGCAAGATACGTGGAAGGCCGTTATGATAATGACGTTTAGTGTCACTGATCTCTCGCAGCAACTTGGATGGAAATCGCTTTCAGACACAAGATTGAATATTAAGACTCAATATTTTATGTAAATTCAAAATCAATTTATTTTCCGACAAAGTTGCTAGTATTTTACGAACTCCAACGTACTGCAGAAGGTCAGATTATGAGAATAAAATAAGGGAAATAGACTGCAGAACAGACAGATTTAACCCTCTTAGTGCCACAGGTCGATATATCGGCTTTTGCTCCACAGGCGAAAAGTGCCATGAGCCGATATATCGGCTCGAGCAAAAATTATTTTTCAAACTAATTTTGTTGTAATAATTACATTTATCCTTTATGAAATGTATCAGAATATTATAAACAACAATTAATTCATTTTTACCAAAAAATAAAAAAAATTACATTCATATCTAAAACAGTAACTTCATAGTGTTTTTTTTCATAAGGTGCTACAAAACTCCCAAATTCATGCTGGCACTTTTCGCTGGTACCACCAAATTTCGGTGGCACTAAGAGGGTTAAAATGTAGTTTTACCTGCGATCAATGAGAGACCATAATGGCCACCAATGAGACTCTGAAGGAGGTTAGTCTACAGGTGGCGTAGCTGATTAGTTAATTTGCTCCCTAATGCTTGTTTCTTAATTAGCCACGTGGTACTAACATATGTTTTGCATGATCCCTGCACATCTCGTGTATCCCGTTTACGTAGTTGCATTATACATTAATTCAATAGTTGCTGTATCATTGGTAGGATGCCAATAGTGTTGAATGTGTTCCATATGGTAAATCATTTTTATTAAAATTACGTTGAAACTGAACAACAATGCTGTTTATTTGGTTGTTATTGATTTTGAGTTGTATTCTTAACAAAATGGTGGGACTAAAACGCTGTAAGCGACAAAGTACTAGAAAAATTGGCTCAGAAAGTCGTTACAAGATTCTCTATTTCAATTTTAAGGCATCAATGTAATGTTTTCTATTATTTGACTGTGACCCACATATCTCTGACTTGACTAATCCCAGTACCAAATAAGCGTTATTTACAAGCTAACCGCATATATCTGGTTTAGAAAACTTTTAGCTGGTTTGCAACAGATAAACTTTTGCAGAGGTGGGAGGATGTTGAATGTGTTGCATTTAGTATTTCATATTTATGAAAAAAAGTGTAAATTTTGAACAACAATGCTGTTTATTTGGTTGTTATTGATTTTGAGTAGCGTTGTTTACAAAAAAGTAGAAATAAAATACTGTAAGTGACCAAGGACTAAAACAATTGGCTCGGAAGGTTGTTACAAGATTCTCTCGCGGAGAATAATGGAGTATTGCATGATCGGGAAAGTTACTTTTACAATGAAATATATGTTGGTGATAGATTACCCGCTGCCAAACACCCATGAGATGGCTTGTAGGGTGTTATGTAGATTTTGGTGTAGAAGATAGTAGAATTTTAGCTTGAGTGATAACTGTCTTCCACAGAAGGGAGTCACCGACAGGAGGGGGTAGGAATGTATAGAGCATGAATGTGAGCCTTTCTTAGCATCACATGCAAAGGACTTCACGAGAACATATAGTTCTTCATCAGCGTAAATGGATTTCACAGTGGTAGTAGAGGGTTGGATAGATTCATTCGTTTAAGTCCTCAGGCTTGAAATTAGTCAATAATCGTTAAAATGCTAGTCCAGGAGAGAAAGTATTGCATCTTGGATTCCGCAATTCGTGATACTGAGAAAAAAATTTGTTATTTACATTCGTATTTCCCTGCGTTACTTGAAAGAATCCGTTCATATAAGGTCACGGTAAACGTCTGAATTTCTCATATATTTTTCCCTAAATTTGCAAAAATTCAGCAAGGTTTCCTTGACTGAAGTTGTACCAATTTTTAAGCAAATCTGGAAAGCTCAAAATTTTAAGCAAGGGAAAACTTGCTGAAATTCAGCAAATTTTCTGAGAAGAATGCTCATATTTTCAGGCCTAAGGAGGTTTTCAGGGAAAATATGCAATTTCATAAAACAACTACCCTGCATTCTACTTGGAAGAATTATTTTTATGGAAAATAAATACATTTCATTCAGATTTTAGAGACAAAGAACGTATAGGTTTGCTGATATGTAAGAATAACTTCAATTCAGCCATTTTTCTGAACTTCAGCAATTTTTTTTTAAAATGAGAAAGTCATAAAAGTTTAATTCAGAGAACTTTATGTATAAGGAATTTAGCTGAATTTCAGCAAGTTTTGTATGAACTAAAATTTTCTAGGTTTTGCAGGGTAGGTATTGAAACAGAAAAGGCGCGAACGGGTTTTGTTTTGTTCTGAAGTATTAGTTCCTTGATTGTCATGAAAAGCTTGCAAGAAAATAAATAATAGAAATTCTTAAAGCTTATCTTAAAAAGTCAATTTTCATTCCTTGTAATTTCATTATAGTCACCAGAATGCTTATATACGCATTTAAGCGAGTTGAAATGAGAGTGTGTTTCAAATAACTGATCGACCTTGGCTCTTTCGTACTTATCTGAACACGACAAAAATTAGGACTCCGCCGTCTGTCTCGTGGAGATACTAACGTCCCATTTTAGATAAAAAAAGCGGAACGCGCGGCGAATCTTCAAGCAGTTCACCGCACTCTGATCGCTAAAACCATTGACTTTAATTTATTGAGACCCGAGGAGATGTTTCTGCGGTAAGTACATAAATATTTTCTGGCGCCAGGCCACCTTGCTGGCGGGTAGAAAAGAAGACGTGCCTTATCGTCGATATCGAGGGGGAAAGGAATCAAGAATATGAGACTCGGAAAATAAAAAAAAAATAAGAATAAGAGGGGAGAGAGGGTAGGTGGGAAGTGTTGAATACACAGGATCCCCAACAATGGGGTCCAGATAAGGAGGGAAAAGAGTTGAGGATATGGGGAGGCCGAAGATAGGGGTTTGAAGGAGGAGGAAGCTTCAGCGAAGAAGAAAGTTGAAAAGGACGGAAGCCCGAACGAAGTAGACGAAGGAAGAACAGGTGAGAGATATCTAGGAAAAATAAGAACTCTACGGCTGGTATTCATAATCGTCAATAATTACAGATCCATTTCAATCTATGATTATTTATTCATTGACCGTTCCATCCGAAGATTGGTTGACTGCAGCCCTCCACCCTTCCCTATCTCATGCTAGTTCCCTAACCTTTTGAAACCTCTTCCTATGTACTTTCCTCTTTATTTGGTCCATGAACTTATTCCTTTGTCTTCTTCTGGAGACTTTTCCCTCTATTTTACCTTCAATTATGTTTCTTACAAACCCACTGTGTCTCAGAGTGTGTCCAATCCCTCTGGTTCTTCTTTTCTGTATAGTGTACTGGTCTTTCCCTCTTCTACTCTTCCCTACACCTCATCATTTCTTATTTTTTCTGTCCATTTTATCTTCAGCATCCTCCTCCAGCACCAGGTTTCAAAGGCTTTTAGTCTGCTCCGATGTGCTTTTCCAATGGTCCACGCTTCCGATCCATAGAGTACTACGCACCACACGAATGTTTTCACATAAAGTTTCCTGGTGTGTAATCCTATCTTCTTCGAGCTCTATGATTTTATCTCTAATTAATAACTGTTTTCTATTCATAGTTGTCAAAGAATCAATGTTTCATTAATCGTTGATTCCCGAATAAGAGATTCATCAATCTCTCATCGATATATATATTTACAGTCGTCAAGTAATCATTGTTTATTATTCTAGTATTCTCTTTTTCGAAGTAGAAAAGAGAAGAGCCCATGCTGATGACTGGGATATTTTTAATGTAAAGCTGCAGACGCTACATCATAAAACACTGCCAAAATTTGAGAATATTGTCCGTTGATTTTTCCCTAGTAACGCCTTCATTAACGTTGAAAAATCATAAGGAATAATGTTAATTCCTTTTAATTGAAAAAACATTGAGAAAAAAAATTCATCACTAGCCATAAGATGTCTTGCCGATTAAATTTCTCATGCCACCTAAAATAAACAAACATTCAAACAATGATTCACCAATTACGGATTACCCTAAATAATAAAAGATTCATGAATCATTGATTCACGAATTAGAGATTGTTTACTGTCTATGAATAACTGATCTAAAAAAATCAATGATCGATGAATAATCGCAGATTCACCAATGATTGGTTAATTATCCCGCCTAGAATACAGGCCTAAGTTATAATAATAATAAATATTTATTAGCTTTAGGTACAATGCCACTAACGTAAGAGCACCAATATTACAAGTACAATTGCGGTGATTTTAAACAACCAACAGAGTATGAAACTTGAACAATGAGTTTAAACATACTTGAAACATAGCAGTACAATGAGAAATGCAAAAATTATTATGCATATTTATATCTCAAAATAAAAAAAACTGGCAGTAAAAGGCATTTTAATGAAGACTGAACAAGAACAAAGTAGGAAGCGGATGGTGATATAGATGTAACAATGCGAATCGGAGATCTTTTTCTTTGCGTAAAATGTAAGAATAAAGTTTCGTTTTGTATGACAGCCTGTTTAAACTTTTCTTTAGGTCTATGGGGAGAGAATTCCATAATTTTGTGGATTTGACCAGGAAAGAGTTGTGGTATTCGGTGGTTTTATGGGCGTGGCAATATAAGCCAGATGCTTCACTCCTTGTATTCATATTTCGGGACTGAGGTTGGAGTGTAAACATGTCCATCAGATATTTAGGTTCTGAAACGGGAAATAAGGAGAATAGGAAGACGCTTAGCAAGTAATTACGCCTGCCCCTGACAGTAAACCAAGGTAGTTTTTCCTTATACGAAGAAACATGTTCAATATTATCGGAGTTTAAAAATGAATCTGATGCATGGATTTTAGATCCCATGTAGTTTGTCATTAAGCTCTTCTGATAGGCAACCAAGAACTAGAGAACAGTAATCTACGAGAGTAATCCCAAAAATAAGATCTCCAATTTTTTTAGTAATTAAAATATCAGTTTATTTTCTATGATATTTACATCATGTTAAAGGTTACACATTTGTCTATGTTTTCATATTCGACATTTCGGCCGATGCATTTCTGTAGACGCTGTGACAGTTTTTGCATGCCCATCTCACACCAGCTCGCCGCCGCTCGCCACAAGGTGCAAGGGCGTAAGCATTCTCAATTGCAACGCTCGCCCACATGACGCTCGTCAAACTGTCGCTTTCCTGCAAGAATTTAATGGAACATCATCCCCACCCTGGAGTCCGCACTTGGCACCCACTACCTCCTGTTCCCTAAGTCGAAAGAATATTTGGCCGGAAGGTGATCCAGCCCCGACGACGAGGTGAAAGAATAGGTTCAAAGCTTTCTCAAGTACATGGTGGCGAGCTGGTTTGACATGGGCAGACAAAACCTGTCACAGCGTCTACAAAAAAGCATCGACGGAAATGGCGATTGTGAAGAAAAATAGACAAATGTTTAACCTTTAAAATGATGTAAATATCATAGAAAATATACTGATATTCAAATTTATAAACACTTTGGAGACTTTAATTTTGGGATTACCCCCGTAGGTATAAGTATGAGGATGAGGAGGAAGGTGGCGATGCGATAAGAGGCGCGTGAGAGGAAAGAAACTATAAAAAAAAAGAAGTTTCCCGAGCCAAAGGCACTGTTATTTCGTCATTTTAATTTCGCTCCTCCTTGCGAACGTTGGGCGGGGTCTCTCCACAGTTTTTTTTAAGTGCTCATAAAAGAGAAGAGCGGAGGAGGAACTCCGACCCCTCCCCGTCCCCCAAGCGGTAAACGGGGCTAGGTGTTGTACATGACTAACGAAGGACCAGGGCGCTGGCTGGCATTAAAACGCTTTTGACTCGCGAGATTGCCTTTCCGACTGTGCTTTCCTCACGCGGTTGGCTGTTCCATCGTCACGTCTCAAACCCTCCTTATCCCCTCCCCCCTTGACAAAAGCGTTCGTTCATTCCCTCGCCGCTGGAATCTCATTCCGTCCCGACGGAATTGCGTCCCGAACGAATGACCGGGATTGTAAAAATGAAAGCCGAACACCTTTAGAGAGATCTGCTGTTTCACTTTCGGCACACGTTAAGAGCAAGAGACTTTCGCAGGTAGGCGCAAACAAACCCAGTTTCAAGTACACACACACGTATACATAGCACGTTACACGCTCTGGAACACAGGAGAAACTTTAAAATTTATCGTAAAAAAGGCAAAGTAGGCTGGTTTATTGTTTTTGGATGCGAATAACTGCCAAGTTTATTCTCAGTACCTGGGCTAGTTTGGAATTACTATACACTAGATGGTATGAATTCAATTTCAAAGGAAAGAATAAAAAAATACTGCTTTTTCATTGGATTAAAGAACCCTGCCGATGTGAAATTCAAAATACACAACCTATGCAGCAGTTACAGAGTAGCCTATTGTCCAATGAAGTCTGACTCACAGTTATTCACGTCTTTTAGAACATTTCAATCACATATCACCTCTATGACCAATAAAAAAATTCTAAGAGGTAATGGGCTTAGAGACTAAACAAGGACAGGGGCGTTAGCGAAGGAAGCGTCTAGTGATAGAGGTAAACAAATGACCAGAACCTCGGGCAATGTTATAAAGACGAGGCTGACAAAGAGCTTGATATAGAGGGTAGCGTTACATGAGGCAGAAACATGGACTATGAGAAAGGAGGACGATAACAGACTGCAGGCGTAAAGGAGAATGGAGAGAATGCGATATAGGATAAGGAAGACAAACGAGGATGAGCTTTGTACAGAGGGGGAGAAAAGGAATATTTTGAATGACAGCAGAAGGCAAAAGCTCGGAGTTATAACTGTTAAACACACCTGACAGGCAACTGGGAGATCCGGGTTCGAATCCGGTCAAGTCAAAAGGTTATTTTTGTAGCGAATATCGTGTCCTTGGTGAATATAGTAGCTCATGAACTGACTCATTTCGTCCATTCCAATCGTTCGTTTGAATACATTGAATATATTTCTAGCATCAGCGCCGGAAGCATTTGTAACCAATCACGACGATAAAAGTACATATTCACATGATAGCGGGAAAAGGGGCCAGTCAGAAGCAAGTTGAGCCCATCCACAGAGTATACGTATAATCAGGGACACCCTCCCCCACCAACCCAGTGATACCCAATGTCAGTGACATACAAAAACATTATTTATTCATTTATTTTTTATTTATTACCAAAGACACACACACAGATAACCTACATATATATATACATATATATAGAAATGTGTATATATATATATATATATATATATATATATATATATATATATATATATATATAAAAGTTTGCCAGAGGAAGGCAGACGACAAACACAGAAAACAAAAAAATGATGAACACACTTACAAAGTTTCTTGATATTTCGGTGCCACTAGCACCTTGGTCGCAAGAGCGAAGACTGAGAAGGAAGGGAGGACTGAGGTGGTAGGAAGGGAGGACTGAGGCGGAAGGAAGGGAGGGAGAGGAGGGACAGGGGAAGGGGAGGAGGGGGAGGGAGAGGAAAGGTGGGGGCGGGAGGCGGGAAGTGGAAGAAATTCGAAAGGAAGAAGTAGTATGGGCAGAGGTGATAGAAGAAGTTAGTGGGATTTATTGAGTCCTGGCGGAGAGAAAGCCTGGAATAAGTAAATGCAAGAGGACTCAAGATCTTTGATTTGGAGTGGGGAGGAGGAAGGGGGAAGGGAGGCGAGAATGCCAACCTTAAAAATGTTATTAAAGGTGGAGTTGTGGGAAGAAACATGGGTGGCAACAGGGAGGGAAACAGAAATAGAAGGTGGTTCATTACAACTGGAGCGGTGGCCATTCATGCGGATGTTAAGGGGAGTGGTCGTCAAACCGATGTAAAAACTAGGGCATAATTGGCAAAGAATTTTGTTTTCTTTGTTTTCTGTGTTTGTCGTCTGCCTTCCTCTGGCAAACTTTTATATATTCGTCACCTAAGTGATCCTAAGTGCATTTATATATATATATATATATATATATATATATATATACACACAATGGAAAACTTCGCCAAATGGCCACAAACACAATTAAAGAGGAAACTTACAGGGGGTAAAAAGACGAAAGTAAAGAGAGAGTCTTACTTAGAGACGTTTCGGGTGTTATCCCTTCTTCAGTCACACAGAGAATTATTCTTGTTATTGCTCAAAAGTTTAAAGGTTTTTGTTTTTATGTTTGTTGTCTTTTGTCCTTGTTTTTGTTTTGTGGCCTGGCTGTGGTTTTGCTGGTTTCCCACCGTCCTATGGCGAATACTGGGCCATTATTTTTCCCGTACCAGTGTAAAATATTCCAGTGAATACCCTGAATAGGCGACAGCCTAAAGCGGGGACCACACCGTTGTTTTTGTTATTCTGTATTGTTCGGTGTGGAAATAAACGTATTTTGACTTGACAACACCACCCCCCAACCCCAGCGATTTCCCAACCCCCGACCCCTGAGCTTCCCAACCCCCACCAGTGCCAGTGTCTCATAAACATTTATTTATTCATTATAAGGGACTATATATAATGTTAAAAAGTTTATTCATGTTGCTCGCTTAAAATTATATACATTGTTGAACATTTATTTTTGGTGCGTTTGCATTAGTCTGTTTAGCCCTGCTTATTTTTGTTACGTTTGGTAGCCTGACGGTGGTTTTACGGGTTATCCACCGTACTAGGGCCAATATTCTGCCGTATCAGTGACATTAAATTTTTATTGAATTTAATTTTTTTAATTTAATTAATTTTTAAAAAATTAATTTATTTTATTTTTATTTTAAAAATAAAATTAAAATTAAATAAATGAAACCCTGAAGAGGCGCCAGCCTAAAACGTGGTCCACAAAGTATTTTTTTTTATTTTCTATATTGTATTGTTTTGTGTGGAATAAACGAATTTTGACTCGACCTGGCCAAAACATTCACCCTGAGGACGATGGCGGAGTATGCCTTCGAAGCGTCGGTAACGCAAACTAGCCTGAAATCTTACAATATGTATGAGAGGCTTGCCTCTTCTTCCTCGCAGCCTTCATACCCTCCTTTCCTATCCAGCTCTTTGTGGGACTTCTTGGTTGGTGATTTTTCATACGCCCACAGTATCTTCATCATTCATCGATAAAAAAACACGTCTCCATTGCTTCAAATTCCTTTTTCTCTGCAGCAGCTATTGTCTTCACTTCATCGCCTCCAAAAATCATGCTCCAAATATAAATTATTTTCACCACAGTGCTTCTTTAAATTGCCTCAAGATTTTTTACGAAATATTAAAAATAATTTTCCGAGGAGTCTCATGAAAACAGAGTAGCAATTTGAGTTGTCGTGATGAATTTTATTTTACTCTTTCAAATAGGCACATATGCACTCCCAACAAAGTAGCGTCTCCAACAGCCTTAAGTTATTATTTTTCACGTCTGGTTATCAAACATTTCCAGTCGCACACCCGAGCGGCAACTGGCTCGCCGGATGGCATGCAGATTTAGCAGAAAAATGCCCCATTTATTTAGCAAGGATGGTTAATTGTTCCATTTCCTTGAGGGGACGGTAGGGGGGGACGATAAGTAGGGTGAAGCGGATGGATAAAAAAATAACAAAAAAATACGCTAGCCCGACGTTTCTCGGTCGGCTAACGAGTTTTCGGCCCGCAAAATTAATTTCCGAGCTACGCGCAGAGCAGAGCACCCGACGACGAAACCAAGTGAGACCGCGGGAGGAGGGAGGCAAAGTTTTCGAAGAGGACCGAATCCTAGGAGTCCCTTAAAACCCCCTACGGGAGTGGGGTAGAAAGAGGACGGGGTATTGCGAGGGGAGAGGACGCTCATAAAAGTTTTCCATCTCTCTCTCTCTCTCGTGGAAGGAAGGGGATGAAAGCAAACAAACAAATGAAATCCACCACCGCGCTCTCATGAAAATACACATAATTCAGCGGCGGCGCACATACACACATACACGCCAAGGAAGGCGGATTGCGCGGAGAGGCATCTCCATCATTCCCTCAAGCCGTTTCCCAAGAAAGGCTCGAAGTTTTTCAGAGAGAAAAACTTCTAATTCAAGAAATCTCTCCGCTCGTGAGAGGGAACGTGCGGTGGGGGATAGGAGAAGAAATACGTAGAAATTTACGAAAATAAGGGCGCGGCCAAAAAATTGAGAGGATACTGTGTATCTGAGTTGGGGTGGAGTTATAAGGCTGAAAGAGAAGGAGGAGATAATAATAACTGGGACAGCGACTGGAGGGGGAGGAGGGAGAAAATATAGGGTGGACTACAAGAACGAATTTTAGGCATCGGCTAAGCTGGCCAACGGCTAAACGCCCACCAGTTTTATCGGTTTTAGTTAGACGTCGACTAGGCAACGGTTAGCGGATGTTGCTTTTCATTTTTAAAGAATAAGTCCGGAAGGTTTATTAAGGGGGCATAATTAATTACATGACACCAAAATATATTTCCAGACGAAAAACTCATTCAGCATGACTTTTCCAAGCCTTTCACGTCCTTGTTCCGAAACCCATAATTTTCACAGGCGTTTCAGACAGACAAGGCCGAGAGCAACCCTGACTACCACAGACCATTAAGAAAACGTAGGTTAAGTTGGTAGGGTGGAATGAAAGTTCGAATTTTAGGCATCAGCTAAGTTGGGCAACGGCTAATCGCCCGCTTTCACCAAAAGTTTTATCGGTTTTTTTTAGGACGCCGTCTAGGCAAGGGTTAGCGGATGTAGCATTTCATTTTTTGGAGAATAGGACCGGGAGATTTATTAAAGGGGCATACTTAATTGCATGCCACCGAAACATTTTCAGACGAATAAACTCATTTCCCATGAATTTTCCAAGCCTTCCAGGTTTTTCAGGTCGACAGCAACCCTGACTACCGCAGACCCTTGAGAAAACGTTGGTTAAGAGTTACTGTGCACAGAGATGCGAAGGTTTCAAACCTAGGCGGAGGCGAGGGAGATTGAGGTCAGGATGCAGTATAAGGATAGAAAAGTGGTAGAGGATTGAGTGTTGCAGTACGACATTTTCGAAAGATTACATATCGCAGACGACACATCGCAATACCTCAGAGTACAGGGGAAATGTAGGTTAGTCAGCGGTGCACGGTTATGCCAGGGTTTTTTTCAGCCGCGTGGGAGCAAAGCAAAAATGGGGAAGGAGGCTCACGGAGTAAAAAAGTGAGGCGGGGGAGAGGGCAATTAAAGTGTTGGCGCTACGTAATGAGGGACGAGCAGCGCGGGAGATAAGCTGATGAGAAAGGGATGAAGTGGGACGGGTTGTGAGGAAATGACGGAGCATGGGAGGAGTAGATGAGAGGCAGTCGCAACTTTAAAGTGAGAGGGGAATCGCTTGGACGTGGGGTTTTTTGACGAGAGTCCAGTCGCATTAATATTCTAGAGGAGTCTTTTATTTTTCAGTAGAGTGGGTATGGTCTTAATTGTTATTCAGTATCTCCGGCGATGATGCGTAAATAGTACTGGCGTAGTTCTGAGCTCTAATCGTCATTGGTCGTTCAATGCAAATATTGACCAAACGACCGCTGGAGACGGAGGACCTAATAACTGGGACAGCGACTGGGGAAGGGGAGGGAGAAAATATAGGGTGAAATGCAAGAACGCATTTTAGGCATCGGCTAAGTTGAGCAACGGCTAAATGCCTGCTTTCACAAGTTTATTTATTTGGTTTCTTGTTGGACACCGTCTAGCCAACGGTTAACGTAGTACGTTCAATTTCATTTTTAAAGAATGATTTATTTTTAAGAAGCTCTCCTTCTTTCCCTATCAAATCCTAGTTCCCTCGTGCCATGGCATTTTATTAAATATAATTTCCCTTTTCTTTTGTCTATGTATTATTCCTAGGTTCCCCTCTGGGGAATTTTCTCTCTATTTTACCTTCAATTATGTACTTCACAAACCCACTGTGTCTCTGGGTATGTCCAATCCATGTGGTTCTTCATTTCTGTATGTTGTTCCACACGGTTAATTCCTCTTCTACTCTCTTTTACACTTCATCATTTCTTATTTTGTCCATTCATTTTATCTTCAGCATCCTCATCCAGCACCAGGTTTTGAAGGCTTCTAGTTATTTCTGGTCAACTTTCCCAATGCTCCATGCTTCCGATCCATAGAGTACTACGCTCCACACGAACGTTTTCACATACTGTTTCCTGGTTTGTAGTCCTATCTTCTTTGAGCACAGCAGTTATCTTTTTACCACGAACGCATTTTTTCGTCTGTGTATTTATTCCTTGGTCTTCCTTTGGGGACATATCACTCCATTCTTCCTTCAATTATGTTCTACACAAATCTATTATTGCAGGGTGTGCCCAATCCATCTGGGTCTTCATTTACGTATGGTTGTTCATATCGTCTTCTTTTAAAATACTCCTCTATAAGTTACATCATTTCCAATGTTATCCATCCATTTGATCTTCTATATATTCTTCAGCACCAGGTTTCGACAGCTTCGACAACACCTAGTCTGTCTATTACCTGAGGATGACGAGCCATGTCAAAACTGGGGTCTTAAATAAAATTGCCACCTGATGATGACGTATGACATCAAAACCCGGGTCGTCTCAAAAAAAATTATGTGGAATAACAAAGTTACTTCATTTGTAATGTATAGTAAATTTCATAAAGTCACGCCTAAGACTACTGACTATGATGGAAATTAAACAAATTATACTTTTAATTGTTTAAAACTCCTTCTTTGAGTAAACTTAGTCCAAATGTATTAATAATATTTTTCCGTCACCGCTAATTATATTCATGAGCAATCAGAACAACTCCCTGATTCTGGGAGGAAGAAAGTTCCAAAACTGAAGTATTGTTACAGCTCATCTGGACTGGACGAGAATAAAAAGAAAGGAGAAGAAATCAAAGGGGTTAAAGCGGGGACCGATGAAATGGGGCTGAAAGCAGGGTAAGAGCGAACCACATCACCCTAACGCAAAAGGGTTCCTCGGCCCTTTTCCCTTTTGCAAAAGAGGGGCGGGGCCCCAGAAAGGGTCTCCTGAGTAGTCCTCGGTCGCATTTCAAATTCCACCCTTTTCCGTACCCTAAAGTGGACGGCAAGGAATAAGGGATAAGGCGGGAGGGGGGAAACGCCCCCCTACCCCCAACCAATGGATCCCACTCCTGTGAAGTGAATTTCAGCTGTGTAAATCTGAACCACCCATCCCGAAGGGTCATATTGTCTCAAGCCGAGGTGCCATTTATCGCCCGGGAGACCGGGGATGCGAAATGCCTTGTCACGCCGAACCCAAACGCAATCTTTGCACCTCGTTGGGGGGTCACAAAATGTTTTAACTCGGTTTTGGCCGACTAAAAAGGGGATGTGAGCTTATCCTTCCCTCAACCGCGACTGCTGAAGTCATTTGGGGGTTGAAGATAGATGTTAAGGCAACAATAGCGATGGGACTGGATTCGATGGTGTGAGCGAAATAACACCCACGAGTTTAATCTAATAGATAGAAAACATTACGATTTGTTCAGACATTAATATATCTCAATTTTTATTTTATTTTTCTATAGTTTTATATTAAGAGCTTGATATGGCACGTATGGAGTTGTATGGGGCAGAAACGTGGACCCTCAGAAAGTAGGACGAGGATAGGCTGCAAGCATTTGAGATGTGGGTGTGGAGAAGGATAGGGAAGGTGAGGTGGACGGAGAGGAAGACTAACGAGGAAGTGCTTGAGATGGTGGGCGAGGAAAGGAAACTTCTTGATGAAATTCGAGATCGGCGGAGTATGAGGCTGGAGAATGTAATCAAGGGCGTTGGGGTGGCTCAAGAATGTGATAAAGGGAAGGATTTTGGGCCAGCGGGGAAGTGGAAGAAGGGGAATTGATCAGAAAAGTGGAACCTCAGAAAGGAGGACGAGAATAGGCTGCAGACACTTGAGATGTGGGTGTGGAGAAGGACGGAGAAGGTGAGGTGGACGGAGAGAAAGACTAATGAGGAAGTGCTTGAGATGGTGGGCAAAGAAAGGAAACTTCTTGATGAAATTCGAGACCGGCAGAGTGGGTGGCTGGAGAATGTAATAAGAGGCGAGGGATTGCTGAAGAATGTGATAGAGGGAAGGATGTCGGCCAAGCGGGGAAGAAGAAGAAGGAGAATCGGTCTAATGGACTGGATGAAGACGGGTAGATCGTATGCTGAGGCGAAAAAGGATATTATAGAGCGAGATAGGCCCCTGAAAAAGTAGAAAATGGGAGGAGAGTCTCTGTAATTCAATAAAACCTATCTCAACCGGTAGAGCGCATATAAATAAATACATAAAAAAGTGAGACGCTAAGTCAAAATTCTAAAATGAGTTAATTCAACGGTCGAGATGTTGCGGAACATCATTCTGAATCTCTAAAAACTTTCGAAGAGTGGGATATAGTCCGAAGGAGGGAGAGAAGAAACGCACTAATGAATGGCATTATATTTCAAAGTCATTCCCCTATACTCTCTCTCCCACCAAGAAACCTTGACCTAAATATCCTGTCTTCCCCTGTACCCCACGCCCCTACCTCCCCGATGTATATATAATGCTTTACAATAATAAGTAATTATCTCCGGCTTAACTTTGTGGAAGTGCGTACAATCCATGACTAAAACAATTTTGTCCTTCATCAGGTCCTGATGATGGCACGAAATTGCTGAAACCCGGGTCGCATGTATGATCAAAATTTGTGTGGATTGAAACAAAGTTGTTTTAATCATGGACTTTACAGTAATGTTAATTAATTTGCTGATGCTAGCAGTGTAATTAACGGTATCTTATATTTCATGTAAATGAAACCTTTTTACGAAAGCATGTAAAAAGTTTGTAATAATACTCTCCATTTTTTATATCATTCAATATTCTTAAACGCCTCCATCACGGCATCCTAAGTATTTCTTAGTTTTCTTTTATATTCTTTTAACACCAAGAACATATAAACAACAAAAATGCATGACTACCAATGAAGGTATACCATCCCCTCTATCCTGGGCCCCAACTTCCCCGAAGGAAATATAATGCTGTCCTCTGAAATAAGAATTCATGTTAAGTGTCGAAACGTGTTGTACAAAGGAATAACAGAGTGGATGTTACTAAGTTTTTTAAAAATACATACTAAAAATAGTTGATAATTGTGTATCTCTACCAGGATTAGTTCATTCCGTGCTCACACTCATGGGATTGTTTTCAAGAAAATCAAGGTAATCTGATGTACAACGCTACCTACCATTGCTTTTTTTAGCAGAAATTTTTAAAATGTTATTTAGCAGAAATTGAGTATTAAAGTGGCAATATAAAATCAAGGATAACATGAAATAAAGCTATAAACTTGTTGGTTCTCAGGTTTCCGCGGATCTGGAATGATGTTCTCTGCATTTTTTTCCGGGACTTCTTCCGCGTAAGTTGTTTCTGGGACAACAGTTTGGCTGGCAGTTCAACCTGAAGACACTGGCAGGACAGCCACCAAAACTCTTGTTCCAAAAACCACTTACGCAGAAGAAATTCCGAAAAAAAATTCAGAGATAAAAACTAGTGAGTTTAATGGATTCCAAAGAAATGAAATTCCATTGAGGGCCATGGAGTGATAAGATACATCTCCAATCCGGGAATAATGTTCGCAAAATTGAAAGGGAACATAATGGAGTTTGGCAAGTTCAGACCTACCCTTATTTCAACCTAACCAATCATTGGGCACGCGATTTAGGCATGTCATTTCTTGTCTCGAGCGTCTCTCACTTGAAGTTATTTCAACCGTTCCTAGATTCCATGAGAGACTTTTCCGTGGAATGGAGTAATAAATCACAATGAAATAACATCCAAAGAAATATACTATTCAAAACTTATAGCACGCGAAAATAAATGATGAAATGTAGAGAAGAGTAGAAGAGGAGAGGACCAAATGGAGCACCATATAGAAAAGAAGAACATGATGGATCGGACACATTCCGAGACACAACGGGTTTGTAAAGTACATAATTGAAGGTGAAATAAAGGGAAAAGTGCCCAGAGGAAGACCCAGGAATAAGTTCTTGGACCAAATAATGTGGAAAGTGCATAGAAAGAGATACCAAGAGATTAGGGAACCAGCATAAGATAGAATAGAAATAGAAAACAATTTAATTGTCCTGGGACAAAGTCCCTTAGGACATTAAATTAGTTTACATGCCTTCATGAGGAGTGGAATACAAAGACAGAATACAAAGCCTTACAAAAAAAAGAAAACAAACAAATAACTTTCAAGTCAGCAGAGAGATATAAAATGAGCGAGGTAAATGAAAATGAAAAAAGTCTCAATATCAATAATCGAAATAGTAAGTTAAAACAAAAATGTACAATCTGTAATATCTATTAATAAGAAAAAATGAAAAGCAAACAAACGAATATTTTATAAGACAGAAAAACAGCAAATGATTATAGTGAACAAGTAACATTTAACAATGTCATCTCATATCATTTTGTCTTCTCATATAGAGGCGAGAGAACATTTGGGAGACAAAAAGTCAGCCATACTCCTTTTAAATTGTGAGATATTCCTAGAAAATTTAATACTATCAGGCAACGAGTTCCATAATTTACAGGATGAGATGTGGAAAGTATTTTCATATTTTGTTGTGCGGTACTTGGGGATGTAAAATGTTTTTGTTATACGGGTCGATCTCTTGTTAGTTTAAGCATTAAAAATCAAGTTTTCTTATATAAATAAGAAGGGGTTTTCGAGTTCAGTACTTTGAATAACATTAAGGCCTTTTGAATTGTTCTTCTCTGATTCAATTTTAACCAACCCAGCTTTGCGTAATATGGAGATACATGCTTGTTGAAACGAATATTAAAAATGAATCGCATACATGAATTTTGCAGTCTTTGTAATTTAACGCTTAATTCATTTGTCATATCGGAGTATATAATTGAATAATATATAATATAGATAGGGAAGGATGGAGGGCTGCAGCCAACCAATCTTAGGATTGAACAACCAACGAATGAATGAAACGCACGAAAGTATAAAGCATAAACAAACAGCAGAATATCAATGTTCGGACTTGGATGATGTTACAGAGAGGTACCACCCAAAGAAGACCGAAGAGTAAAGGTATCACTTTATTTCCGTTTTTTTTAATCATAAATCTTGGTTCCTCTACCACTGGGGGACGACTAACAGAAATAATGAAAAAATTAAACTCAGATTTCAAGTTCCATTCAACGATAATATTTTAAAAGGATCCCGACGGTCGACGGGCAGTGAAATAGGGGCTGGGTCTTTCCGTCAATAACGGGATCTAAAGGGTGATTCAGGCTTTAATATGGTTTGCTTTAAATATTTAGCAGGATTATATGGCTTGAGGTAGTATGTATTAGCAAATAATTCACGTCCATCGGGAAAAAACATAGCAATCTCTTGTCAAAGACTATGAAACAGAAAGTAGGTGAACAAAATCTTGGCTGGTTGCTCAATCCTAAGATTAATTGACTGCATCCCTCCACTCTTCCCTGTCTAATGCTCGTTCCCATTCCTCACGTATCTCCTTCTATGTTCTCTCCTCTTTTTTGGCCCATTAAATTATTCCTAGGTATTCCTCCATTGTGCCTTCAATTATGTTCTTCACAAATCCATTGTGTCTCAGGGTGTGTCCAATCCAAATTGTTTTTCTTTTCTGTACGGTGTTCCACAGAGTCCTTTACTCTTCTATTTATTTGCACACATCAACATTTCGTAGTTTATCCGTCCATTTAATATTCAGCATCCTCCTCCAGCACCAGGTTTCGAAAGTTTCTGGTCTTCTCTGGTCAGCTATTCCAATGGTCAATGCTTCCGATCCATAGAGTGCTACGCTGCACACAAATGTTTTCACATACTGTTTCCTGGTTTGTAGTCCTCTCTTCTTTGGGCAAAGCAGTTGTCTTTTTTTACCATGAACGCCTTCTTACCTTGTGCTATTTTCTCCACCTGATGTCCGCTGCACTTCTTCCGTCCAACATGATGTCCCTTCCGCGAAAAAATGACGAGCCAATACATTCAATTCGTGCGCTAAATATTTAACAACCGTGCGTCGAGAACGAGGCGAAAAAAGCAACTAGCGATGATGAGATGACGCGTGAGAAAAATCAACCGACCAATTTATCGACAGCACTTCTGCGCCATTGCTCACCTTAAGAAAATTCGCTAGCACGATTCCCCTACAAAAATTTTCCGAAAATTATGCCCGACCGAAAACGGAACGCTTTCGAAGGCTTGGGGGAAAGGAGGTTGGGGAGTTTTTAATTGTCGCGGGGGACGCATTGTATCGATCGACACAGATAACCTTTGGAAGGGAGGGGGAGGTGAGAGGGAGAGAGAGAGGAGGGATGCATAAACCCGAAACGAGGAAAAACAATGGAGGGAAACGAGGAATGGGGGAAAAAGAAGAGATTTTCGTGAGCGCGTGGATCGCTCTTTGAATGCTTCGGCGGAGGGAAAGCGGAGAGCATTCAAAAACCCGTGAACGGGAGCTCTCTCGAATTAAAAGGAAAAAAAACAGTGGAACGCCGGGCCGCGATGTACGCAGGGATGGAAGAAGGGAATGGGGGGCCAAAGGGAGAGAAAGACTCGCCGAAAACGAGGTTGCACAAGGGGAGCCGCAAGAGAGAGAGAGGGCTCTCGGCGCTCGCAGGAAAATCTGACGTAAAATTGGTTTAATTAACAGAGAACTTTTTTTTCTTCTTACTTTTATTCCCTTCCTTTTTTTACTTTTAGCGTACAAGCATCACAAGGCGATATACCGGAAGGATGCAGAACAAAACTTGGGTTATCTTCAAATTCGCTTGAAATTAATTCAATGGCCAAGCAAGGGAAGATAGTTCGGAATCAAGGGGTTGGTGCGAGATTGACAAAAGAAATCTTTGAAGCTTTATGCGTTTTGTGACAGGGAGGCAAAACCGTGCGACGTGGCAAGGCATCTATTGCCATTTGCGATAGATATCATGAGATATCGTACAACTATTATGAGTCACCAGCGCTACTAATCAGTGCGACATTTTTTTGAATGATATTGAGCTATAACCTTAAGGCGGGTTTTCACCTGGCAGTTGACTTTTATGGAAGTTGAAAGTGAAGCGACATCTCTAATTGTATCACCACTTGAATTGCATCGTTCTTCTTACATATAGCTTCCGGTTTTATCCAAACAAATGGATGACGGAAATAAACAATGAAAGTGGTAATTACGAAAATCGCCCAATTTTGGCAATAATGGCGTTCGTATATCGCAGTTTGAATCCCATAAACATTCGTGGGTTTAACAAATATGTATGAATTACATTAATTGTGCAATATTACGTCGAATCGTGTGTCAATCGTGGCACTAATAATTATTATCTAATAAGAGATAAGTCATAAAGATTACCTCAGGGGTTTTACAGAATTAAAATTTTTTCAAGAACAAATAAATATTTACATAAGCAACAATGAGTCCTCCTCCTAATAAGTTATTCGTTATTTACATTTTAAATCTCCTTTTGCTGTCATGTGACCAAGATTCCACCGGATACGATAATGCTAATTTATCACAGAATCGATATGTTACGTGCAGGCAAAATAGAAACTAGTCTAGTCTCTCTGCAAGTGCGAACCGCGGTCTATTACTAACACTACCGACTACTACTGCAAAGGAAGTGCGTGCTTACACATCAAAGGGTCGCTTGTGCAAGTGTGCAAGGCTACTGTCATGGAAGTGACTTCCACGAGTAA
This sequence comes from Ceriagrion tenellum, assembly GCA_963169105.1. NCBI lineage: Eukaryota > Metazoa > Arthropoda > Insecta > Odonata > Coenagrionidae > Ceriagrion > Ceriagrion tenellum. Next base: position 68,091,233 of record OY720643.1, on the reverse strand, counting down.
ACCCGCCTTTTATCATTCGAAATGCTACAGGCATAACGGCCTGTACCGTAAAACCGTGACTTTGATCGCCTGGGGATGAGAGAGAACTTAGAATACGACTCATTTTGTTTCTGGCACATGCGGTTAAAGTAGCATAAGTTGGGCAAACTTGTATCCACCTGTTATTCAGAGCTTTGAGCGGTATTTTTCCAGAGTTTATGTTAGAAGAGCCAGCAGGATATAGTTCGAAGATTCATCGTTTTAAGAACGTTCTACAAACTTTAGATCATTTTATACATCCTTTTTGAATTGAAACCAAATATTTCATTCAATATTGTCAGAGTTGTGTTCCAAGAAAACGTCAAATTTAAAATAATGTATTGGCGGCTGCGTGTGGGTTCTGAATTTTCCAATTTGCGGGGCGGGGTGACTTTGATCTGATCACTCAAACAAATCATTCATCGGAGCGTCCATGGGTTACTTAATTTGTTCACTTATTAACATTATAACTATAATTAAGCATGTTTAAAATATCAAGTCCTTATAGCAGAAAATATGAGCGATTTACCAGAATCTTAATGGAGGAAAACATTTCATCGTAGCCACATCAGAAATGGTTATTATCGAGCTTACGATGACATTAAAATACACGAGAGTAGGACGAAAAGTAACGCCCGACATCTCGTTTTAACTCCTAAACAACAGAAATCAGTTCGTTCAAACGGTTATCAAGATATACATCTCCATTGGTCGCAGAGCCTTGACAGGTTATCATGATGCCAACGAATCAAAAATTTCAGTGCCCTGACCAATTTTGCGGGCTCTGGATAGGATAGAAGGATAGACTGTAAGATTAGGCTAGTAAATACCAATCACTAAAGACATGAAAGAAGTAAATTGCTTCTGAATTTCTCGTCTTTCCTAATGAATTTTGAATAATGACGGGGATCCGGCAACTCTCCAACTCCCACCTAGGAGCTAGATATCCTGCCGGACGAGACGTTAAAACCATGGTCTCCTTGGCACCTTTCGTTAAGAGCAGGCTAATGCCGATGCCGCGTTTCTATCCACCCTTATTCCCTTACCTGTCCCCTATGGCGCAAATGACCTTAGCAGTCGGTCGACTTCCCAAAAATTCAATCCAGTCCAATTGAATGATGACACTTAGTACTTTTCTACAACTCTAGATATTACGACGAAGAAGTGATTAGCGCAGTGAACACCTGGCACCATAAACAAGAGTGAGGACGGCTACCGATAGAGCACACACGCCCTTGTGAACCGCTCGAGGTAGGCAATCGAACTTGAGGGAGATTACGTGGAAAAATATAACGAGCAGATAAAACATCATTCTTTCATAAGGGTGCATTTCATTTTCGTGGAATAAATAGTTTTTGAGAAAAAAAAGTTGGAAATAACTTATTGTGCAACTCTCGTATTGAGAGGTGAACTTGGTGGAATGTGACCAACATATCTCATCTGTTTTGGATGTTTCTGCTCAGGAAGAGATTATCTCACTATCCAAGAAACATGCACTTTACCATAACAGACATATTTTCAGTAGTTTCAGGACATTAATGCAAAGCTGAGAATATAAATGACTCTCTGATCCTCTTCGATTACCACTGGCTACTTCAACAGCAAAGGTTTTCGCGAAAAAAAGTTGGACATAACTTTTGGGGGAACCCTCGTATTGAGAGGTGAACTTGGTGGAAATGTGACCAACATATCTCAGCTATTTGGATGTTTCTGCTCAGGAAGAGATTGCCTCACTATCTAAAGAAACAGGCAGTTTACCATAACATGCACAGCTTTCAGCAATTTCAGGACATTAATGCGAAGCTGAGAATATTAATGACTCTCTGATCCTCTTGGATTACCACTGGCTACTTCAACAGCAAAGGTTGTATTCGAAAGAGAGAGAGAAATGGAATAACTTATTGGGCAAATGTCGTAAAATTGTAAAGTAATTTGCATGTTTTATACCTAATGTTGGTTTTCTAATAGCTCTTATTAATAGCTTTTTCCAATAGAATAAGTTAAAGGAACATAATTTTTTCATACGTATATTTGTGTCGAAAAAATAGTTTTTGATAAAAAATGTGGGGCATTACGTTTTGGGCAACCCTCATAGATATGCGTACACGTTATAATAGAATATTATTGCATTCATCTCTCCCAGTTTACAAACCACTACCCAACTCAAGAGATTAATGGGCACTAATTTAATATTCACATGAATTTCAACGCCAAAAAGTACTGCGTACATAAGTAGCCGATTCATTAGCGGCATAGTGAGAAAGAAAAAATTAATTTGAGCACCAAAAAACTTCTGCCTGATTGAAATAGCCCGCATCAAAATTAATTATCTTTTGCAACCGCCGCCGGATAAGTAATTAATCTACGGCTTTTTACAATGCGGTCAGAATATTAACCACCCTCATTATTTTTGCGCGTTTTCAAATTTTCCTCATCCATCTCAAGGCATGGGACACGCCGTGGACCCCTTTGGAAAAAAAAGAGAGGAGTAAAATTGCCGTTTAGCGTAAAAAATCAATATGTGGAAAAACCAATTTCCGTTGAGAGAAGGAAGAGACGGAGAGAGAGGAAAGGAAAAGGGAGAAAGGGGATAGATAAAGGAAGGGTTGAAAATAATGAGAAAAGCGTAAAAAAAGGGCAAAATTTATCTCTAGCCAAATGAAGAAGAGGGGTGACGGAAAAACATGGGATAGCCCTCCCTCTACCATTTTCATTTCTCCGTCAATATTCAGAACAGCCAAAATCGGCCACACTAGTTGGGCAGTCAAAGAATGTTTTTCAGTGAGTGAACGCTATAAAAGTATTTATGGAAATTGTGTGAAACTCACAGTGGATAAATCATTAGCCTGGACTGGGAATCGAACCCAGATCCCTCGTTTTCGCGCCGAGTGCTCAAACTAATTAAGCTACCCAGGCGTCCTCTTCTACTGTGAATCATGTAGGGGCTTTCAGGAGCAAGTTGTCCTGCATATGACGCAGTCTTCAAGCGTATACGAAGTTACCTATGCTATTTTTCTCAGGGTGTATAACTTATATTAAACACTGTATTTATTACAAGATTACATCTGTATTTATTATTTATAACAAGCTGTATTTCCAACATATTTACATGTTTAGCATTTACATGTTATGGTATATACAAAATATTTACAAAATATGTATGTTAATATTGCTGTTTTCAGGTATTCTCGTCGCGTGTTCAGTTTTTCTGACCACAGTTTCTCCCGTCTTCCTGGGAGCGTCTTCAGGTCCGTTAGACATTTTATAATTATTGTACAACAACTAATTACAAAATGTCCAACGGACCTGAAGACGCCCCCAGGAAGAGGGGAGAAACTGTGGTCAGAAAAACTAAACACGCGACGAGAATACCTGAAAACAGCAATATTAACAAGTATATGAGTCGCGGAAGCCTTCAAAGAAAAATATGTATTTACTTATTTTTATGATATGGTGAAAAACACTGTACAAATCGCAGGTGAACCCTCACAGTAGAACACTTGGCGCGAAATCGAGGGATCTGGGTTCGATTCCCAGTCCAGGCGAATGATTTTTCCACTGTGAATTTCACGCAATTATGCGATCACTAGCGGGTGACTCCGTTGAAGTAACTGCGTGGTTAGTTCCGAGGTTCTTTGAAAATATTAATGGAAAGTTGACAGAAAGACAGATTATCATCATTGGTCGTTCAATACAGAGATTGACTGACTGCAGCCCTCATCCTTCCCTTTCTAAAGCTAGTTCCCTTACCTCTTGGTACCTCTTCCTATGTACTTTCCTCTTTATTTACTCCATAAACTTATTCCTGGGTCTTACTCTGGAGACTTTTCCCTCTACATTTCATTCATGTTCTTCACAAATTTAATTGTGTCTCAAGGTGTGTCTAATCCATCTGGTTCTTCTTTTCTGTATGGTGTTCCATATGATCCTCTCCTCTTCAACTCTCCTGTACATTTCATCATACCTTATGACAGGCTATTCCGACAGACAAAAGATACCGCATCAAAATCGGTCGTTCAATCCAAAAACTGATCGACCGCAGCTTTCCATCCGATCTGATCTCACCACCCTATTATTAAATAAACTAGGGTGAATCAAGTGAAATAGAAATACTATTGTACTCCCGCTATACCTCATCTCGAATGCAGCGTGAGCTCTTTGGACCCCGACCAGAATGTTTTGAGTTGCGAAGTGAATGAAGTACAAAGGTTAAGCCGCAGCATTCGCTAAAAACTGTCGAAAGCGAACAGACAGTGTTATATTGAAATTACCGCGAGAAAAATTCGGTCTGGACCGGGCAATGGAACCGCGGACCTTAGATTTGCCGGGCCAATGCTCAGACCACAACGATACGCTAACGCAGGGAAGCCACGCTTCACTAAAATTCCCTCTCCCGCAGGGAACCCTGCGAAGGAGGCTAGGCTTCTTTGCTAAGCATAGAGTAGGGGTCTACCCATTGATCCGGCAAACCAAAGGTCCGTGGTTTCATTCCGGTTCAGGCCGAATATTTCTCGTGGCAATTTCAATGTATTTCACCTGGTATTTTGGAATATTTTTAGACAGTGTTACAGCAGATGAATGATCAAGTTAGTTGAAGTTCGAGACTCGGATGCTGCACGCTAGGTTTAGATTTTTCGAAAAATGCAGCTCAGATGAGTTTCGACACAAAATGGGGAGTACTATTTTGACCCCGCGCTGTGTTTCTAGAAGTGATATAAACTACAAAATGAACATTTCCGAACTGAAAGGTACCTTCTTTCCATGGGTATTTGAATCATTCATTCAATTATCGCACATACTTCGTTTTTTTCATCTGCGTTTATTGCTGCTATTCGTAAAATTTTCACCACCTCAAGAATGGAATTCTCATTTACTTCGAAACTGCATTCTCTAAAAGATATCGCCTTATCTTAAGCCATATCAGACATGGAAAAAAATTCCGAAGGTAAAATAGTCCCCAAATCGGATCCAGGGGCGTGAACTACTAGTAGGATTACTACCCTGAAAGCCACATCAAGAGTGAGTGACATGAGTTTATGTTCGAAACCACAGCATAGGCTTGGCAAGGGAGCTTATGGTCGCGGGTCTATCGCCTCACATGACGTAATAAGTATAACAGAATTACAATGGGATGTCATTTGGTAATTTTACGCTTCAGCCTCTCCATGAAAGGATAATGCCTAGCCACATAGTTCGTTATTTATTCTGTACGTCATTTGGATGTACTCAAAGAATATAGGACTACAGACCAGGTAACAGTATGTGAAAACATACGCGTGGAGCACTCTATGGATCGGAAGCATGGACCATTGCAAAAGCTGACCAGAAAAGACTAGAAGCCTTCAAACCCTGGTGCTGGAGGAGAATGCTGAAGATAAAATAGTCGGACAAAATAAGAAATGATACCCTTCCAGGTATATATTTGCTTGAATTTTAAAATTTTTTGTACTTGAAAATGACCTCTATGTGTCGAAACATGTTGTACCAAAAAAATAAATCAGTGGAAGAAAACGAAGTCGTTTTTTCATTTGTGAATATCAACTTCCACATAGTTGAGCCTGATACCATTGAACGTATAAAGAAATGATGAAATGTACATAAGAGTAGAAGAGGCAAGGAGTATGTGTTACACCATAGAGAAACGAAGAACCAGATTGACTGGACAAACCCTGAGACACAGTGGGTTTGTGAGAACATAATTGAAGGTATAATAGAGGGAAAAGTCCCCAGAGGAAGATCCAGAAATGAGTTAATGGACCAAATAAAGAGGTAAGTATATACATAGGAAGAGATACCAGGAGGTAAAGGAACTAGAGTTAGATAGCGAAGGACGGAGGGCTGCAGTCAACCAATCCTAGGATTGAACCTAGGATTCATGTGACCGACGAAAAAACGTCATTTTGGGAGAATTCATTTAATAATATGCAAAAATATTTTTTTTGCCGCGTCCCAATTGAAATTCAACGGGCATTATCTTCCAGCAAGCTATGAAACATGACCAACGCTTCACGCTGGAGCATATATATAACGTCCCTTGGAAACTTTCGACCGCGAAGCAGATGTCAATATATCGGCTTGCGGTACTTAACAGAGGAGGGAATTGTAGAGGGGAAAGCCACATTCCTGTGGGGCATGGTGCGTAGAGAAGCGTGAATTTTAAAGGGGGCCGAACTCAAGGGCCATCGGTTTTACAGGAGAGCGAGGCATCATACAACGATTCCCCTTTCTAAAATCAAACCCCAACTAGAGATGGGCAAACTCGTTCATTTTTGGGAACTCGTTCACTGTGGACCGATCCTTTATGGGACCCGTTCCTTTTTACTCGTTCACCGTTCCTTTATTATTAATGATCATTAATTTTTCGATATGTACTTAGCATTTAAAAAATAGTATAAGAAGCTATAAATAATTTGTATACTGTAATAATTGCGATCTACAACATTGAATAAGTAATAATAATAATCAAATCACGGAACGTATTAAAAATATTAAAGGAACGAGTAACCGAAATGAACGAGTGACCGAAAGGAACGAGTGACGGAAAGGAACGAGGGACCGAAAGGAACGAGGAACCGAAAGGAACGAGTTACCGAAAGGAACGGTCATTCCGGAGTATTCGGTCCTCGGTTCTTCAGATTCATCCATGAACCCGTTCCTTCGTTCCCGTTCGTTCGCGAACGACCCACCTCTTTCCTCCAAACCCTAGTTTCTGCCAGCACGGACAATTTATTTATTCATTTTATTTTATCTTTACTAACCCGATTACAGCGCATTTGGCCAATTTATGTCGGGTGACTAACAACAACAACAAAAGACGAACACAAACGCTCATGCACTGAGTGGCGATGATTCCATCGAGGCGGGAATCGAACCCGCGACCCTCGGGTTAGCATGAGAGGACTTAACCCAGTCGTCACCGGAATTAAATTTCGCGCAAATCAGCACATCCCCGACACACCCACTTTCTGGTCCAAATTCGCATGATCCTTTTTTGATCCAGGCGTTAGACGAAGATATAAAAACAAATAAATAACGATACATACCGATCAAAGGCGTAAATGTATATAAAACATTTCGTTCAGACAAAAGGAGAAAAAAAGAGAATGGACTACAAATAAATGGGCAAATACAGTGATGATTCATACTTGTGCATTCATTACTACATTATATATTTATACATATAATAAAAATAAGTTGAATACACCATTCGGTGAATGTCTTAGACATGGGGGAAACACATAAGAACTCCGTGAATATTTTTCCACGGTAAACATGGCGTGCGTAGCATCACATGTCCCTAGCCGTACAAACCAAACCCAACAAGCAAAATCGCACAATTCAATAAAAAACATATTACCAAATATCTCTTCACAAAAATTAATTTGGTCTATCTAGGTTTCGACGCTCATAGGGCTGTTTTTATGGCAAGTGAAAATTTGTTATCGCGTGCCTAGTTCAAAAATTTGTTCGTGAAAAACTGAAAATGGCGCAAGAATGGGGTCGACACTGCGGTCGAACAAAAATAAGATATCATTCGGAAATAATAATTATTCTTATTTTTAAAAAAATACTGAACACTCACTAACTGAGGCCAGAAACGTTAAAAAAATCGCACAAGCCCAACCCACAAACACAGCCATATCGCACAACCCTAGCCGTTACGCTACTTATAGCGAGATATTACTTGGCATAAAATTCGGTGGATTTGGCTTTGTTATAAAGAAAAAGTTCGCATCTTTCTAAAGATAGCAAATAATCTTCGACTTACCATGTAGCTTTAATAGATAATTGCCAAAAAATAATCCGGAAATTTTTCATCGGATGTGGTAAGGGATATGCTCTTCAAAGAGACCTAAGGTAAAAAATATGGACTTTTTACCCGTACATTCCGCCAGAAATTTAAGTTCACAGCTCTTATACTTTCCCATCAATTAAAAAAATTAAATCAATTGCTTACTGCAATAATTTTTACATATAAAACAAAAAAAACTTCGGTCGCAAAGGCGTTTTCAGGTCACGGTGAGAAAAAAATGGGTCACGTTAAAGCCTGAGAAATGCAATTTAGTTAATTATAGGAAATTTAAGCAATTTTACACATTTTTTGCGTCATTAATGTCACAATACTTACATTTTCCTTCTACAGATTGTTTAGTTTTAAAAATTCTACATAATGATGATCTATATTATGACTACTAATTAATAACAACCTTTTTCCTGTTAAAGGTACTACGCCGAATCTTCCTACATGTATAGCAAACATATGTATCTACCATTGACTGAAATACGGTTGTCATAAAAGTACATGTGTTTGAGTTACAAATAAAAGTCGGAGCTTTGCTCGAACACCGTCAAAAACCGGCACTTTTTAAGTTACGTCTTTAGTAATAAATATTAAAATGCAGTTTAAAAAGTTAAGTTGACCACTAAATAACGCAAAATTAAGTAAAAAAAATTATGATGTGATTAGTTTTTCAGTAGGTTTCCTCGTTATTTTATTATTTGTTCCCAAAATCGAGTGCACATACTTTCTGCGCCGACAGTAGGGAAAATATCACGCACACGGTACCTCGAAGGCGGAGACTATGCATATGCTTGCGGTAGAAAAACGGGTTTGGTAGCGTATGAGGTGGAGGATGGGGCGACCAAAACAGAGCACGAGGAAAGGGGTGCAGGGATAACGCGGGAGGGGAGAGTGGAGACAGGGAACAGAAGGGGGTGGAGGGACAACAAAAAGAAACGATGTGGCAGCGGCGGCTCTGCTCGGAGAGGGAAAGAGAGAGGGAAGGAGGAAAGAAGAGGATTATGGGAACGGGAAGGAGTAGGAGTAGGAGGGCAGGAAATGACAAAGGGATAAAAGTTGTGCCGCCGTAGGTTTTTGGGAGGGTTGGTAAGGATTTTAGGTTGGCGTGGAGAGGGAAGGGGGTGGTGGTGGAAGAGAAACGGCGAAGAGAAACAGGGTGGAGAAGGAAGGGGTTTTGGACACGTCGGGAAATAGTGTTTCCCGGCAGGAATTCCTACGCCTTAACCTACAAATATCCGCTCTTTCCAGTTCCCGAGAAAACTTGGCCGGGAAATTGGGAATATTTCTACTCGAACACTTTAACAATTCATTGGTCATTCAATCCTAAGATTGGCTGACGGAAACCCTCCAATCTTCCCTATCTATTGCTAGTTCCCTTACCTCCTGGTATCTCTTCTTATGTACCTTCCTCTTTATTTGTTCCATTTAATTATTCCTGTGTCTGCCTCTGTGGACTTTCTCCTCTATATTGCCTTCAGTTATGATCTTCACTAACCCATTGTGTCTAAGGGAGTGTCTAATCCATCTGGTTATTCTTTTGTGTATGGTGTTCCATATGGTCCTTTGCTCTTCTACTCTTCTGTCCACGTCATTATTTTGTATTTTGTCGATTCATTATATATTCAGCATCCTCCTCTAGCACCAGGTTTCGAAGGCTTCTAGTCTTTTTCGGTCAGCTTTCCCAATGGACTATACTTTCGATCCATTGAGTGCCACGCTACACACGAATGTTTTCACATACTTTTTCCTGATTTGTAGTTCAATCTTCTTTTAGCACAAGACTTTAATGATATACACCCTAAATAACTGCGGAGTGATCATTGGACTTGGTACTTCGCTACGCGCGGAAGTAGACGGATATGCAAGGTGCGTTCCATAAGTAATACGACCAAATTCATAAAAAAAACATTTATTGAACATATCCATACCATTAGTCAAAAAAACTCCGAAATAACACCCTCATGCGTCAATACACTTCAAGAGTAGGTGTTTCCGGGCCAGTTTCTTCGGGATTATGTACACCAAAGGGAAGAAATTTGCCACGAAAAATATCATTTGATTTGACCGGAGTTCGAATTCGGTCAGCTGTGTTAACCAGTTTCACCAACATCTTTAATCGTGAAGTTATTCAACAAAGTTACGCCTGATACCATCACTTTTACAATAAAATTTGATTAAAACACATTTAAACAACATCTTTAATCGAAGAAAATTTCAGCATTTCTATGAAAACTCGATCTTCACGTTTCAAGTTCACATTGTCGCTCCGCATACTTTTTCGAGCTTCCTAAATCCTGTCGCAGATGGTACATCCAAAATTGTCTCTTTAGTTCAACATATTTATCCAAATCAATGCGATACAAACATACGACGCCAATAATCATGTTTGCATAACCGAAAAACACAATTCCAAAGAGGAGCAATGCAAAAAAGGTGTATTTTGTGAGAAATGAGTGATACAGCGCCCGGCTGATCTATTCTGTAACTAATGAAGACGCGCTAGAGAAATGTAGAGCAAATATTCTGAGAAATTATTGCGCGAAAATGGCGGTTTTGGATGTTCCTATTTATGTGTTTTTTAGCATTTCAATAAACTTAGTTAAATACCTCTTTAATAATGGTATAATTACTGAGTACAGTGTTCAAAATCTCCACGAAACATAGAAAATATAAAACATAGGCTAATATAATAAATATGAATTGATAAAATACACCTGATGATGTCGCACAGAGAAGAAACGTGGGTCGTGAAAATACAAATCTAATGTGGAAATTACAAAGGGTGTCAATCTCTAATGGTGAAGTTATTCAACAAAGTTACGCCTGATACCATCACTTTTAGAATAAAAATTTGATTAAAACACATTTAAACTGTGGTGAACACTGTTTACATCCCCCCCCCAAAATAAAAGTACCCACCCTTTTGGAAAAGGGCTGAAACAGTAGATCCGTGAAAATTTAATAAATACTCTCGTGAAATATGCGATGCGGTTTTGCATGTTGCTATTTTTGTATTTTTTCGGAATTTCAATAAATTTAAAAAGTTCTCTAAAAGGTGATATAAAAATTTAGTTCAGAGTTCAAAATCACCACAAAACACAGAAAATACTCAAAATATGGGAGAAAAAAATATAAATAAATACCTATAATAAAATACGATTAAAGCACAATAAAACGGTAGTACACTCTATTTACATCTCCTCCAAAGTAAAAGTATCCACGCTTTTGGGAAAGGGATCAAGCGGGTGAGCCGTGAATATTTGATGAAAACTCTCGGGAAAAGAACGATTTCCCGGCATCGATTCTCTTAGGTCCCACAAAGTCGGGAATTCGGGGACTCCGAGCTGGGGAGCGTTTTTGGTGGGGTAGGACAAGGAACGAGTGGGAAGCAGAATGGGAGAGGAGGGTGAGTTTTGTGAAAGCCGGTCGTGGAGGGCGAAATTTGTAGAGATAAATTTGGGGGACAGAGTGGAGGGGGAGAGTCAGGGTTTTTCGGAGTCGGGGGTACCTTTTGGAAGGAAGAGAAAGGGGACGGGCGTTTAAGCGAGGGGACGGAACGGAATATGATTTCCAACCTTTCCACGATTTTCGTCTCGGCGCTCGGGTCTCTTCCGGGTCAACAAATGAGCAGCGGAATGCAACTTTGGGCCCGGTCGCTCGCGAGTATCATCAGATGGACGCATAACAGGGTAAGATGAGGACGACCCGCATCCCGTGGACTGATTTAATTTTTTTAAATTGGAGACTTAATCAAAATGCTAAAAAGGGGTTTGAAAAGGACAAGAAAGAGGTTCCAAATTTTTTTAATATAGTGACACTGTGGAATCACAAATACGTAAATTTTTTTGAAAACGCCAAATAGAGAGATGATTGAAAAAATCTCATCATAAAGACAGAATGGAATCCAGAGGTGGATCGATTCATTACACGAATGTCATTTTGTATCAAGCGGAACTCCTTGGAAATCTTTTTTTTTTTAACCGATTAATAAAAGTTCGTCTGACAAAAATAACATCTAAGCATATTTTTTTTACTATAAAGGGATATTTTTACAGCCCTAGTAATCCTAAATGATTCTACGGATTTTTTTGCTCTATATTCCCTGAAATGCATGGAATATTTAGAGCGAATTTAGGGATATAAGAGCTTTCTGGGATGGCCTCCTGACAGTATGTTGACACTGGAAATAAATGGACTGATTTAGTTAAAAGAAAGGGGTGACCATCAGAATGCTGAAAAGAGTCAAACACGAAAAAATAACGATAAATGGCTACCATTCTTATTTGAAGCGACTCAATGGAATCATGACGTCAATCAAATCAAAAACACTCGTGATTCTTCTTACCCTTCTTAAGAAAACCTAGTCGTTTAAGAAGTCATTATCTGACAATCTGCCGGTAAAGGAAGGCTCCAATAGAAGAGAGTACAGACACCCAATGCTTACCTCTATTCATACCGTCCATAAAGCCTATTCTCTTTCTTCCTCCACTTCACACAACATCCTCCCCTCTATCACTGACGTAAGCATCTCTTTGGTTCTCATTACCTCTTCCAAATACCCAACCTCCGGCTCCACCTCAGTTCCTCCCAAAGTTTTCTCTCCTCAACAACAATACCCACAATTTACTCGTTTGTCTTCCTGTCCTTCGACTACATTTACCGCTTTCCATACTCCTGCAGGCGATTTGGTCGACCATTTTCTCATTGCCAATGTTTTGCGCCATACAACGCTAAACTTCATAAATCTTCGCCAGCCTTTTCTCCACATTCTGGATACCAAACGCTGTACCCATGAACAACTAAATCAATACACACATGGGAAAATTGTTAATTTTGGGTTAACTAGCGGCAATAGAATGTTTATATGAATCATTTATACATTTTTACTACCCTTTCTACCTATAGGAACACCATACAGAAAAGAAGAACCAGACGGATTGGACAAACGCTGAGACAAAATGGGTTAGTGAAGAACATAACTGAAGACAAAATAGAGGGAAAAAGTCCCCAGAGGAAGGCGAAGGAATAAGTTCGTGGACAAAATAAAGAGGAAGCTATATAAAAGAGATACCAGGAGGTAAGATTTTTTTGTTTTTTTTTTTACTTCTTCGAACGACACACTGCCGAACAGATAGGTACAAAAACTCGTTCTTTCCGCGAACAATAAGCGGCCACAATAAAAATTGAGCTCCACTAAATACACTCCTATAATACATGTCACCATTTCATCTCCAAAAAACTTACACCTTTACACGGCTGGTGACCTAACACCCCCTGCCACGCGCCCATGCGGCGTATCGCAGGGTATAATGTAGATGTAGATTACTACCGCCAGCTCAGCGAAAGGTGTAAACTCAAGAAAAAGCATACCTTTCTCTTTCCTCTTATCACGAATTCTTAACTCACAAAATGATTATCCTTTATTGCATTGTCTGCCCATTTCTAGATTCAAAATTCGGAAATTCTTTATCCAAGAGTAATTCCCATAACGTAATATCAGTTTCAAGAGGCTCAATAAAATCCGGTATAACCTGCCTAGTTTTGTATTTTAGTATGATGGAAAATTACAGAAGAATTTATTATAGATTCAAAATTGAGGCTGTGTTAAAAATTAATTTTACAAGAATTTCAGAAAGAAAGAACACGAATGGCAAAGTAGGAAAAGAACGCTGTTAAAAATAGTCAAATTCTGCCCCACATAAGCTTCAAGGACGGAAATTTAAACAAAAAAGTGAAAGTTTACCTTCGATCTTCACCCCATGATATTTTTACCTTTCCTTTTCTATTTTACCTTATTTAAGGACAAGATGATGGATGACCCGGTGAAAATTTCCGCAGGTAAAAATTGTTTGCAAGGAAAAGGAAGGTATACTTCCGAAAACGGTCTTTTATACGTAACGTTGACTGATGTTTGCGAGCGAAAGCGGTCAAGCGCCCTTTGATAAATGGTCTTAGATAATAGGGCGCTCGGGATTGTATATTGAAAATCGCGCAGCGCACAAAGCGAATTTTTGGCGTTGATGAAATAGCACTGGCAAAAACAGGATCCATTCCATATTTTAGGAAAGGAAATAAAAATGAAAATCCGGTAAATTATTATCTGCGCAGTAACTTTGCAGGGAATATCTTCCAATAATTCATTTCAATGGTGTTTTCCTGATGAATACAGCTGTAGATTTAAGAATTATTCACGCCCTTCAGATTTCTACTGCAATATCAACCTTTGCATGTATTCGCAACTATAGGATTTTTGAACTTAATAAAGAAGCAAAGGATACGAGTCAGGTTTCCTTTTGAATTTATTTTTTCTACAAGTTAAAAATTTTCTCGTCTCTGTATCATAAAAACCAAATTGCGAAGCCTTGACGCGGCAGCAAATGACACGGACTTTTTCTGTTTGAGGCTTTCGCAGCGCTGGATTGCAGTTCATCACCTGAATAAAACTTGACGCAGCTAACCCGAAAACAATGGAGAGAACTGCGACACGGACTTTTATTGGCTTGCTTGAGGAGAAAATAAAATAACATTTTAAAACATAAAATCTATCTGTAAAAAGTATCCCATTCACAGGGTCCCAAATCGTCACTCATTTCAAAATACCTAAACCTGAGTTTCAGGGCTTAATATAGGGGCCTCAAATTTCAATTCTTGAACTCACAAAAATTCGTTGTCATTTCATCAAGCGTCATGCGGGGATCTCCAAAAAAAATATGGTTACCGCATATTCTCAGAGCTCTCCGAGATGTCCGCTTATAATTTTTTTTCCGGCTAAATGCCGGATCGACGATCACGGATTTCGACGGGAGAATTGAGGCATCGTCTGGCGGGCTCGTGACAAGGAGGAACAGGAAATCACTTTGCACCCAGGAAAAATGGGAACTGAAAACCTCAGGGGGGAGGAAGAAGATCCCGGTTGCAGAGGCGATGCTTTAAGGGTGTCGAAAGGGGATGACAAGGAAAAAGAAGAGATTCGCGGCGTATAAGGCTGCGGCGCGGAGATACGGCGACAATCTGAATTGGAATGTAAATAAGGGATAGAAAGTGAGAAGGGTTAATATGTAAGGGAGGCCCGCGGTGGAAGAAGGAATATGGCACATGCCATTTGGAAATACCGAAGGAAAAAACTAACGTCTTTAAAAATTCTTTTCTTAAATTCGGCTCCAAGATTTTCTAAGAAGAAGCAGCAGAAAATCAAAACTACAAAAAAGAAGAAATGAAAATATAAGAAAAATTATGCAAGTAGAAGAAACCATCATACAGGAAATAGAGAAAAGACTGCTAAAATGGTATGGACAAGTAAAAAGAATGGAGGAGAAACGTTGGCCAAAAAAGATATTAAATTGGCAACCACCCGGGAGGAGGAAGAGAGGACGACCACCAGAAGACTGGACAAAGCAAGTCACCCAAGATATGAAAAGGAGACAATTAGAGAATGAAGACTGGAGAGACAAGGAGGCTTGGAGAAGAGGATGCGAGAGACGGTCGACGGCTGTGTAGAACTCGCTTATACATATATTTTCGGCTCCAATCTATGGAATGATTTACCATATGATATAGAAAACACCATAATGTTATCATCTTTCAAAAATAAATGTTTCAAATACCTCCGAAATGTTCAAATTGAGTCATATTTTAGACCATAGTTCGTCATGAGTTTTCACATTTATTGGTGATACTTCATCATTTATTGTTCGCCTATTGTATATTCCTGTTTGAGAACTTATTTTGAACGTAATTTAGCTTCAGTTGTTGAATTTTTATATTGTATATTTATTGAATATATAATTCCTGTCATATATTATGTAAATAGCGTCTTGTAATCTCTGTTTTTCTTGATCTTATGAACAACCTCCTCATTGATTGAATACTTATCAGAGCAGTAGCCTGCATCTTTTTTTTTAACGATCCAAGGGTGCTCCCCAGGGCAGATAAATCTTATGTTTTTCGCGGACAGCCGGGATCTGACTCCGGATGTAACTTGAAATAAGCTAAGTCCAGTCGTCTTTGTAAAGGGCCCGGAGATCTTGCGTTCCAATGCTACACTATAGAGGACATATCAATGCAAACGTTCCGCTAAAAACCTAGCCGCCGATCATCCGTTCGAAAATCAAGATAGCAGCGAACAATTAATAATTATATTTCTCTTGTTTCATTGAACTCATCGAGCCGAAAAAATATTTGCCAAGAGTAGGAAGAAACTTAAGGCAGATAGTCCCCTATTAATGATGGAGATCAAAATCTAAGTATCCGTTTGAATTGCAGTAGCTGTAGGAAGCATGCATTAAATATTCTATTATTAATGGTGCGGTCAAATACCTACTTTCATAAGATTAAACTTATAAATAATTAAAGAAAAATATATGTTTAAGTCTTCAACTTGACTAATTTTGGAACATTCACAATGGAACATTTTAACCGATTCTGAAATAAATTACTACGGTTACATGATTGTTTACTTTAAAAGATAGCCGAGAAAACATACAAAATACACATAGTTATTTTTTTCGCGAAATCTAGTTGTTATCAATTCCTAAATATCAATAATATCTCTCTATAGTGCTCACATACACCATTTTTAATGTAAAGGGGTTGGCATTTTTCGCAAAATATCACGGAAAGTAGCACGGTACGGGGCTGACATTATATTATCTTAGGATGGCTGAGATAATTATCTTTAAAATGAGTCCAAACTAATTGAACTCTATGCGAAATGATATTTCACGAAAACTACCTTAAGGAAGAATGCAGGATGGAATGTAATTTTAAGTCACGCTTGTTGTAAAAGATGACTGTGATATCTAGGTAACTAATCCGAAAAGTGCAAAATAATATGTAATGTTACGGACTTGAGCAAATAAAATACACGCAAATACACTGGAAACCATAAATGAGGACCCCAGAAGTCAAGGGGTCTAACAAGGGGAGTGTCAGATAGCCGGGTGTCAGATTTTATTCAAACTTAGTAGTTGTACAGACCGCTGTATGTGGTTCATGAATCACCCTACATATAGGGTTATATAACCAACAGTTTAAACGAAAATGACCTTTAAAAATTTCAAAATTCCCTTTATACGGACCACCCACATAACTGACAAGCTACGAAAAATTTGAATATTATTAAGAATTATGCTTGAATTGTAAAAATATGAAGACAATATTATAAAATAATCATATAAAATGGAAATCATGTGCATGAAGGAATCATGGAAATACGTCGTGAAAAGATAAGGAAGTGACATAATTATACGGCTGCCTTCGACCGAAAAAAAAGAGACTAAGCCTGACGTCGTATATGCAAGTGAAAAATTTGCGTCGCGCAAAAATAATATTTCGAGTAAAAATAAAAAAATCTTGAGCGCATTATAGGATGCCGTAAAAGAAAAACTAAAAAAACTGCGGAAGAAACATACCCCGTATTGGAATCGAACCCGTGTCTCTAGACCGGAGACGAGCACGTCAGCCACCCGTCCAGCTTGTCAGTTATGTGGGTGGCCCGTCTGAAGGGAATTTTGAAATTTTTAAAGGCCTTTTTTGTTTAAACTATTGGTTATATAACCCTATATGTGGGGTGATTCATGAACCACATACAGCGGTCTGTACAACTACAAAGTTTGGATAAAATCTGAGACCCGGCTATCTGACACTCCCCTTGTAAGTAACAAAATCGTTGTTTTGAGAAAACTTAAGTCAAAGTTGAAAATGTTTGGTACAACCCACTAAGTAGTTAAGAGGCATTACCCTAGATAGCATCACCTGTCAAGAAAATTACTTGGATCCCTTTGCCACCTAAAAGATTTATATTTTCACATCTCATTCCTGTACCTAACTTATTCTTTTTAAATGACACTTAGACCCCTTGACTTCTGGGGTCCACAAATATGACATGGCATCTAGTTGCAATGGGAATCCTACGTCGGTACCAATCATGTTTTTCGTGGATATTCTACATTTTACGCCATTATATCTTTTTGCTATCTGTGTCCCTCCAGCGCATTGCCAAGATCAGAGGTCGAATACAACGAAAATTACCCGAAATTCAGATTTTGAAGGGGAAATAAAAATTATCAATAAGGATCTGGTAATAAATTGTCCGCCTTCTACTTTTAATAATATTCACTTACCGACATGTCATCTCCATTTAGCCACTAGCAATAAGGGAAGACAGTTACTCACCTAGAAAAGAAAAAAAAAACAATCCATTAAATATTTCACATGTACCGTACGCATCATTCTCAAATTAAATCTCATTATTTGTCACTAAGTTTAAACAACGAATTGGGTGCTTTCCAATTGCTCTGGAATGCTTCTTACGTCACAATACAACACAGCATTTTGTTTTTAAATTCGTTAGATACCCAGTACACCAATATAACGACCAATGCGGTGATTATGCGCGCTGGAGAGAGAGAATAAAAGAACTTCCACATCCGCTGTTGCTGCCGATGTGTTCCACACAGGCTTTAAGCGTCGATAATGTAAAGTTTTTGATAACATATTTATATATTTTTTTAGATTATTGGTGAAGCCATCAGATGCCTCTGCCCACATTTCGACTAATTGATGAATCTTATCCCAAGTTATACAAGCAAAAATTCATTTATAAAATAAATATTTTTTTTAAACATCCAAGAATTTTGGAGTCTAAAAACAATGAACAACAATAAACGTCATGAAAACATAAAACAATTAACAACAATTTTCAACAACAAAGATCAAACAAGCTTCAAAAAACGAAAACATCACACATCATTTAAACATCAAACAATTTTTTAATCATCAAAATTATGATAATGTTTTGTTAAAAAAAATTGGCTAATGTTAAAAAAATATCGATGAATAAATCGAAATGTAGGCAAAGGCGTATGATAGAATTAATTGAACAAATTCCTCAAAAATAAGAGAATATATTATGGAATCCGACGCGGTAAGCAAAAAGACTGATTATAAGGTTTCTGGTTACTTTGCGGTAAAAAAAAGCTCTCCTTTTAGGTATGTTATTGGAAAAAATTTGTCAGGCATTTACCAAACATTATTCTACGAACAATGAGTGCCTACAGAACTCCACCTACAGGATGGATGGCGCAATTTTCGCCTGCGCCCATCGCGCTATCCATCGTCGTTTGTTCTTCAGCACCTCGAAAGAGCGGTATTTATCGCTCCATCAAAGCAAAGGATCGAGTATCAGTTATCGGAAAATTTAGTTTCTCGGCTTACCTCTAATTAAAAATCTTTGAATCCATCACGAAGATGACTGACGGGTGAGGGAAAATGGAACGCACACGAACGAAAGGCGGGGATCGATACAGACGAAACAGTACAGCACGGAGCGCATGCAAATTGAAATGTAAATATGAGGGGGAGGAACGCGATGCAAGTCCGATATGTATGTATGTAGGGGTGGGGTTCGGGGAAAGATCTAACGGAGGGGGCAAAAGGAAGGGAATGTGGAACCTGTCAGAACACCCGAAAATGAAATGCTGGCGTGAGAGAGAGAGAGGGAAAAAATGAATAACTCGGGTCGGGGAAAAGAGGATTGATGGCGAGGTCTCGCTAAATTCTTTCTCCCCCCCCCCCTTCTGCCTCTCCCTGAAATGTGGACGAGCGACCCTCACGCGGCTGCGTCGAGCACGTATGGAAAATAAATAAGCACCCAACCCCCCCCCCCCGCCCTCCCCCCTACTCCCCTTTTCCTGCGCTGCACGGAGCGAATTTTCAATTTTCTACAGGAACATCTTGAACGGAGGGAGGGAGAAGGGACTATGGCAGTGAGACATCGACACGTTTCGACTGCAGTTTCGATATGCCCAGGTGACATCTCGTTGCGATATTTATCGTGGAGTAAGAAGACATATTTATACATGGATAGTATACGAATAAAACACCAAAACTTGGTTTCCACACTGTTTTTAGGAGAGAGATCATTGATTATGCACAGATTTGCGTAAACAGTTGTATTCTAATTTTCGTCAGTGATATCTTTACATTTATTCATTCATTCATTCAATAAAGTATTCTACCAGTTAAAGGTACGTTTTCTTGAAACTCATTAAAACTTCCTGAATATTATACGTGAAGGAAAAAGTGACAACCAATATTTCTTCCTTAATCTCCGCGTAAATCTTGCAAAACAACAAAAAATTGCGCCACACCTATTTGGCTAATCCACAATTTAACGCTATTTGAACACGTAGCCCTATGACACAAGATACATAGTTCGTAATAATTCGATATAAGCCTAAATATTTTACTATAAATACGAAATAATGTATTTTTTATCATTATAACTGTTTCTTTCAAGTGTGTCTTCAGATCGAAGTGTCGGGCCCTCATTTTGGCCGCGTTGATATGGGCCATCTGTTTCCCCCCCGTGCTTCGTGATTGGCTCTTCCTTTTCCGCCGAATCCTCTACCATGCACTGTATAGGCGGGAGCCATCATCTCTGTTGAAGTTATGCTTTAGTTATTTCAATGGCTTCCCTAATTAGCCTAGGATAAGGCAGATTAGGGAATCCATGTAGAGATATTATACTCCGCTCCGTTTAGGCCTCACCTCGAATATGTCACGAGCATAAGGCACTCTAAAAGGCTATCCCGAAAAATGAATACAAAACAATGGAATGCAACGCGCTCCACTAAAAGCTTCTGCTACCGAATATTTAGTAGTATGTCACAGCTTAGCTAGGAGCCGCTGCAGACTCGGAGATTGCACGCTAGTCATAGATTGGATGAGGAATATATAATAGATGTGTTTAAGGGTAACAGAGAGAATATTATTTCGACACCACACTATATATCTAAGTTCGATAGAGACGATAAAATAAGATAGATACATTGCTGAAAAGAAAGGTACAAACATTCGTTCCTTCCACGCAAAATAAGTGACTATGATAATTATTAAGCTCCAATGATGTCAACATTTTTCCAGAAGGATAGCTGGCGAAACTGTTATGATACTCAACAACATACGCGGACGCAACCCGGAAAAATGTTGACATCTAATCAACGCCACGGAAACCTGCGAACAAACAACTGAGCTCCAATTTAAAAACTCAACACTTCCAAAATACCCTTCACCATTTCAACTCCCAATAACCACCTTCACATGGCTGGTGTCCTCACACGCCACACCCCCTGCCAGACGTCAACGCGGCGGCTTGTAGGGTAGAATGTAGATGCAGATGAATTTTTAAAAGCTAAACCCCACTCCCGCTACTTCAAAAAATGTCACCCATCATAACTTCCCTTCGAAACGTAATCCAGGCCGCGTCACTGCCGAACACCCTAACACCCCCCACCACAAGCCTATGCGACGGCTCGCAGGGTAGTACGTGGATACAGGAGGACACAGAAGCAGAGAAGCGTAACAGGGACATTGTTGAGAGCAGCAGCAGGCACTATGAGGACGCCTCGGCTTGCGGTTACCACCCCAATTCCTCCCGCGGTAACCGAATCGATGATAAATGGCCCCCCACTTCATCCCCCTCCCACTTCAAGGGAACCCTTACCCTCCTCTCCCAGACAGCCCATCCCCCTTCCCCATTGTTTGCGGAGATTCTGAGGCAGTCCGGAGCGATAAGGGGACGAAGCCGTCATTGTCTTCAGATGTTTAGCGCGTTAAACAGCGAGAGCGACCTGACAAACGAACATACTTTTTAGGCAGCCCCAAGGTCGAGGAATTGTCGAGCGGTGGCGAGATTTTGCGGGCGATGGGCGTCATAAGGGAGCACGTTTTCATTGGCCCGGGATGCTGCTTCCGCCGCACGCATCGCGCTCGATTTGTGCCGCGTTTTGCCGAGAGTGCCTCGCTATCTTTCATGTCAATGCAATTAAAGGGGATAATGAACTGCGACTCTGCGCAAAAAGTTGGGACTTGTGTCGATATTTTTGTGAAAAATGATCGACCAAAAATGATTGAGGTGATCAGATTTCTTAACCGTACAAAAAACAGGAGAAACTAATGGGTGATTAGATTTTTTTAAGGGTTGCAAACGGTCGTAGATAATATGAAATGAAAGCTGTAACTTAGTAATTCCGCATAAACTTTATTGACGAAATAAATTTTCAACTTGAATGAGGCCCTCATCAGGTACATGCATAAGTAAACTGCCCACATACATACTGGATCAAATAACGCACACTAAGTAGAGATAAGAGAGGCAAAATGAGGGTATTACAAAGTTTATAATAAAAGTTAATGCTGATATGACGACTGAAAAATCTATATGCTGTATAATACGGATGAAGAAGTTTTTGGGAGGCTGGATAGGGTATTATCCACAGCATTTTAAGAGGAAGAAGGTAAGAGCACACATTTTTTTCCAATTTTCTGACAAAAACTGCCAAATGCAAATGATTTTACATGGGTAAGAAGAACACCGTAATTACACTAAATTTTAACCCACACTTAGGTTTCCCAGCTTTGATTTACCCAAATTCATTAAAACTTGCTTTAAAAATTAATTCAAACGGTGAGGTGAAGTTTTTTGGCAGCTGAGCTGGGAATCATCCTCATAAATTAAAAATCAAGAAGGAATGAAGACTATATTTTTAAATTTTTAGGCAAATACTATCTACTAAATGTAATTGAATGTGCGTGAATAACAAAATTACTTCGGGATTGGTTAGGTTATTAAAAAGCCACTGTAATTACACTTTTAATTTTAACGAACAATTAAGTTCTCTAGTTTTGATAATATTAAATTTATTTTAACTGGCTTTAAAATCAATTCACGCCATTTTCATCAACGGCGAATATCAGTCATAAGGTTGCAAAAAGTTCAAGCGCAATACGAGGCGGCCATGACGACACACTTGAACCGGAATCACACAAATCGTATTTCACGTTCAAAAACAAGGATAATATGGGCCGTTAAATTACAATGATTGATGAAAAATGATGGATCAAGTCATCATTTCTTCTCTAACACGGTCCATTTTGCGGGAACTACGAGGAGTAATTATTTGTCCGAAATGTTCATGATTCTAATTTGATAATTACTCACATGCGGCGACACATTCCTGCCATGCGCCATCGCTGGCTTCATTTCAATAGTGGCGACGGTCATGATGGATGTTGTTTTCCTCAGAGGAATAATCGCACTTGAGCGCACATGCTCGCGACACCGCAGAGGTAATATCTCAGTTATTCCATGGTATTCTCCAAAATTCCAGTTCATTTCACGTTAAGGTAATAGAGCGAAATATCATTTCACCAAGATATCAATGAATTTGGTCTCGTGTTATAGAAAAATACCTCACACTTTCAACATTACCAAAATATCAGCCCCTTACCGTACTATTTTCCGAGACGTTTGACGAAAAATACCAGTCCTTTCACACGGGAAATGGTACGTGTATATTCTTCATAAAGGCCTTATTTAAACAAAATAAGTAATTTCTAACGCGTAGTTCTCGCCAAAAAATTGACACGTAGTCATTTGTATGCTTTCTCAACTATTTCTGAAAACAAGTAAGATAGTTAACGCATTAAATTTTCCAGGATCGTTAAATACCTTATGTTTTGAAAGTTTTAAACAAATCGCGTGAATAAATGAGTCAAGTTAAAGACTTTTATAGACATTTTGATTTAATTACATTGAATTTCAGTCATATCTAAGTTAATTATTGCAACCATTCATAATGAATATTTAATTCATGCTTTCTACAGCCGCTGGAATTCAAACGTATAATTCGAATATGATCTCTGTTATGACTAGGGAAGTATCTCACCCAAACTACCTTAACTCCAGGGGGGGAAAACAGAGCGGTCTCATGCGATGAAAAAATATGACAAAGAGATCCCTATCATTGTCGATCTCCCGGAACTTGTTCGCCAAAAATTAACCGTGCAATCCAGGCTTTATTGAAACGTCGGGAAATTCAAGAAGAGAGGCACCGTATGTTTCGCACAACAAGGCGTAATTGTGTGATTTTTGGGTTGTGTTTTAAAGGAAGATGGTGCGTGCCAGAAGATAGTTGGAAAAAAATGGTCGTTGAATTTCAGCGGATAGTCGGATAAAAATAATACCGGTGTATAGAATTAAAGTCATCCAAAACTGATGTAAAAGATTTCAAAGCATAGTTGCATATATTAAACACAATTGCCGAAGCCGGGGTAAAAATTTCCCAGGAAAAACAAAGTTGAAATAGTTTTATATATTACTCAATCTTGAGAGCCTCAGATATAAGATATTTCGTTCAAAGCCTATTTAACGCCGGACAAGTCAGTAAATAAAACTTTCCACAGTAGATATAGAACTAAATTTCACGATTCTGGAAAAAAAGAACTCAAATTCAGGACAAAAATCAAAGAAAATTAGGAAATATAATGAAAGAACAAAACATTTAGAAGGTAGTGATAAGGCACAAAAATTACAAGCCTTCATGATAAAAGAAAATTAATAAAAGAGAAATCTCTACACTGTATTTAATGCTTATCATAAATAAAAGTTTGCTAGAAAAATTATCCCCATACAAGGGGCCCTAGGGCCTTATATGGGGATTAATTAAAAGGCTAATTAAACGTGCGCCAAACGTTTTGTTCAATCCATTGAAAGAATGTGGAAGTCTTTGGAGTTTACAGATATAGATCTTCGGTTTTTAAACACTAAGTTATCGATTCATTTAAGCAATTTTTGAAAAAGAAAATTGGTTTGCTTGCAAAATAACAACGGCATATTCGTCCTAAATTCGTCCTAAAATATCAGATATATCTAGAGCGAAACTTCTGCTAGACATCACAAAGTAGTCTGAAATGGGAGTACAGAGAAGGGCATCTCTGTTATTCATGCAAAAATCGGTACATGGCAACATAGGTCTATCTCCCGGTAGTCCATAATGTTCCATTCGCATTACTGCCTTTTTACCACGATGAAACATTACCAGGTAAGAATTAGATATGCCAACACCCAGTGCGGTAACTTTTTCCGTCCGGGTAAACTTTCCATGGTCTACTATCTACAATAGGTGTTTTCCGCCATTCAAATGCAAGCAAGTAGCAATAGTCAGGTGATTAATTGTAATCATCTTTAATTGACGGGAGGCAATTACAAACAAATATTATGATGCTCGCATGGGGTAATAAATACCAGTTGCACCGTGGTGATTGCAGACTGGAGCGAAGCGGGAAGAATTTCCCAACGTTTTGTACAGAGGTAGGAAGCTAGAAAAGCCAAAGGGTTGTAGCGAGGGATGTTGAACGAAACTTAAGTCATGGTTCCGAAACGGTTCAGAGTGGGTCCTGACAAAGTTTCGGTTCGCCGAAAGTAGGAACGTAAGTGGGACGAAAATAATTAGAACGAAAGCCCAAAGGAACGAAAAAGGAACCGTTCCGATTTCGGTTCGGGCTAGGAAAATTTTCGCTCCCACCTTCCCCCCCTATGGTTCCGACTTTCGTTCCAAGAAATTTTG
The DNA here is from genome assembly GCA_963169105.1 of Ceriagrion tenellum. NCBI lineage: Eukaryota > Metazoa > Arthropoda > Insecta > Odonata > Coenagrionidae > Ceriagrion > Ceriagrion tenellum. Next base: position 68,066,006 of record OY720643.1, on the reverse strand, counting down.
AAAGCGTACAACGATTTTCCAGAATGAACTGCAGCCACGTATGGCACTTTGGGTATAATTTTGGGTACTGGTAAAGGTGCTTCATAATTTTTGCTAAAAATGTAATACAATGAAAAGAACTCAGCATTCTTAAGACAAATTAATGGCGAGAAATATTATCCTGAAGAGAAATTGTAGGTTATATTGTATTCTGTGCAGGACAATACAATCTCTCAACCAGTATGGAGAGGATGTGCAACGGCCCTACGGCCAACGGCTCGGGGCTGATCTCAACTTGTAACACGAATCTACATCTACACAATACCCCTCGAGCCGCCGCATGGGCGTGTGGCAGGGGGTGTTCGGTCACCAGCCATGTAAAGGTGTAAGTTTTTTGGAGATGAAATGGTGACATGAATTATAGGAGTGTATTTAGTGAGCTTAATTTTTATTTTGGGCGCTATTTGTTAGCGGAACGATCGAAACTCGTTCAGTTCTTGTACCTATCTGTTAAGCAGTGTATCTCTCTTATTTTATCGCGTCTGTCAGACCTGGAGATGTAGTGAGGAGTCACTATAATACTCTCTATGTCGCTTTGAAAAATATTAGTTCTGAATTTATCAAGCAACCTAAGCCTAGCGTGTAGCCTCCGAGTCTCTAGGGGCTCCCACCTTAATCCCTCTAAAAGTTGTGAGACACTATATGTACACTCGTAGCAGTATATGAGTGCGTAACAGATTCAGAAAATTGTGTCTAATGTGGCGGAAAATAGGATAAACACGTAGAATTTGCGCGAGGAGGAGCAATAACTTCTGCAGTCCCGATTTGAATAGAGCGGGAAAAAGGAGAGAAAGAGATTTCCGGCGAATTTCGACCTTTTTTTTGTTCCACTACCCCACCCTCTTCCATCTCCCTTCCCCATCCTCTGTTTTTAATTAAAAGCCCACGCGTGCCCGCCAGCGGGGAGCATAAAACCGAAAATAGCCAAGCGCACGGAGTTTTCGCGCGATCGATACCGCAGAACACTGCCGAACCGAATCGCACGCACTCCGCTCACGCCGCGGGATAAAAAGCAAAGCGTTTTAAAAATAATAATTGCCCGCCAAGAGTTTTTTTTTGCCTTTCCCCCCCCCCAGTCCTCCAACTCCCCCGATCCGTTTCACTCGGCACGTCACTTCCTCTCTCTCCCTCTCTGACTCCACAAAATTCTCCCTTTCTCATTCATTCATTATCTCGGATGCGTTATATTCGGTTTTCCTTCTCTCTCTCTCTGCGCGGACCCTGAAGGATACAGAGGAGAAAGGGATAAATGTTTGATTAATTTTATTCCTGGCCCTCCTACTCTCTCTCTCTCGCTTTCCATTCATGAGGGAGGGATGACGTGGGCTTCATTCATTTCCCCAAACTCGTTCAATGGGGGCGCTTACGTCACGCGAGCTCACCGAAATATGAAGGCGACTTACTGAGGGAGGAAGAGAGGAGGGAAAATGGCCCCGATTTTAATCACTAGCCAATATCCTGATGAATGAGATCTTTATAAAAGGGGGGAGGGGCTCTCCTCTGCCTTTTTCTTTGACCGCAAGGACTTTGCGAATCAAAGTCTAGATATATTGTGGGGCTGAATTAACTTTTTTATATTTGCTAGTTCTCTTTTGAATCGGCGCCGGGAAACGGATCTCGGATTATAATTAAAAATATGCAAAACGGGAAACGTACGCTTCAACATCGATCAAGCCTTTCCCTTATCAGATGAGAGCCTAGAAAAGTTTAATACTAAGTGATGGGTCTCTAGACCTGATTCTGCTTTGATAATTTCCTCCATAATGTTCTATTCTTGCCGACAGACACTTCATCACCAACTATATCTCCAATTTTTGGACGTGAACATTGACTTTATCTTTGGCAAAAATTTCTTCCATTTTCAGCACTGACTACGACACTAAACCTACATCTACATCAGCGAAATACTGTGGAAGCCATCACTAGGGTGTGTGATACGGGGTGATTCCACACCAGGCATGAACCCCTCATCCCAGTTTAAATCAGAACCGAGCTCGTTCCCAAGAATGCCAAGCGCAGGCCAAAAGCAGTGAGGATAACAGTGCGCGGCCTGACCAGAAACTAGGAGAGTGCTACATGGACGAACATGCTACCATGCAGTACAATAATTATGATACGACTACTCGTTGTAATTACTACGACAGATAAATAGTTCTACAAGGTACAAAATCATGCAAGAGCTACGTTATGCCGGAAATTACATGCGAGGTTAGAAACTAATAATTATGTTAGGATATTTATCACATGTGCAAAAACCTATTTTACTTTGTCAGGGTCCAAACTAACTTTAGGGTATTCCATAATTTCAGACTTATTTAGATATTAATATTATTTTGGGTGTTAAAGTAACGCACGATTGAGCCCTGAATGACGCAATCCAAGGAAGAAATTTAAGAGGAAAACGAGCAATATCTATGTTGAATTGCATTTTATGGGATGAAAGCACATCAAAAGCAAACAGAAAGAGTATACGACTGAATTGTAATAAGCACTATTGTATGAGACAATATGACAGATTTAGGAGAAAACAACACAACTTCCAAACATTTGGAAAGAATTAAAAGTGAGAAAATAAGAATTATAATGGGGTCACCCAGACAATGGTCGATGACATAAAAAAGATAGCTTATCTTGTATGGTCACTAAAAACGTATGAAACATGAGAGATTACCTGAGCAAATTTTAACATGGAAAACGCTAGTTAGAAAGAAAGAGGATGGCCAAGAATAAGTAGGAGAGAAGAGATATGAAAAGCAGTTACCATAAGGCCTATGGAAGAATATAGAGCAGTGCCGATTAGGAATGGGATTTTATTATCATTATTATTAAAAAACTACAAGTATGCCATTGGCCTGGTGGTAACAATGAAAACAGCCGATTAAAAAGAATAAACCTTGATAGACTTCTACTGCTTTAACCAATTTTTTTAAATAATTAATTTTACTTGGGAAGGGCTCAAATAGTATACTGGTAGGTCGTTCCAGTCCCGTATGGTCCTGTTCAAGAAGGAGAACTGTTTTACATTTGTCCTTTGTGATCGGCACTCTATCTTGAACTGGTGATCATTTTTCCCCACAAAGTTCGCCTTTACAGTGTCATTCCTAAATTAATCCCATGCTTTTTCCTCACTCAGTATTATATACATCCCACATAGCCTGCTCCTAGTCCTCTTCACCTGTAAACTCTCCCATCCCAGCACTCTTGGCATTTATGAAACACACTCTTTTACGTTTTACTGTGGGATAGCTTTGAAGGACATTGAAAACCGATCGTTTGATAACGAAGAAATTTGACAAGAATTAATTTTAGGAAGCCGATAAAGAATATACTCACAAAAGGATTAACAAAGAGGGAAATTGTAATTGACTTAGGTTTCATTCATTTCCGGCTCTTCCAATGGAGAGCCGACGTTACGCACGAATCGAAATAGCAAGGAAACTTACGGAGCGATGAGATTTTAATCATAAGCCCATTTCCTGATGAATGAGAAGCTTATAAAATACTTCCCTTGCCACTCCCTTCGATCCCTATGCCCACCTGGTGAAAATCGAGATGGGGGATACGTTTTCAATTCATCGGCCGACTGAATTCCGTCGGTTTCTCATTTAATCCTGAATTCCGGCGTGGTGAAATATTGCTCTAAAATATCCTACCGCAAACGCGATATTCTAGATATCAGAAGATACCATAGCTCTCATATAACGAATATGAAATAACTTCAGTTAATCCTAAAAAGCAATAGGTTTTTAACATCAAAGGTTGTATTTCGCCATGAAAAATTATTTGAGTTGACCGGGATTCGAACCCGGATCTCCAAATTGCCGGCCAGGTATGTTAACCAGTACACCAGTAATACTATAACACACCTGACCGGCAATTGGGAGATCCGGGTTCGAATCCCGGTGAAGTCAAATTATATTTTTCATGGCAAATTTCAACTCTTGGTGTTATTGCATCCCTGCGAGTGACTTCGTACCATATTATTTGATAATGCAGTGATCGGAAATTCGTCAATAGGTTTTTGTTGAATCAACATTTTGGATATAAATTTGAAACGTATAATTTCTGAACAACTTGATAAGCTATTTATTAGCGAAACGACATCATAATTTAATCAGCAACCAAAGTTAACTTTTTGAATTTGGTTTTGTTAGTCTACATGAGTGACTCAAGCTGTAGAAGATGAATTTCGAAGTTAACAATACGGCGCCGTCGCGAAACTATTCAGGAAGGACGTTAAAACGCATCTGGCTTCCGACGCGGTCTTTTTAACTTTGTCAATAACTGAGCAAGAGAGTCCTCATGCCTTAAGCAGGTCAATATCGTGCTCCTACAAGCCATGCTCCAAAAGCAAACACAAGGAGCCCCGCCTGACAAAAGAAAATCGGAGAGCGCGACGCTCCAGCGACTGATGCGAGGGGAATACAATACCACCGAAGTAATGTATCTTCCTTTCCACAAGAACTACTGATTGACGACGTCTACACACTACCGATTTTTTAAAAAGTATTCTACCGTTTAATGTAGGCTTTGTTGAATGTCAGAGAATCTCCTCCCATTTTCTTCTTTTTCAGGGGCCTAGTTATTATTATATCTATTAGCTCTATTATATCCTTTTTCGCCTCAGCATACGATATACCCTTCTTCATCCTGTCCATGAAACCTATTCTCCTTCTATTTCTTCCCCGCCTGCCCAACATCCTTCCCTCTAACACATTCTTCAGCAATCCCTCGCCCCTTATTACATCCTCCAGCCACCTACTCTGCCGGTCTCGAATTTCATTAAGAAGTTTCCTTTCCTCGCCCACCATCTCAAGCACTTCCTCGTTAGTCTTCCTCTCCGTCCACCTCACCTTCTCCGTCCTTCTCCACAACCACATCTCAAGTGTCTATAGCCTATTCTCGTCCTCCTTTCTGAGGTTCCACGTTTCTGATCAATTCTCCTTCTTCCACTTCCCCGCTGGCCCAACATACTTCCCTTTATCACATTCTTGAGCCACCCCAACGCCCTTGATTACATTCTCCAGCCACATACTCCGCCGATCTCGAATTCCATTCAAAAGTTTCCTTTCCTTGCCCACGATTTCAAGCGATTCCTCGTTATTCTTCCTCTCTGTCCACCTAACCCTCTCCATTCTTCTTCTTCTCTGATTATTTCCTCGAAAAAAATGCTTCAAGCTAGAATAGACTGGAAATATGACGGATGAATAAACAAAGAAGTAACAAATGAGAAATTTATCTCGCAATGACGGATTGAAATCTAAAAGGCTTATTAAGATTTTTTCTTACTTACTAAATATACCTTGTATACCAAGGGTTGCTGAAGATCATAAGGGGAGGATGTCGCGTAGCCGGGTGGGGGAAGAAAGAGAATAGGTTTTATAGACTGGATGAAAAGACGTGTAGAGAGATGAAGAGACGCGTAGAGAGGTAAAGAAATATAATACCGGTCCATGGTACCCTGCGCACGAGAAAATATAAGGAATTTTACATGCGCTTTTTCCATCGCTTTGGACCCCTATTTTCAGTTTATTAAAAATCTACCTCAACTGGTCTTTTCATTCCTTGGTTGTTCAATCTTAAGATTGGTTGACTGCAGCCCTCCACCCTTCCCTATCCAATGCTAGTTCCCTTACCTCCTGGTAGCTCTTCTTGTGTACTTATCTCTTTGTTTGGTCCTTGAACTTATTCCTGGGTCTTCCTCTGGGGACATTTCCCTCTATTTTGCCTTCAATTATGTTCTTCACAAACTCATTGTGCCTCAGAGTGTGTCCAATCCATCTGGTTCTTCTTTTCTGTAACATGTTCTATAGAATCAGTTCCTCTTCTACTCTTCTGTACACTTCATCATTTCTTATTTTGTACGTCCATTTTATCTTCAGCATCCCCTTCCAGAAACAGGTTTTGAAGGCTTCTGGTCTGTTCTGGTCAGCTTTTCCAATGGTCCATGCTTCCGATCCATAGAGTGCCATGCTCCACAAGAAACGTTTTCACATATTGTTTCCTGGTTTGTAGTCCCATCTTCTTAGAGCACAAAAGTTGTCTATTTCCCATGAACGCCTTCTTAGCGTATTCTATTCTCCGCTTGACGTACGTTGTACTAATTCCGTCGAGTTTGTACGGCTCATTGTCCCAAATTAGAATACTGGCAACACCATAGAGTGGATAAAACCCATTCATGCCATGTTATCAAAAAATATCAATGTAAAAAATTATCACGCAAAGTGGAGAGAAGTATTCCATGAGAGAGGAATCGCTAATGAAAAATCACCGTCTCGACGAGCGTAATTTCTCGGTCATTATCGTGGGACTGATATTTTTCGTGTGCCATGGATAAAATACATACAATTTCATTAATGGATTACACACGTTCTAATTTAAGCTGAATTCAATGAGCAGAAGCCAGTAAATTTAAAAAAAAATGCAGCCGTAAAATGTCAAAACATGGGAGTTACACTATGCGCCGTCGAGCGCAAGTCTCAACTATTTTTTTACCACGCAAAATTCCGAAACCTGTGATAAACGATACCTTTAATTGAACGAGTTACCACTTCACAGCCCCGTCATGAAATTTTACGGCACAATACCAACCCTCTACATGATAAACACCCCAGTTAATTACTCGAAAAAGCCGTAAAAATCGCAGTCTTGGCAATAAATGTACCATTAATTAGATTTAAATTTCGCCGACATCAAAAATTTACAAGTTCTAAATCGGCAATGTTAATTAAGGAGTGGACAGGTCACTAAAAAAGAAAAGAATGCTAACGCGGCGTAACTGTGAAGTGAGAGAATGAGGCTGAAAATTAAACCACGCGTAACATAAATCATAGAGTCCAATGCAAACAGAAGAGTTTTCCCGAGCATTCAGACCTAATGTGGTTGCAGCGTTTTGTTTTTCTACTTACAGGCCCGCGTGAAACTTTGCATACTGGCTTTTCATAGTGTTTTTTTCCAAGTATAATGCTATGTTTACCCCTCAAAGTCTGAATTTTTCCTTCGTGAGATTTTTAAAAATATTTTATAGATTAATTTGTTGAAATTGCTCCAGGGATGTATAAAATTGGAATTAGTGCAGTTAGATCACTCTTTCTCTCAGATAGGCGGTGGTATCAAACGGTACCGCTAGGCTCTCCCTATGCCATTTCATCCTTCACCCATACATAATCAATGAAATCATATATTCATCACCACAGTGAAGTCTCCGAAACGAGGTACAGCATTTTATTGGATTGGATAATGTAAATTATATCAAATTTGATGAGAATACAATTTATCGGAATTTGAAGAGCACTTAACAAATTATTTTGTTGAAATCGCCCCCGGGATGTAGAAACGGGAATGAAATCAAAGAAATTGTAATTTTGTCGGAATTTAAGGAACGTAGGTCAATGGCATGCTTTCGCACGGTAAAAGATTGGCATTTTGGCGATTTTTGTGTCAGATTATGCTTTTGACTGATGACAATGCGTTTTTTTTTTAAGAACATCACACTCTTGTACAAATATGTCACACTATAGAGCATCACAGACGTTCAAAAAGAACGAGTGTTTTCCGCATTTAATTTTTCAAGAATAAACAGAAACACCAGGGTTGAAATTCGCTATGAAAAAATCATTTGACTTGACCGGGATTCGAACCAGGATCTCCCAATTGCCGGTCAGGTGTGTGAGCCAGTTAACACAGTGTAACTGGCTCACACACCTGACCGGCAATTGGGAGATCCGGGTTCGAATCCCGGTCAAGTCAAATTATTTTTTCATAGCGAATTTCAACCCTGGTGTATATGCACCCGTGTGAGTGATAAGTCCAGTTTATGACTGATATCCATTGAGGATTTTATGACCTACATGCTTTTACGAGCTCTCGGTCATGGGTTCACGCGAAGCTCTAGTAAGAACTGCGCCTCAGTTCACGAGGGTAGAGACACTTTCCAATATTGTATATTACCCTTAGACAATTTGCAGAGCAGATAAGCTTGGGCAGGATTCACCCCCAACGAATTAGAAATATTTAGAGTGAAAAAAGTCATTATAAAGCACTCAGACTTCACACATTCTTGACTGGTAAGTATCCAGGTCAAGGCGTAAAAGATCCGTGCCACTCCGAAATCCTTGAAAATGAATCTCCACCACTGAAATATGGAGGCACCACCGGGGAAATCCTTTGGCCACCGCTGTGATCGGGGAAAGTGAACTACACTAAATCACTTCCGATGGAATGGAATACTTCTACATTTAAGAGATTCCAACTCATTCTGAGAACCCCAACGGAGCCAGATTTAGTTTTGACGAAACCGGCGGAGAACTCTTCGTTTTTACTGCCTCTGGTCCCTGCGATTGAAAATCCGCAAGGACCAACTGATGGCCACAAAATTCTCTTTGACTTCTTTAAATAAATAGTGACCTCATAGATTCATAAAGCCGCAGTGATTCAAAAAACAGAATTTATTCTGAGAATTGGAGACGTGGTAGAGAAAAGGCTTGACCGAAACATGTCCCATATATTCAAATTATCGATTAATTTTACCATCATTTAGTTTCTTGAGTGATTATTAACTTTTCAACATAGTACCAATCAACAGTCATATATATCCAATAGAAAACCGAAGCCCAGAAGTAACCAGGAATGTAATTGGACCGTTTCATGAACTAACAGCAAAGACTAGCATCCTCACGCAATAGTTATCTCATAGACTCATAAAAGCCGCAGTGATTCATAAAACAGAATTTATCCTGAGAATTGGAGACGGAGTAGAGAAAAGGCTTCACCGAAATATGTCCCATATATCAAAACTATCGATTAATTTTACCATCATTTAGTTCCTTGAGAGATTATTGACTTTTCAACATTGTACCACTCAACAGTCATATATATCCTATGGAAAACCGAAGGTCAAGAAGTAACCAGGACTTTAATGGGACCGTTTCATGAGCAAACAAGAAATACTAGCATCCTCACGGAATATTGATTCACTCAGCGTTAAAGGCACTCGTGATATTTCAAGCATAATTTACCGAAATGAGTAGTCAAAAGTAAGAGCATAGATCATGTGCAATTAGACCCTTGTGCATGCAAATAAATGTAAGAACACCCAATTGCAATAAAATCTTCTTCATGAGAGTTCAAGAGTAAAATACGAGCAAGGCAATGCAGCTGAATTACTAAATTTTTAAAAGTGACCACAAAATGTATGTCCTGTTAAGTTATAGCGTATTAATGATAGTATAAAAACTATGTAGTAGACTCTTAAGGTATTCATTTTAAAGAAACAGTTAAGCTTTTAAAAAATCATTAGATCTCATTCCAAATCACTAATTTATTCTATTCTAAAAAATAAGTAAATACGATTATTCCGTAAACCGTTCCCTAAAATGGACTTAAAAATAATTAAAATTTAATGAGAAACAAAATTAAAAATATTATGGACAAGATAAACTCAAAAAAATTTGTTTGGGATAAACAGTTTTCCATTTATACCCTGCCCCAGTTTAACTTTCCAGTTTAGTTTCGAAGCTGCCGTAATATGTTGTGCGGATATGGCAAGGAGGCGGAATAAAAGGGCGTTATGGCCGATATATATTCACTCCCAGCTTGGCATACGTGGCTGGGTCCAGGATCCTCTGCCACTGGAGGAAACACCGACGAGCAACATCTTGCACGGGGAACGACGTGAGGGTCATGAAAGTGCCATCTGCCTCTAATTTTAAACCTCACAAGCCTCTCATAAATTATCCGGGTCCCGATTCGCATTTGGGTGTCGCAGCGGGGAAAACTCACGCTTGACGTAATCCTCGTCATGCAAGCGAACCATTGAATGCAAGTGAGGATAATCGCAAGTCCAAATGGCTTCGACGAAGCATTTTCCCCGCCCTCCTCCCAGTCACGAAGCAGATATGGCCCAAACGAATTCCGATATCCACATAGCTTCTCACTGTTTCTAATCCAGGGTCTGTCACGATAACGGACGCCCGTTTACCCTTCGCTAACCCTTCCAAATCTGATGATTACAGCTTTCCGGATGGTTGAAATTACGTGAATTTGAAGAGAAAATATCCAATAAACAGTATATCTGATGAGAGCAGTCTTTCTCACAACTGACGAATTGTACCACTAGCAATAGGATACGATATCACCGAGGGATTACATTGACGCCGAGGTGTTTGTTCTTATATTCTAAAGCAGGTAAAAGAGAATAAAGCCGACCTTGAACGGAGTCAGGACGAGGTCCATCACTAATACGAGAAGCATAGCGAGAATGTAAGCCAGCGATCTTCTAAGTTAAATTTTGTGTTCTCAGGATCCTTTAAGATTATAAGTCCTAGAGAACAAGCTATGTATATGCGTCAGTACAATAATACTTATTTCATTAAATAGTATATCTGAAGAGCAGTCTATCTCCCCAATGAAATATTGTACCACAAGCGATTTAGGACAACATCACCGAGGAGTAACATTGACGTCGAGCGTGGCAATATAATTTATTTTCAAAAATAGTTGTGCTAACATAAAAACTACGCTCTGTTAAGTTTTAGACGGGATCTCGGACTTGAAAGTTTCTCATTGTTCAATAAGATCCCTCTGTAGTGCATACACTTAGCATTTCCCATGTAAAAGGGTTGGTATTTTCTGGCAAATATCTCGGAGAGTCGGAGTAGTAAGGGGCTGATATTTTGATGTCTTTGGGAGGGTGAGATTTTTTTATTTAAAATGAGATTAAATTATTTGATTTCTAGGTAATATGATCTTTCGCTTACACTACCTCAAGCTGCCGAAACTAAGTCCGGGAAAGAAATTGGTTGAGAAGACAGTTGCCATTTCTTAGCGCATCTTCATCACCATATGGTATAACTACATTTGACAATGTTGACGAAGAGAAATCGAGATATTATTTGCGTCATTGGCCATTGAAATGAAGAAGAAAGGGACTCATATATTCGCTCGACAACAATACTGATACAACCGCTTTTAAAAAGTGAAAACCAATCATAACACTGCGTACAACCCAGAGCATCATCCCAGTAAACTTGCTTCAAGAGTTAAAACGTTTCTATAAAATTAAAACAGAAACAACTATTGCACTATTCCACAAGGTATTTTAATTCGTACGACGCGTTTCAACTCACAGAGCCATCATCAGGTGCAAGAGCGAATGATGATGACCTGATGATGGCTCTGAGAGTTGAAACGCGTCATACGCATTAAAATACCTTGCGGAATAGTGCAATTGTTGTTTCTGTTTTAATATGATGAACTAAAACGACATCTCGCCTGAATCTGTTGAAAAAAAAGTCGCTGTACAAGTTTTCCCCAGTTTCATACAAAATATTACGTTTCATTGTTGCTCCAGAAAATCACACATTTTAAAAATTGCCACCAACACTTAAACACGTTGCACTCAAATGACAATATCACGAAAACTAAACAAGATATCTACCATCCAAGTACAGTTGGTTTTAAAGGAGGTAATGCGCAAGGCAGTGCTGCCAACAGCAAATAAATAAATATCTCCATTGGCGCGTAATTCAAAATGTTCGGTTATTTTCTGAGCAGACCTCGTATATGTCCAAAACGAATAATTGATTGCTCAATTTTCAAAGAACATAAAATGATTTCATCTCTTTCCCCGCCATCCCACATTCACTCTATTCATACTCGTACGCTTCATAAATAGTCTACATAAAATCTTAGTTATTATAAAAAAAGATGATTTAAACCTAAATATATCTTACGGGCGAAAATGCTAGGTAATCTAAATTTAGAACACGGAAGAGAGAACATAAAGATATTAAAAAATTCCCAGAATTACGACAAAGGAGGCTTGAAAAACATTTTAAACGATTATTCTCGAATGTTACGTTAGCCTATTAGAGTTCCTAGAATTATGGCGTTAATAAATTTAAAAAAACATCCTAAATATTATTTTGACAGGATGAGACCTTGAATTTGAACACGTTAACCATCCACCATTCTTTCGAGATGAATTTAAAAAAATACGGTGCTGCATCATTAACGCCATCGCCAAAGAAAGAGCCAGGAAAAATTAAAGTTCCTTTTCACCTAAGCGGTGTGTCAAAAACTCAGACTGCAAACTCCCACCTAATTTCCCATTTTTAAGCATTCAAAACGGGAATAAATTCTAAGATTTGAATTGAACAGGGAAGTTGAATTCCACAGCCTCTTTAACAGCTACGAGCCGAAATGTTGCCGAAATATGATTTATTTAACTCTCCCGGAAAGAGCCGAAGGATTTATAATTAACTCTTTTGTAGCCTTACCGACGCAGCTTCCCCATAAAAATTCTCTAGGCAGTTTTCCTGGTCAGATCAGATAAGCCCGCTCCTTAATAGTCGTCGAGAATAGAGGAGAAGTGAGCATCACGACTGGTTAAAAACGAAAAGCTATTTTCAAATCCCCCATTAATGGCATTTCACATTAGTATTTTAAGATTTTCAGATGCTACGGCTTACTTGCACAGTCTTGCCGGAGACCTTAACCCAGAGGCAAGCACAACACCAGACCTGGGAGTGGCTTTTGCTCGCCTGGTTGGCGAGTAACCAACGCGGCTACCGCAGTCGTCAAGGTTTTTTTTAAGAGAAACAACTATGAATGTTTTATGAACGTATTCATCCAGAAATATGCATTATCTTTCATTAATATTTCACGTAAAAATTTAGGAAAAAAATTGCTTCACGAAGAAGCGATACCGAGATGCATTTATGCAGATTACTTCGTTTCTTACCCCGTCGGCATCAATAATCTCAATCGCAACTACTTTATTTGACAGTTTATCTTGAATGGAAGATGTCTCCATTCACATTCATAAATACATCAAGGCATTTATATTTCTTTAGGGCTCTGTCAATCCGTATTTGCTCTTTAATTATTGACCTGCACCATCTATCACCATTTACTCTGTTTTCTTTATATTTTCATTCGCCAATTTCCCATCACGCATGACATCGCATTACATTATCTCTATCGTCTCAGGCTTAACTTTGTGGAAGTTCATTTTATCGTAAATGAAAAATGAAAAACTTTGTAATATTCCACCAATTTATTTTACGGTACAACTAGTTTCGTCGCAGCGGCGACATCTTCAGGTACCCAGGCAGCCCTTCAGGTTTTGGTACCTGAAGATGTCGCCGCTGCGACGTAACTAGTTGTACCGTAAAATAAATTGGTGGAATATTACAAAGTTTTTCATTTTTCATTTACGATCGCATTACATATGAATGTTCGTACAGATGGTTTCGGCTGTTAGACACGCCAATCATAACAGCCGAAAACGGTCGTATGCTCGTTAATAAATAGACGAGATTACAAATTTTGTATTTTTTACATTTACAGATTTAAGCTGTTGTAATCGAGGCTGCATACAGTTCCCATTTAAGTATTAACAGCATTAAATGTTAATATACGTGAATTTTACAGAGATAGACCCAAATATGAGAAATGCCGTCGTGACATTGGATAAATAACCAGCAAAATTGCAAAAAATGCTGTAATAAATACGACTGCTTTCATCATATTCTGGATACGTTTCATCATATTCTGTATCATGTCACCCGCTGACGTCCATTGTGGGATGTCCATTGTGTCAGTGGTCTTAATAAAAGTTTAATAAGTTTTTATCTATCATCACAATATAATAAGTATCGCCGTCTCTATTCTTAGCGAACATCGTCAAGGGAGCGGAAAACCGATTTTTAAATCGCTTGAATTCAACATCTGTGCAAGTCCCTGGTTCCAAAACTGAAAAGTAGCGGTGAAAGCGCGTGTATTAGGGCGGGAAATCGTGATCACAAGAAAATTTTGGCATCACCCTCGCGCGCAATGGAAGCCTTGGCGGACGGCGTAAACAAAAACAAAAGACTGTTGGGGTCGGAGGTGGTTGGGGGGGGGGGGAAGCATTATGGCGCAGCGCGGCAATGTTTGACAGGGTTCTGTCAGAAGAGGACGCGCGGGATAGCCGAGGCGGGAAAACAAATGAGGGCGAGGAGGCGAGAGAGAGAGGGGTGAATGGGGTCCGGGAGCATTAGAATGGACGCCATTCGTTCCTCTCTTCTTTTTTTGTGACGCAAAGGGCGCGAGCGGGGACGGAGCGTAATGGAGGTCTTGGAGAGGATAGCAGAAGAAAGGGTAAAAAGGGTTAAGTCGCAGATGGTAAGAGAGGGAAACCCCTTGAGCGGAAGATATGAACAGAGAGGGAGAGAGAAGGAAGGAAATGAGAGGCCAGACGCAATTCACTTGGACGAGCGTGGCGGGCTGAGTCACGGAAGAGAAGAGGATGAAGTCAAAAAATGCTCTCTTTCAAGAGAGCATTAAAGGCAGAGAAGAGAGACGAGGTTTTTCCGCGGAAGTCGTCCTGACGACGTATATATCGATGCATCGAAATGATCGGATGTTATTTCCGCACCGTTCCGTCTAACCAGTGCTTCAGATCTGGAACCGGAGTTACCCCAGCTACAATATTATGGCTAGAGCCAGAGATCTGTCCGGAGCACGAAAATGTATAATTTTCCCGCTTCTCTTTCCGACAACCTCCGCTTCAGGGAGGCCTGTAGAGTTACCCTACCTAATCTGTACAAACAGCTAGTGCTGATTCAATATTTTCAGCATTTAATTTCATTTTTACTGACCTACAAGCATAGCTGAGAGATGTTATAGTGTACGCTATCTATTTCCAACCACGAATCAAGATGATAAATTATTCCTATATAACGTTGAATAATTTAACCAATAATGAAAGTGTCATAATTTATCATAGGCGACTTGATACTGTTGTCATTCACCATCCACGTATATTTTACTATTTCACGACAATTTTCACAATTTTCCGTTGAAAGTTTTCACGTAATTGACATTAATATTGAGTAGAAGAGGAGTTTTTTACTAAAATTTTCCCAACTCCCGTGTGTGACTCCACGTCATTTGATTTTAGATTCGTAAAAGAATAGCGCAAAAAAGTAGGGTTTTATCAAATGTCAAACAGAAGACTCTTTTCTCCCTAAGTTACCAGAATAATGATAAAATGAAATTTAAGACGTTTTACGACGGAACACTAATAGGCCCAACTACCAGCGGCTGACTATTTTACCTTCTTCTTTTTAAACACTTCATATGGGCGAATAATAGAGAAAGTTATAAGAATAAAAAAGAGCACCAAAGAGAAAAATTCTATTTTATCGGTAAAATTTCGACTTAAAGCGAAGCAAAGGGATACCCATTCTTACAAGGATGATAATGAATTGAATTCACAGCTGGAGTTCTAGAGTGTTCATTATCCCGCATCTGTGTAATACCAGTTAGATAAAAGGCTTTTCAGCAGCTCACACTATTTTTGCATTATTATCAGACGCTTTGCGCCCCACGTTTTCTTCTTCCCTAGCCTCGAGCGTTTCGTGTGTGCAGTGAATCTCTCCCTGATTCCCAGAAGAACTCCTTGGACCTTATGTTTTCTTCCCCTTTCTCCCCCTTCCCTTGAGTGTTTCGTGTGAAAGTGTTCCCGTCAGTGCACATCTACCGGATCCCCAAACAGCTCCGGCATAGAACTACAGGGATGTGTGCTCTCCGTCTTGATGTGGGGGGCCTGATGCGGAATAACTCCCGGTGAGTGCTTGTGTCTCCCCGCGTGAGGTGCCAACACTTTACGGCCGTTTGGTGTTCATTTTTCATCTATTGATCTTACATTATGTTTAGAAAACCTTCGTCAAAATCATAAGGCCACGAAGAATTATTTATCAGGACGAACATGGACATTTTTCAAAGTAACTTCTTTCATCCTGAAGGCTAAACGAGTTATAGATAAATTTGCGAGTGTCCATGCCATTTGACTATAGGTAAAAGTCGATTTATCGACAAGTTCGGAAAATGTCATTTATTCATTAATTCTAACATCATTTATTTTAAAACACTTATGGTTATTTCCAACGTATAAATTAAGTACTTTAGTGAAGAGTGGTCCAAGAATTTTATTTGAAAAGGTATCAAAATGTGCACTCAGTGACTTACGATTAGTGCTCCAATCACCTTAAAGAAAAGACGCGGATTAGGCTGCCACCGTTAGAAGGAAAACGGGAGGGTGAGTTGAGAACAGAGGCGCCATCACGTATCTTTCCTGCTCGTTGTTGCTGTTCATATTCAAAACGGAGATATCCATTGTGTTAAGAACTTTTCGCGGTCGCAGTACTTTAACTTCAACACAATAGAATGGATAGATGAAATATGCCTCCACCAATAAACGTGAGCGTCTTTCCATGAATAATATCTCAGTAGGTAAAATTAATCCTCCATGGACGAGCGAATCAAATTATTTTGCGCTTCAAAATCACTGAAATATCTGCTTTCTAAGAGGCTTTTCCATTTAGTTGCTTCGCAAGACAGAATTGTAACGCTTCGGAATAAGTTCGTGGAGATTTGCGTCTCTTTTGGCGGTTTGTTAAACAATTTGAATATATGAATGTGTGACGCTATTCACTGGCGATGGCGCGCATGGTGGAGCTCTGAAATAAATAGTTTTAGCTGTAATTAGAGTAAAAATTGGGAAAGTTTAAAAAAGGTATGTTCTGAAGGTAATGTTGAATTATACCTTGTGTAAATATTATTACGCAAATTATTAGATTAAGTAAAATGTAAGCAATGCAAATACGTCACGCATCAAAATAAATGCTATTATTAACCAAGTTGGAATTTTTATTGGAAAATGCTTAAATAGCACCTTAAAAAAACTAATAAATTCGCAGTAATATTTTCATGTTGGTGTTCCGTAATTCCGTCCATAGAGGGTTAAGTGATTCTTGGAAATAAATACACTTTAGGATACTTGAAAGTTTCATTTGCAAGCTCTGCTAGTGGAGTTCACGAATCCAGAGGAATGAGGCCATGCAACTGGCGTCATGCACATTTCCGTGCTTTGGGCGGGTTTTTATAAAACGCAAAAATAACAGCCACAAGACGGCGAGTGAATAAAGGAGTCGCTTTTGATACTCATCCTGTTCGCAATGGATTTGTTAACAGGGTCAAACGAAAGTTTTTTTTTTTTGGCTCACTAAAGATCATCCGCGGAGCACCCCTTCATTCGAATATCTAGGGTACCAATGGGCGTTTCCGCGCCCTAGAAAAAACTTCTCCCAGTTGGCGCGTCTATCGCAAGGCCATCTCATTCTAAATTTTGTTCCCCACCATTCCACCTCCTCAAACCAACTTACGCCCCCCCCCCCCCCGGCAATCCTTTACCCCAGAATCGTCGTATGCCATCCTCCGTATGATGTTAGCGAACACTACGGTTTCCCACTTCACCCCCCGGCGGCGAGGGCGGGCTCGGATATGACCGTCAGCATTCACGGATACCTTAAAAATACGTGCTCTAAATGGATATCTCTAGTTTATTTTTTTCACTGCCTTCAATTCGCAGATCGCTAAAGTGGAAAAGACAATCGCAGACGCCAGTAATGGCTATTGCTGCGAAGGGACTGCCCAGAAACCAGAAATGAATCGGCAAGCAGCTTTTCTTCACCAATAAGCAAGACAAATAGGGTCTTATGATTTTCCGGATTGATGCCCACGAAACGATAAATGTGATCATTCGTTCCAACTTCAACACAGACGTTGAAATAACTTTTCGTGAATGAATATTCCGTCAAAACTTTTAGTACCTATACACAAGGCTGTGAAAGACCCATTTACTCTCTCCCTTGTGCAAATTCAAAGCAAAATGGTACAATTTTCATTGCTATAACCCTAGAAATTCAGATAAAGATCTTAGGTAGCAACCTTCCAACTATCTGACGTTACATATAAAAGAACTTCAACATCACTTTCCAGAATTGCTTTTCAGCGGACGTAAAATAAAATGACTCAGACGAATCCGAAGAAATATTATTTTAGGAACCGAAGAAGTTTGTGTCAAATATACGGGAGAATATAAGAGAACGAATAATTTAAAAATCCGTAAATATCATCATCTGATACCTGACGATAACGAATACGCGATGAAATCCAACTATCAAAATTATTTTTTAAATAAATAATTGCATATAATTTTTCACGATGAATGTTCACTTACCGAGTTGACGCTGATATAATTTACATTTAAATATTTAAAAATGTAACGTTCACTGAGTTCATTATTACTACAACGCTGTTTGACGCCAAAGGGTAATCATCAGGAAAAACGATTTCACTAACGGTATTCACTTATTTCATCACAGTTAAACAATAATTCCATAAATAGTAAACACCAAGAAAACAAAAATCATGGTGGTGGAAAGAAAGAGAAGTGGAAAGATAACGAATATACGTACACACGGAGTGAGACAGGAGGAAGTGACAGAGTTCTGCTACTTGGGTGGCATATTAGAGAATCATAACAACTGCCCCTCTGAGGTCAAATGAAGAATAACGTTAGCCAAGAAAGCCTTTCAATTAAAGAAAAGTCTCCCAGTAAGTAACAGAATTAGTATTGAGACTAGGAAGAAACTCCTGAAAAGCCTTGTATGGAGTGTGCTAACATATGGATGCGAGACATGGACACTAAGGAAGAGTGAAATCATCAAACTTGAAGCTGCAGAAATGTGGTTTTGGAGGAGGGTTACAAGAACTAGGTGGACCGACAGAAAAACTAATCAGCAAGTACTAAATGAAGGCCATACAGAAAGAGAACTACCGGAAACAATTAGAACAAGAAAAGCAAAGCTCATCGGACACTTACTCAGGCACGACAACTTCATACAAAATATTATGGAAGGAAAAATTCCAGGCAAAAGATAGAGAGGACGACCGAGAACTTCGTATCTAAAATTATTGGCGGTGGAAGTGGGATGCACCTCGTGCAATGAAAGAGGAAGGAAGAAAATGAAGAGGAAGGGAGTAAATGAAGAGGAAAGGAGTAAATGAAGAGGAAGGCTGAAGAAAGAGATTGTAGTAAGTCGTGGCTGCAACAACAAGGATAACCTTTAGAAGAGAAGAAGAAATGGTAAACAGACACACTACTCCAACAGAGTAAAGGTGACTCAGAGGCCGCACGCCACGCTTAGATTGCTTGAGAAATTGAGATCACGTATGTTTCAGTTGGACACAGAGATTATCATTTTGACACCGCCATACTTCTCAAGGTCTGATGGACGAGATAAAATAAGAGAGAAACATTGCGCTTAAAAAAGGTACGAACAAACGTTCTTTTCAAGCACAATAAGCGACCGCAATAGAAATAGAGACCCACTCAAAACACTCAAAATACACTTCACCATTTCATCTCCCAAAAACCTTCTCTTCCACATCTTTACACAGCTGATGTTCTAACACCCCCTGCAACAGGCCGATGCGGCTGTTTTCAGGGTAGTAATGAGATCTATAATATCGAATTCTGATTGATTAAAAAAACAGTTGTGTACATAAAAAGCATTCAAAGTTTCAAGAAATCCATCTATAGTAAGATCACCTCATTTATAGCGCGCATTTACGTAGCTTTAATCACCCATTTTTAAAATTAAAGTTCTATCATTTTTTTTCATCACGTATCTACGGGGTTTGAAACTGCTCACAATGATTCCGAGGACGTAACTAAGGTGTCACATGGTAAAACAACGAATGTTTGGGGATTTAGGTGATTTTATCAATACGAATGGCTTACTTACGTACTTACTTTCCAACGGGCAATAAACCTATAAGGAACATCGACAGATACGGGCAGACATCGATGATGATTAAATGTAAGACTAATCGGTAGGAATATGAGAAGGGGGTTGGCATATTGTTTATGATGACCCTAAGGCATATTGTTTATGGTGCATTCAATCGCAATATTTACTCCATTAACAATATTCCCGCGCGAAATATTTAATCGAAAGGGCTTCGTGAGATTTTTACGAGTGATTTGCATACATCAAAATCTCGAACCCTTCGTGACTGTACCACGTGATTCCTTAGTTATGTGCTCGGAATCATTCCTAGTGATTTTTCAAACACAACCTCCTATGGGGTTGTGTTTGAAAAATCATCAGTCATTATCACCTGATGATGAGTTCACAGCCTTTTTGCTAGAGAAACAGAAACGGGTAACTTGGAAATAATTTGCGGAAGTCACAAACATTTTCTTGATCATTCTGCTATCTTAATGTAACTAATTTTGCTGTTCGACCCTCCACCATTCTCTCGATATTCGACAAACCAACGAAGAGCAATCCTTTCATGCTCACGCAATCCATACATATGCTCATCAGTAGAGCATCTAACTCACATTCTTACGTATGACCCAATCATCCATATTATCTCATCCGTCCAGAAAATCTGCGAAAAAAAGATCACCTTGAGGGTTGAACTTACTCCTTTGATCCCTGCTTTGGTTGTCCAGGCAAACCTACTTCGTTTTTTCTTCAATCATTGCATTTAACAAATGATGTGATACGAAGTCACTCGCACGGATGCATATACACCAGGGTTGAAATTTGCCATGAAAAATCATTTGACTTGACCGGGATTCGAACCCGGATCACCCGCGACCACCCCCAACGCGACAGTGGCTATGTAAGCACGACTTCGTCTCATGTGCTACAATGCAGACTTGAGGCCTGAGCATCTAGTTCGCATAACCCTCCTTGAAATTCGCCTAGAAGGAAGATGGCTAGGTGGTGTTGCTGGCTAACACACCTGACCGGCAATTGGGAGATCAGGGTCCGAATCTCGGTCAAGTCAAATGATTTTGTTCATGGCGACCTTCAACCCTACTTC
Organism: Ceriagrion tenellum; assembly: GCA_963169105.1. Taxonomy (NCBI): domain Eukaryota; kingdom Metazoa; phylum Arthropoda; class Insecta; order Odonata; family Coenagrionidae; genus Ceriagrion; species Ceriagrion tenellum. The sequence goes on along the minus strand of OY720643.1, from coordinate 68,045,237 downwards.
GTTAGTAAAAGCTCAAACGATTTCGTACTGTTTACTAATTTTTATTTCACCTCTTGCTACACGTGTTTCAACTGAACAACAGTCATCCTCAGGCAAGACTAATACAACATAAACAGATATGAGCTTATATAATACGTGAAACACCGTGTTTACGTCACACTGTGAAAGGATAGAAGGACAAGTGGGAGAAAATGGAAAAGGAGGGGGGGGTGTGAGGAGAGAGGGTGGTTTGTTGGAGGAGGTAAAGTTACGTCACGTCCGGATTATCAACCTACTTCGTTAGTCTAGTATCACTCGGCATATCGAAAATGAAACCGTCTTAAAATTCAAAACAATTAACTAGAACATCAAAGGAATATGGGGAGGAGGGAAGAGCGGCGCTGTTTTAAGCTATCGACAAATTGATATTAATCGCTATGAGACCTGAGTCACCCCGAATCCCCCTTTCAGAGCTGCGACATCTCTTTTGGGACGGTGGCGGCGGCGACGTCCGGCCGAAGGGGAGGAAATGGGCGTAGACGACGGGGCGGTTATTCACGCATAATATGTTCCCATCGAGACGGTCTAGCCACGGTGGAGGAGCAAAAGATAGGGCGTGACGCACCGGAGAGAAAGAGGGAGAGAGAGAGAGCGGTGCTCCAAATTATTCGCTCCAGAAAAACACCCTCTCGAACGCGCTTTCGACTCGCCCCGCGGGATGAACAGGGGAGGGGGAAAAGGATGGAAGAAGGTGACACCATTCGGCGGGAGGAGGGAATCGAAATGAATACAGACGTTGATGGCGAGCATCCTCCTTCATTTCAAAATTATTCCAGTAGAGCGTCAATGCCCGGATCAATTGTTGCCGGACCAGTCCGGATTATCAAGAAGTCCGGATTTTCGAATGGAACCAAAAAACGCCGTTTGATGCCTAAAACATAAAGAAACTTAGCTAAAAACAGTAGTTCAATTTAGTGCTGTGGCTGATTAATTAGAGAAGATAAATAAAAACATGACACGGTAGCGGTCGACGACCCCGCATAGTCTCGCATCAACGCTTTTGACAAATATGTACAGTCACTTCAAAAAGTATCGCGACACGCTATAACCGATCTATACGAACCGCAAGCGTAGTGTGTCGCGATACTTTTTGAAGTTTCTGTACCTTGTATTCACCACAACTTATTTTTCGCCGTATGTGAATCCGGATTATCGACGGTCCAGATTTTTGACGTCCGGATTATTGACGCTCTACTGCATTACCACACTCCCGATTTCTAAGGTTTCTTAAAAGATTGGATTGGAATGCATTTTTTGGGGAGGCGACCGACAGCTAAGGTCATTTGCGCCATACATCTACATCTATATCTACATGATACCCTGAGAGCCACCACGAGGGTGTGTGGCAGGGGGTGAAGATCACCAAACATGCACCATTGACATGCAAGTAGGATATTTAAGGGAGATATGCTAGATAATAGGGTCACATGGAGCTAGATGGTTAGTATCTACATAATAAGGAAGGGATTATTGGTTGTTATTACATGCATCATGCACTACAGACTACTCTAACTATATTTCACCTACCTATCCCTTTGCTACGCTGCCTATTGTTCTCTCTTATAGTACGCGGGAAAAATGACATTTTAAATCTATCGGTACGACAATCTATCTCTCTAATCTTGTTAATATCATCAAACCTACCATAATACGCAGGGGTTCTCAATATATATCTAACGTCATCTGTGAACAACTCTGTTTCGAATTTACTTAAAAGGTTTAACCTAAATTTTAACCTGCGTTCTGATAGTAATTCCCATCCTAGCCATAGGGGATAGGTAAGGGAGGAAGGGTGGATAGAAACCCGGCGCCGGCATAAGCCCGCTCTTAACGAAAGGCGCCAAGGGTACCACGGTTTAACGTCTCATCCGACAGACGGAGTACTGTACTTGAAGTGCCCTCCACAAGACACTAGAAAAGGGATCGGGTTTCCTCTGAAAAACATCCTTCTTAAAAGAACGAGGAGAGGAAAATTTCAATAAGGGTTCAAGCCTATCGCTGCAATTTGGCAAGGGTCGGACCTGAGTTGGGATTCATTAATCCTCTGTCTACATTAAACTACTTACTACGACGAGTTCTGCCTGGTCTTTGCTAAAACAATTACTTCTTTAAATGAGCGCATACCATATCAGTAATTTGGAAACCAACTTTAGGTATAAAACATACATACATACATAAATACCCATCACGCCGTTCCCTTCCAGGGTAGGCACAGTCAAAATGTTTCACTCATTAATACATAATTGTACACCTAACTCTGCTTCAATAATTTCCTCCATACTGACCTATCCTTGTAAATCTCTTTTGCCTCTTTTACCCCCATACACTGTTTCATACACGCCCTCCTGTTTTTGAAACTCCTACTATTCCTCCACCTGAGAATTTCCTCAACCACAACTTTCTCGGCCTACCTCTACCTTTCGCAACATTCATTCTACTCTCATATGTCTGTTTCGTTATTCGACTCTCATCGATTCTTTCCACATGGCCAAACCAACGAAGCACACTTTCATACACGTCCATTACTGGAGCATTTAACCCACACTCATTCATGACCCACTCATTCCTGACCCTATTTATTCTACTTTTGCCGCAAATACTCCTCAGATAACTCATACCCACGGGTTTAGTCCACTCTTATGTCTATCCTGACATACTACTAATTAATTGACAAATGTGCGACGGCTGCCTAAAAGTCAATGCCTTTCTCTCCATTTTTCGAGCACAACCTTTGCTGTTGAGGTAGTCAGTGGTAATTCAAGAAAATCAGAAAGGCATTAATATTCTCAGTTATGCATTAATATCCTGAAAAAGCTGAACGCTATGTTTGGTATGGTAAACTGGATATTGCTTGGATAGTAAGACAATCCCTTCCTGAGCAGAAAAATCAAAAACTGATAAGATATATTGATCACATTCCACTAAGTTCACCCCTAAGAGCGAAGGTTGCCCAAAAAGCAATGCCACACATTTTTTCTCAAAAAAACTATTCATTTTACAGAAATAATATACAGATTTACAAAAAAATGATGTTCTGTCCACTCACTCTATTTTTTCACATAATCTCCATCAAGTTCTAAAGCCTTCCTCCAATGATTCACTAGGGCGTGTACACACTGTATTCGGTACCAGTCCTCGCTCTGGTTAATGAGCCAGGTTTTCACTTCGCTCATCTTCTCTTCGCAATTTACATTCTTTCACGTCTTTAGTTTGTGCCAGACTGGTATTTGTGAGCCTAAACTTGCCGTCCGTCCTTTGCAGATTCCACAAAATTGATCAGAGCACTCAGATATGAGATACGGAATTGTCGTGATGACCTGATAAGGCTTTGGGACAAAGGAGATGCGTGTCTCGATCACCGTTTCAAGGAACCGATTTCTGTTATCAAGGAGTTTCAAACAAATCTGGGGTATTTCTTATAGGGAGAAACCCTCGTAAACAATTAACTACGCATGTCTGCCAGCTTTAAACATGGGTTGGGGCGCTACGATTTAATCCAAATAGCTTGCGTCTACGTTTTGAGAAATTTGAATAAAGAAATACTCTTCGAGACATGTAATGGGACTTTGCCAACATGTTACCATAAATAACATAAATATTTGTTAAATGATAAGCGCAGAATAAATGTGGAATCAAAATGATAAAACAATTTTAATAAATGAAAAAAACACTTTAAAAAATCTCTTGGGATACGTCTGTCCATAAATCTGCCCGACTATCCAATACGATAACTGGTTACATCCTAGTTTCGCAGAGTGGGGATGTCAAGTTTGGATGGGTTATAGCGAGAATATTACCTACTAACTCTCTCAATTCTATCCGTCAGTCATGCGTGTTCGCAGGATCCTCAGGCGACCGAGGAAGTTGAAATTTGACAGTAAAACAAACCGTTACATTAAAAATAACCGGAAAAACAGTAAAAAATAAACCTCGAACAACAGATTGAAGACGCCAATTTTATCTGAAGTCGTTAATTTTTAGCCCTGGGTCTTTCTCTAGCGACTTTCCCATCAATTTTGCCTTCAATTGTGTTCTTCACAAACCCTTTGCGTCTCAGGGTGTGTCCTATCCATCTGGTTCTTCTTTTCTGTATCGCGTTTCATAGAATCCGTTCCTCTTCTAATTTTCTGTTCACATCATTATTTCATAATTTGTCCGTCCATTTTATCTTCACCATCTTCCTTCAGCACCAGGTTTCGAAGGCTCCTATTCTTTTCTGGTCCGCGTTTCCAATGTCCCATGCTTCTGATCCATAGAGCGCCACGCTCCACAAGAATGCTTTCATATACCGCTTCCTGGTTTGTAGTCCTATATTTTTTTAGCACAGCAGTTGTCTTTTTCCCATGAACGCCTTCTTAGCTTGGGCCATTATCCACTTGTTGTCCGTTGCGCTTCTTGTGTCCCACGTGATGGTACTCCTGAGATGGGTGAAGGAATCCACTTTCTCCAAGTTCTCTCTTCTCAGGGTGAGTTCTACATTCAGCTTCTTTCTTCCGCATACCAGAATTATAGTCTTTGTATTATTTATTTTCATGTTGCATTCTTGGCACAGGCTACACATCCTGATCCATGGAGTGAAGCAGGAGAAGAAGTGATTAGTTATATAAGTTGAAATAAACGATCAAGAAAATACTATAAGGAGCTATAGCGTCATTTAATTCCAGAGGAAAGAATAGAAGGTTAGTAAATGAAAAAAATGAAGACAGTACAATGCCGCTGGGGGCACGGAGATCAACTATATCCGGGCATGAATCGGAGAGTAGACCACACACAAGCATGCTACACGCTCCACGACATGTAGATAAAATCAATCCGGGATATTAATACCGAGAATTCGAATCTAATCAGACGGCCGACACCTACCGTGGGGAGGCCCATAAAACATGCCCTACCCAACGACATTGAGAGGTGAAAAGGGGAAAGAATCTCCAATGGTCCAACAACTATTTTCTTCCTTTTCATCTCTGCCCAACCTTTCCTCTTCCTCCGCTCGCGAGACAATAAATTCCACCCTCCTCCACCCTCCCAACCAAAACCCTTTCCATAAATCTTTCCAACGGGCAATAAACCCAAAAGAAACACCTATAGGTATGGGGGGAAATCGATGATGATCAGATGTAAGACTAATCGATAGGAATATGAGAAGAGGGTGGAGAAGGTTCGAGAACATCTTTTCCCCTCAGCCTTGCGCCGGGCGTATAAATCCCGAGCGCACATGTCTGGAGCCACGTGAGTAATGAGAGAAGATTGGAAGGAATTAGACCCATCCTCTGAGAGGGCAAGGATAAAAAATAAACAACTGAATGCAACCAGTGCGCCGGGCATGAAGGGATAGGTATTTATTAGCCTCTCTATTTCTCATCATGGAGATGCTGTCAAGAAAGAGATTCTATCACGGGAACCTCCGAAATAATACTCTAATTTGTACACAACTTGAAGAGTTAGCAGTCCTTCGGCAATTGGAGAAATAAATGTTTTAAAGGGGTCGGGGTAAAAGAAAGCCAGGCAACATTTTTGGTGATGTCATACTGTCTAAATCAACATCTTCATACTATGCTGTGCGTGTCAGGAATGTTAGGACCACGGACGTGTGAAATTGTAAAAGAGAGAACCACAGGGAGGTAAACTGTATTTCGGGAGTGTTGTGGGTGGTGATCAATTTTTACCAAGGGCACTTATTGTGTGTGGAAAGGAAGAAATTTTCGTACCTATCTGTGCGGCGACGTACCACTCTAATTATCGCTTCTGTCAGACCTAGAGATGTAGTGCGGCGTCAAAATGATATTCTCTACGTCACACTGAAACAAACCTGTACTGAATTTCTCGAGGAAACTAACCCTATCGTGTAGCTTCTGTGTCTCCAGCGGCCCCAGACTTATCCTTCTAAAAGCCGTGAAAAACTTTTTCTATGCCGTTAAAAGCCGTTTTTAACGAAGCGCGCGGATTTCCTTGGTACTTTATTTATTTTTCGGGTCGAATCTCTTTGCCCAGGGTCCAAATGCTTGCGGCGTATTCGAGGTGTGGCCTATCCAGAGCGAAGTCGGTACTCTTTCATTTTATCATCAAAGGATCCTACTATACGCTTGATATAACATAGTATATTTAAGGCTGTGTCTCATATGTTTTATAATGTAAGTTCTTCACGATATAATTCAGGCAAAGTAAGTGTGATGACTTTCGCAAGAAGTGTTTAGTTCAAGTCCTTAACTGCTTCCCTTTGTCAGTGCCATCAGTTAATATTTATCTTGATCAGAAGAAACCATACCAGTGCACCGTGTGTGAGGTACATTCATTCGTACAATGAATACATTTACCAGATTCAACCAAAACTATAGAAATCTTCAATTTTTACGAAATACCATCTAAACATTAAGATGCCTATATTTTCTGTGTTTCAGCTGCGATGTCGGTTCATGTGCGGTCGAATGTGCGCTTTGATAGCTTCAATATATCCTTGTTGCAGTATTGTTCTGTTTTATTCTATCTGCTCTTCATGAATCGATATAAAGTCTGGTTCTTGTTTAACTATTTCCCCATAAGGCATTTATACAATGGATTTGTGAAGAACATAATTATTGGTAAAATTGAGAGGAAACTCCATAGCGGAAGATCCAAGAATAATTTTATGGACCAAATTTACAAAAGAGGAAAGTACACAGGAAGAGATACCAGGAAGTAAGGGAAATAGCATTACATCGGGAAGGGTGGAGGGCCGCAGTCAACCAATCATAGTTCAATGTTAGAATAACCAATTAGCTTGTGCTAGACTACGTCGACCGGCATAGCGTTTTCGACTAGGGTAATACTGTTAGGAAATTCTGGGGAGACGGTTCTGTTTCACTCATGCTGAGTGGCCGCACCATTCGGCTTTCTATTCAGAAATATATCTTCGAAATTGAAACTGTATCCTTTTTTAGCATGACTTTGTTCCTTTTCCTACCTTCTGATATGCAACCTTTAACAGCTCTTCATCATTGGTCCTTCAATCCTAAGATTGGCTGACTGCAGCCTTTCACCCTTCCCCATCTAATGCTAGTTCCTCTACCTTCTGGCATCTAGTCCTATGTACTTTCCTCTTCAATTGATCCATTATCTTGTTCCTGGGTCTTCTCATGGGGACTTTTCTCTCTATTAACGTACAACAGCTTTTAGGAACCTCATTTTAGCTGATGTGATGTTTTCCATACCTCTCTTTGAAAGAATTCACATCTCGTAACCAAATATTAGCATCCGAACTGGCAGACTTCAGTGAAATTTCAATCCAGCTTCTTCTAAAAAACACAAGCAACAAGAATACATGGGCTGAGAAAAAATTTTGACCAATAAATGACTACTCATCACACGTATTTCTTTCGTAAAGGGTGGATGAATGTATTCGGTTATGTTGCTTTCTCCTGCGCTAGCAAAAAGGAAAATTAGCGAAAGATGACTGATGGCGGATGTGGTACCACATCCACTCATTCATCATACCCGTCGCTGTGGTCGTAGCAATAACTACGTGAACTGATGAAAAATTTGTCACCTTTTGATCAACAAAAAAACAACTTCCAACACATCCAACATGGCTGACTAGCTCCTTACTTCAATTATGTTTCCTGTGCGGCTATCAGTTATTACATTTATAAAACAACCATAATCTGCCCACGGAAATTATTCAATGCAGTCTGATATTAGAAAAATGTGCAAAGGGCATGTGTGTAAAATGAGGAAAATGTACAAAGAAAAGCTGCCAGTTTAGTGTCAGCAGGGTACAAGAAAGCTGACAGCGATGTTAAAAAACCTGGACTGTGATTGACAGAGAAAGTGAAGGAAAGATAAAAGGCTGACTGGTCTTAACAAAGAGTTAACCTTGTCCAAGCCTGACGCTTATATCTCGAGAGGATATAAGCGTCAGGCTTCATAAATCAACTAGAATAGACGAAAATGATCACAGATAGTCGCAGAACATCTGTTATGATCGTGGTGTCATTGCACTTGCAGTGAACGCCATACTGTCCTTCGTAAGTTGTCCAATGCGGCTATACGTTAATATATTTATAAAAGAATCATAAACTGCCTATGGAAATGACTCTATGCATTCTGATATTAGCTATGTTTTAAAAATTTCGGAAGACACTAGAAATATCTTTGAGTAATTAATTTGCCCGTAGCTGACGCATATAGAATTATAATTAAAGATTAATAGGAAGTAATCAATTATACTAGCTGTACAGTCTTGCAAAGAAAAGTACAACAAGTGATGTGACGCTCCACGAACATGACCAGTCTTATTCTTCGGGAATTATTACTCCCAATAAAAAAAATCCTTTAAAAAGTTCCTTAATTTTTATTGGCATAATTCAATTTTACAATAAACGTAGCTGTTCAAGATTAAAGCACAGCTATTTTTTTTACTGAAAACATTGTGTGACACTGTTCTGCACGAATTCATGAGAATGACCTCGTTGCATCACATGACTTATTGAAATGTAAAAAAAAGGATTTTCTTAAAACAGTCAAAAATTACGGTAATACTTTGAAAAGTACTCCCTACTTACGTAACTTTTTCACAGCTACGCAACGACAGAAACTTAAGCGCTTAATTTTAATTCCGAGAAGAAGACCATTTCATGGTCTTCCACGCTAAAGACGTCCTCCTAATGGCGGGGCACTTTCTCTCTGAGGGAGTGAATGGTGTGGAGTTTAATTAGTGCATAGAAGCAGACCATGAATCTTTTCCGGGGAGATTAATGGCCAAACAATGGGGTGAGGTCTTGCACCAATTTTCCTTGCCCTTTGCCACCACAGAATTTATATTTGGTGACAATACAGCGCTTCAATTATGCCTCCGTGAAACAGAAAGTAATTTACGTCCTTCAAGAGGCTTGAGGTCCACTTATCGTGTCATTAAAAAAAAGATAACCCTCTTTCAAGCTTTTGAATCTATCTAGTGAGCTAAAAACATTCTTCATCTGTGCATCTACTTATTACCTTGCATCACCATTAAGGTGTTTGGAAGGGGGTGACTTATTATTACCAACACGAACTACAGAGAAGACATTTACTTTCAGAAACAAGCAGCACTATCGGGATACCACAAATGCTACAAAAACCACTATAATAATCCATAATGTAACAATGTTAACGTGACACAAGAGTCAAGCAGGAAACATGCAAAACATGGTGCTAGCACTACTCGGCAGATTTCGAAACATGCATTAGGGTGCATATGAATTAATTAGCTACACTGCCCATCAGCTAATCTACTTCAAAGTGTTAACGCAGCCATTATAGTCTTTTATCGATCGCGGGAAAAACGACATTTTAAACCTTTCTCTTCAACAATCTATTCCCCTTATTTTATTCTCATGATCTCATCTCCTTCACGCTCCTCATCGTCATCTTTTTGACATGGCTTCCCTCTCATCTATTTTGCATTTATTGTCCCAAGGTCCCACCTTTCCTTAAAATAAAACAGGCGACGAAAGGAATTTTTCTCATCGTAAAGACGCGTTCACCCCGTCTGCCCGTGTCCGTGCCGTGAAAGTACGTGGCTGGATTCGTGGATAAATGCTCCAGATTTGAAAAGAGACTGGTTATTTAACGGCCACGCGTTCATGCATTTGCGCAATTTGGGATGCTTACACGGTGAAATTTTTAAAGTGAACGTGTACACGGATCTACACGCGCGGGCACACGCAACGGGTAAACACGGATTAAAAACTTTGAGACGAATTTCAATTTTCGTTGTCACATGGTGATTTTTTATTTAAGTAAAGTCAATAATCACGGGAGTCACAGCAATACAATAAGCTACATTTGATTGTGGCGTTAAATTCCAAAATTAATTAATCCGAACACAAATTTTTTTAGTAAGGTCTATGTCGTAACATATGAAACCTATGAAATCCATTAGCAGGCTACAATAGCAGTGCCTAACCGCAATATAAAAGTTTAGCACTTTAACAAGTAGGTTTTTGAATTCTAAGAAGTAATTCCACAGCACTGAAGCGACGATTAATTAGGGTCGGGCTGAAAGGAAAATCAGCTCCAAAGGAGGTAGCCTAAGCTCCAAGGGCGCAAAATATAGCTCCAAGGACGCTGAAACACCAACAATGCTCACTCGTTCGGGGCCGGAAATGGAAGACTCTCAGACGGAAAAGGGAGGATGAAATGTTGAAAACTCGGAAGAGAAGAGACGAGAAAAGAGAAAGGACGGATCTTCACAACTACCTAAGGGTCTTAAAGGAAGACCACTTATTTTTTCCGTGAAAGAATTGGTAATTAGTATCATCAAAGCCCAAACAGTGTTGAATAACGTTATTTTCCAGGACTGTGTAAGTTAGGCACGTTCATTGGTACATTAATAAACTTTCGGTTGTTTCAGATAGAGGACTTAAATAGAGGAGGCCAAAATTTAATGCCGGGTGAAGAGGTGCTAAAACGTCACCAATGAAGACGTGTCAAGCATGCTTAAAGAGCCACGCCTTTCTCGAAATCGAGAAGTTAGGTAGGTTCACTCATAAATATTTTTATTAATTACTTACTAACTTAATATTATGTACTACTTAATATTTTTGCCTAAACCTAACACCAAGGGCTAAACGCCCGGTTTTGAATGGTGCTAAAGCATCTCAGATCGAAGGGCGCTAAACCTAACTCCAAGGGCGCAAAACTTAGCACCAAGGGCCATGAACTTAGCTCCAATGGCGCTAAACACAGATTCAAGGGCCCAAAACCCAGCTCCTAAAAGCGCTGAGATGACAACAATTCTCACGATGCATTCGGCACCAGATATGGAACAGATTTAGACAGAAAAAGCTAATGAGAGACAGAAAAGAATGATGGAAATGTGCAGAGGAGAGAGTGAGTCATGAAAAACCTAATTTCACGGGAGCTAAAGTTACATAGCTCAATAAACGCTAAGCCTAGCTCTAAGGCCTCAACGCCTAGTTCTGAATGGCACTAAAGCTACTCAGATCTAAGGGCGCTAAACCTAACTCCAGGGACGCTAAACTTAGCTCCGAGGGCGCTAAACCTTGCTGCAAGGGCGCTAAACCTAGCTCCAAGGGCGCTAAACACAGCTCCAAGGGCGCTAAAAACAGCTTCAAGGACCAAACACCTAGCTCCAAAAAGCGCTGAAATGACGACAATGCTCACGACGCATTCGGCACCAGAGATGGAACAGATTGTGACGGAGAGAGAGAAGATAAGGGAACGGGAGAGTCGAGGGGAAGGTGAGGAATTCAGTAGGGAGAGGAAACAAGAAGGAAAAAAGAAAGGAAAGAGAGAGAGAGAGAGAGATATGAGAATGAAAATGCTCCTCGGGCGCGTTTAGTCCACTCGGGCGGGAGGTGATGGCATTGGCAGAGCGGCGCACGCGGCTGGAGCACAATGGGGCGGAAAAAAATTCGATCTGAACATCTTCGCAGATTGAGGGAGGAGACGAGAACGGTGCAGGGAACAGTTTCGTAGTGAGGGGGTGGGAATGGAGAGGGGAGGGAGAGGGTGTGATGGAAGGAAATGGAAGGAGAGGGGGTGAAGTTGGGGGGGGGGGCGCGGGAGAAACACAGGATGGAGAATGGTGGTGAGGGTGGGTTTACCTCCGAAAATGGAGGAGACTGATACAAGACGCTGTCGGGAGGTCTGAATGAGGGAAGATGGCCGGGGGTTTGGAAGAAAGAGGATGAAGGGGAGGATACGGAGGAGTGGGGGTAAAAATCTTAAGATGGCGGACCCGGTGAAGTAGAAGGTCTTGATGGAACGAGAAAAAAAAACTGAAGGAGGTCGTGAAGGCAGTGATTCCAGCTCTCCCCCAGTACCACGATACTGCCGTTCTAGAATTAAGGTCTTCGGTTGGACAGTGCAAAGCATACTAACGGCATTTGAAGCACCTGAACTCGTAAGGTTCAATGGAATTGTACATTTATCAATTAAGATATAACCTCCTGGAAAATATCCGCGTCGAACATCAAATTTCAGCTAATTCATCTGCCGAAATGATAGAAGGAACGGTATTTTCGTCCGCGATCGCTTTTTTTAGATATTACAATTGTGTTTTGACGTACATATATCCACTGATAAAACGAAATTAGCTAAATTTAGCTCCAATGGCGCATATTGCACCTATTTACTCTAGCAGTAACTCGCTTTTGTCACTTCAGCAGCGAGTAAAGTTGCAGCAAGCATAGAAAAGAAACGTACCTACGGAAAAAATGTTGTACTCATAAACAAGACCTGATAGATAAGAGTTAAATTTAAGTATTTTAAAAGTGGGTCACCAGGTAGCACAAGTGCCATAGGATGCAGAACCCTGCCCTAGTTCGTTTTTAACCAAAAAAAAGCATTTTTCATCAACGAGTTCCTACGTGAAAGCTTTGGAAAGGAGAAGTTGATGGTTGAGGGGGTGGGGGGTAGAATCGGAGGGAGAAGTCGAGGTAAAACTTAAAATGGCGGTCAAGGAGAGGCTGGGAGGGGGACGAATGAAACTGGAAGACGTTGGAAGGCGCTCGAGAGCCAGAATTCGTCTTCGGGAAGGAGACTGAATGAGTTATCGGACATTTTCGCGTTTCAATGAATCCACATGAGTGGGGGAGAGCTGACCCCATTCTAGAGTAGTTAAATTTGAGAAGATATAACTGGGATAAATTTGGTAGAAACAGAAATTACTCCGAAATTATCCGATACTTTAGACCAATTTGGGATATTCTTGAATGGCACTGACGCTCTTAATTTGACTCCTTCATAAGCTGAGTTTCCTACGTATTCTGAGGTCCTCACAGTAGGATACCTCTTCAACCACGAAGAGTAATATTGCCCACCTCGAGGTGCTATTTCATCATTTTTCCCTTCATTATGATATTTAGGTTTTATTATACACTCTTTGGCCGACTGTTTTATAGGTGAGGCCAAACGATATGAATACTATCCCTGATTAATCAGGCTCATATCAATCAGCCGCTATTGCGATGCACGAGTGCTCGTCATACATGGTGCGCAAATGCACAGTTAGCATTAGCGTCGCTGAATGACTGCTTCACCAAGAGGTTGATGCGAAAATAAACATCATAAAACCAGTCATATTTAAATTTCATGCCACACATTTTATCCATTAGTCTTCCTAGTGACGTTTACGATTCGTTTTGTTTGCGTTTATCATTTTTATCCATTCTACAATCGTGAAATGCTCATTAAGTCTCGCGAAGTTCGTGCTTGCATTAGCTCAGTTTGCTTCGGGGTGAAAAATTTCACGCCATCATGTTTAATGCAGTGATGAAGGAACTAAGCAGTACATTTAGAAGAACTAATCCATAGTACCACCACCCTAGGCTGTTTGATACTAAATCTTATGAAAGTAGGTTCCGTTATTTTAATAAAATTAAGATGATAAAATTTATATTATGTATTAGTTTAGTACTACTGCTAAACAAAAATAAAAGAAAAATTTAATTATTATAAAGCACTTTGTCAAGTACCGATAATTCAACGTTCAGCATGTAATTAAGACTCAAGACGATCTTTTGAAAAAAAATTCCAGGTTAATGGTTATGATCTTACGGAAGAATAAAATAACTTTGTTATAACTCTTTGATTTTAAACAATAAACATTGTTGAACTCTCAAGTGGATATCAAAGTTATTTTATGCTTCAGTTATTCGGTAATGGAAAAATTCCCCAAAATAAACACTAAACATTTCCTTCGTAAACAATCCTACAAACAATTTGTTTATGATCTTCTTTAATCCGTGAATTTAATATATTATATGTTATAGAAGGAGGAGAACCAGCTCGATAAGCAATAGCATGGCAACATTGGGTCAACTAAGATGACTCAAGCTGCAATGCCGATCTCTTCGTACAGCGGGTATAATAGAGCAAGTACAGGTTTCGCGACACACACCACTCTCAGCATGGTAAAACGCCGGCATGGAAATCCAATGTTTGCGGCACACAATCTTGGTACATGCCAATAGTGCCTGGGGTAAGATTTGGGTTTTAGTTTAGAAGTTTAGATGATTCTAGCACCTACTAAGAGGATTTTAATCACTAAATTCGGCATCACTATATGAAATTCGGTTATCTTTGCTTAAATTTTAAAGAAAGTAGCAAGCACTGTGTAGCTCACTAACAACAGCACATTAATTTCATTATCTAGGCGACATTACGAAAGGCAATGCGTCGAGTTGAAACCATGTTCTTCAGAGAGAAAATTGTTTTCTAGGCGTTTTGAGACAGTTTTTTAAATTTTTGAGGAAGAAGTTATTTATTTAATTTAATATTTTCAAATTGCGGCATTAAATAGAAGTAGTTGTAGATACATTTTGAGGTCAGCACAGAAGTATTATAAAAATTTGACGTTTTTCTTAGACAACACTTCAGACGATGGATCCTTAAGCATCCAAGAGGTCGATTAAGAGATTAAAGAGACATTCGGAGGTGATTCGGAGGGGGACTCGTTCGAGTGTGTCTGTCGTAAAAGGTACAGGATTGCTTTCGTGCCCCATTGCCATGGGGCCGTCGTTAATGACCGGCTGTAAATTTGTCACCTTGGGTGGTCCGGCGGATCTCTCTTCCCACTCTTTGGGCCGTTCCCAACCGCCGCCGCGCCGCCAAGGAGATTCGCCGCACCAGAGGACGCTCGTCTCGAAGCCTCGTCCGAAACAACATGGCGCGACTCGGTACATTCTCGCTTCAAACGTGGACCAGCGATGAGATTTCCGAGAGGCGAGAGAACAATACGGACGCTGGGTATCCGACATATATATCTCTATTCTCCCATTTCTAGTATCATAATTACCATATTTACTGTTACCATAATTATCATCATTGTCATAATACTATACTATTACTAATATCTAAGTCAATGCACCCCAGTTCACTTCACGCGAAAGTCATCACACAAATGCCGCACTAATATTATGGGTGGAGTAAACATAAAATCTTCAGATACAGTTAAATATCTCAGGATTACCTTAACTTCTGACATTACTTAGGGGACACACATACAAAAATATGCGGCACAGCAGTAAAGAAACTAGATTTTGATTAAGCGTATAATAGGAAGGTCCGCGGATGAAAAGTAAAAGAGGTGAGCTGCTTCGCTCTGGTTAGGCCACACCTCGAAAACGCTGCAGGCATTTGGGAACCTAGTCATTAAGATTTAACCAAAACAATTAATAGATTACAAAGAAAAGCTTCAAGAATCGTTAAAAACTGCTACGAGCAAACGTATAGTGTTTCAAAACTTTTAGAGAGATTAAGGTGGGAGCCCCTAGAGACTCGGAGGCTACACGCTAGGCTTAGCTTGCTTGAGCAATTCAAAATTGGTGCGTTACAGAGCGACACAGAGAATATTATCATGATGCCTTACCACATGTATAGGTCTGACAGAAGCGATAAAATAAGAGAGATACATTGACGAATATAATGGTACAAAAACTCGTTCTTTCCGCGCACAATAAGCGACCACAATGAAAACTGAGCTCCACCAAATACACTGCCATAAAATACGTCACCATTCTCCTCCCAAAACATTATACCTTGCATCTTTCACGGCTGTGGTCCTAATCCCCCCTGTCATACGCCCATACGGCGGCTCGCAGGGTAATATGTAGATATATCAACTAATTTTCAAATCTTTCACGACCCGTACCCTTGAAAGTACAAACTGCCCGTCGCCGTCCAAAGCTTTTAACCTACAAAATACCCATCAACCAAAATTTGAATAATAAGTTATAACCCGTACAAATGCTGGTTTCACCATAGTTAATAAATTAATCACGCAGCATTACAATATGGAGTAGTATTTATAATATTTGTAAAAAGTTATTATGCTCTACTGGTACCGGATTTTATAATTTCACTGCATTGAATTAATTATTAAATTGGAAATGCCCTGTTTCTGCTGTATTCGGACTTCATGCAATATGTACCGCACATAAGCCGGGCAGCTTTCGGCAGCTAGTTTTTTGATAAAATTTAAATGAATCCCTAATAGCAAACCAAGAAATGATTTTTAAAAACTAGAACCCCGAGGTACTTTTAACTCACGGATTTTATGTTGGGCATTAATAGCGTTTTCATAGAAAAATGTAACAAAATCCATGGCGAATTGATAACTCCCGTCAATTGTTTTCAGCAATTTCAGCATACGAAGATATCGCGCAGAAGCTAGATTGGCACATTAATTTCTTTTTAATCATTTACCATCACCGCGTTCCCACTCTCAATCCTTGATGGCGTGATAAAACACAGACATTTCTTGGTCTTTGCACTCCAACCCCGGAGACAGATTTCGAACACGCAGTTCATTCAATCATATCTTAAAATTTCGGTTATCTTAAATTTAACTATATAGTAATGAATAAAAATGGAAGGGTGTCTTTTTTAGTTCGTTACCCTACTTGTCGAGAACAACTGGACTGATTGAGCTGAAATTCCTCATGTTTCTTGGGTGTGTACACAATAATGGAATAGGAAAATTGACATTTCAAAATTTGGTAACAAATCGGGGGATTTTTCTCTCTCCATAGGCCAAAAACGTTACGCATATGTCATTCATACCTCCTGATATCGAGAACAATCCGTATATCCCGGCCCAATTATACGCACTGTGATTTATCAGATAATAATTTACGAAAAATACTCCCATAAGAAGCACTGTGCTTTATCAGGTTTGAATTCAGGGAAAATACGCCTATGAGACGCACTGTGATTTATCAGGTCGGAATTTGCGAAAAATTACTTACTAAAAATACAGACAAAAGAGGATCAAAGTATTTTAATGATAATACTTTATAAAAAGAAAATGGAACAGTCAAATTTAAAAATTGCCACTATAATAGCGTTTATTGTTCGTAAAATCCCAGAAATTCGTCATCACTGCTGACAGAATCATATACGCAGTTATTGTCTCTGGAGTTGTCACTTTCCTCATGCACAATGTCATCTCCACTTCCATCTGGCGCCTTGCTAATTCCACACTTTTTATAAGACTTAATGAAGACTTTTTAATGAAGGCAACCATTTTCTTGGCCTGATGCGGGAAAGAACATTTAATAGTATCTTTCCCGGCGAATTCAGCTCGCGTCTTAGAGGACGCGTATTGGAGGACGAAGTTATACCCTCGGCCCATGAGACGCAGGCTGATTTTAGAGCACATTTTGGAAGAAAAAAAAGCGCCTTATGGGCCGCAAAATACGGTACTCATGTGCCCGGTTTTAAATCCGACTCCAATACAACTTCTGAAACTAAAAGTTTTATCAAAACTAATAATGTGCTTGAAGAACTGCATCAGTTTGAATGCTTGCCAACAGCACCACTAGCGGCTACCTCAAGTTCTAAGATAGCAGACCATAGCATTCCGGTATCCAATACACGACACCTACGCAGCCTAGATAAGGGCTTAGTTTGGGAAATTAATAATTTTCACTTAGAAGCAAAAAGATAAGACAAAGACTAAAATCCTGGCATGCGGAAGAGAAAATCTGACAGCAAAAGTCATAGAGAGAGGAGAGAAATTAGAGCAAGTCGATTAATCAACAATCTCGAAAGTACCGTCACGTGGGACGGAAGAAGTACATCGGATGTCAAGCAAAGAATAGCCCAAGCTAAGAAAGTGTTAATGGCAAAGAGACAACTTCTATGGTTAAAGAAGACAGGACTACAAGACAGGAAACAGTACGTGAAAACATTCGTGTGGAGCATAGCACTCTATGGACCGGAAGCATGGACCTTTGGAAAAGATGACCAGAAAAGACTAGAAGCCTTCGAAACCTGGAGCTGGAGAAGGATGCTGAGGACAAATGACCAGACAAAATATTGAATGATGAAGTTTATAGAAGAGTAGAAGAGGATAGGACCTTATTGAACACAATACAGAAGAGAAGAACAAGATGGATTGGACAAACCTCGAGGCGCAATGGGTTTGTGAAGAACATAATTGAAGACAAAATAGAGGGAAAAGTCCCCAGAGGAAGGCCCAGGAATAAGTTCATGGACCAAATAAAGAGGAAAGTATATACATGAGAAGAGATACCAGGAAGTAAGGGACTTAGCATTGGATAGGGAAGGGTGGAGGGCTGCAGTCAACCAATCTTAGGATTGAACGACTGATGATGAAGAGCTTAAACTAACTGAACAAGAAATTGAAGGGATTTTATTTAAATCAATAAAATAAAACTTTGTACAACTTTGGGGAGTTCCATCTTAATTAGTAAATATAACTTTTACACTCCACTGGTCAGTGACACGGCATTGGGCACCTGATGATGGTGCCAGGCATCGGAATCCGGATTGTGCGATTAATTGACCTGTGAACTGACCAGTGGAGTGTAAAAGTTATTCATGCTAATAAATGTCACTTTAATCCTCGACAATACGAACAATATTTTCTTCCCTCTCACTCTGTTGAATTCCAACGGGTGCCTTCTGTTAATAAATTAAAAAACAAAACAAGAACGCACCATCTTCACCTCCGACCCTGTCACTTCTTCCCTCGACGGCGTGCGTCGCGTTCGATCATCGAAAGAACGTCTTCCGCAGGGACGCGTCACTCCTCGGACGCATGCGCTCGGCGCCAAACTCATTCATTCTCACACTTTTTCTTCGGTCGACCTTTGTCGTCTCCCGGAGTGATTTTTACAAACCCAGCCGCCGCACAGTGGTCCTCGGCCCATGAAATTTCTGGGACACGAGAAGATTTTCTTCTCAGATCAAGATGAAATTTAGTGTATATAGGTTTTCGGGGTCGCTGGATACGAATATGAAGCCAAAACAATTGATTTTTTTCCATTAAATGTGAAAACTTAAGGATTTCATTTTTTGCAATATTTGTGCGAATAGATTTCATTTAGTGCAAATAGGACCAAATTAACAAATAAAATTAGTATATGCAAATGCCGGCAGACACTTATGAGTTTTTTGTATACTTAGTGATGTTAGTTACTCTTTCCAATCAATTTTTTAATGGAATCTCGTGGAATGAGTGAATTTTTCACTAATTTTAATTACATTTCGCGGATTAAAGTTCTCTAATTTTCATGATTTTCAATTTTAAATCGCATATAATGACAACTTAACAATAAATTTTTACTTAACTATATAAATAGTACATACTTTCCGGAGATGAATCTAGTTCTTTGAATTACAATCGATGCAACAGTCTTCTATGTAAACGACTCCGAAGTTAACGCGCATTTGAATTTCGATTATTAATACAATGCATACCTTACATGAGCGTTCTCTTATATTACCTCTAACAGTAAAGGTGCATGATCTTCGAATTCTGATGCACCATCACTTACTCTATCCAAACGTACGGCACAAAAGATTTACCTGAATACTTCATTCTTCTTACCATGTCCCATTTTTCCATATAGTGGGACCACTGTGCGCCGCGGCCACCCATCGGCGATGCCTCAAAGCTTTAAAAACATCCCCAAACTCCCTTCTCTCCTCTCCCACTCTCCGTCGCCTTTCTCTGACATTTCTAATTGTGCAATACTGTATATTAGTCTATAGTGATTTAGCTACCAAAGCGGAACTCTGGAGCCCAATGACTGCCATACCGAAGAAGAAGAAGAAGGACTGAGAAAAGTGAGTAGCAACAAACCTTGAGTCTAGCGTCACATGCATCAAAAATGCTCACACGAATTTTAGGCCGTAGAATGGAAAGGAAAATTGAAGACAACCTCTCGGAAAACCAGTTTGGATTCAGGAAGAACAGGGGCACCAGGGAGGCCGTACTCTGCCTGAGAGTCATCGTAGAGAAAACAATACATGGGAACAAACCATTGCATGTCGCATTCGTGGACCAGGAGAAAGCCTTCGCCAAATTTGAGTGGAACTAGATGTTCAGACTGCTTGTAAAACTCGGAATGAATTACGACGACAGAAGAATTATCTATCAGCTACACAGGAATCAAGTCGTCACAATGCGAATGAGAGACGGAATCCAGATAGAAGCTAAATTAACGAAGGAGTAAGACAAGGATGCA
Source organism: Ceriagrion tenellum (assembly GCA_963169105.1). Taxonomy (NCBI): domain Eukaryota; kingdom Metazoa; phylum Arthropoda; class Insecta; order Odonata; family Coenagrionidae; genus Ceriagrion; species Ceriagrion tenellum. The sequence goes on along the minus strand of OY720643.1, from coordinate 68,025,222 downwards.
GCCTCTCACCAGCACTGTTCAACATGTACTTGGAGGAGGCCATACGAGAAGCGCAAGAAACTGGACTGAGCAGAATAAAGATAAACGGAGAAGAAACAAACATGCTCCGCTTCACAGATGATATCGTAGTCATAGCTGAAAATCTCGAGGATCTTCAAAGATCACTAAACGTCATGGACCGAGTTCTCCAAGAATACAACATGAAAATAACTAAGAATAAGACTAAAATCCCAGTATGCGTTAGAGAGAAGATGAATGCAGAAGTCACCCGGTGAGGGGAGAAATTAGAACAAGTGGATTCCTTCATTAATCTCGGAAAAACCATCACGTGGGACGGAAGAAGCACAACGGACATCAAGCGGAGAATAGTGCACGCTAAGAAGGCGTTCATGGGAAAAAAACAACTGCAGTGCTCAAGGAAGATAAGACTACAAACCAGGAAACAATATCTGAAATCCTTCGTGTGGAGCGTAGCACTCTATGGATCGGAATCATGGACCATTGGAAAAGCTGATCAGAAAAGACTAAAAGCCTTCGAAACTTGGTGCTGGAGGATGCTGAAGATATAATGGACGGGTAAAATAAGAAAGAATGAAGTGCACAGAAGGGTAGAAGATGAAAGGACCATATGGAACACCATACAGTAAAGAAGAACCAGATGGATTGGACACACCCCGAGACACAATTGGTAAGTGAAGAACATAATTGAAGGCAAAATAGAGGGAAAATTCCCCAGAGGAAATCCAGTAATTAAGTCATGGATCAAATGAAGAGGAAAGTACATAGGGAAAGCTACCATAAAGTAAGAGAACTATCATTAGATAGGGAAGGGTGGAGGGCTGCAGTCAACCAATCTTAAGATTGAACGACCAATGAATGAAGTGATTTAACTAATGTCCCTGACATGCGTCTTCAGAGACTAATTGAGTGCAGTCCTCACAGGTCGTTTAATCCTAAGATTGGTTGACCGCAGCCCTCCACCCCTATCTAATGCTAGTTTCTTTATCTCATGGTATCTCTCCCTACGTACTTTCCTCTCTATTTGGTCCATGAACTTATTCCTGGGCCATGCAGCTCGTTTATTACTTAAAATAAAACTCCCCAAACTGAGAGTGCCAGGTATTTGTCTTCCCAGATTTTTTTCTCCAGCGAAATTGCTTTCTCAAGGTTTTTCATAAATATTCGTTTAAATATCATCCATGTATTCTCGTAACTACACCTCAGCAAAATGAGACAGGTCAGGTAGCATCGACGCTGCGTTTCGCAATAGGGGTTCAGCTTCCCCATACAAATTTGCTTCCACAATGGCTCATTGGTCGCCTACAGCGCTGTGGGGTGGAGGGCAATTCCCGCAGCGTATTGCTTAAATTCCGTGGAGAGAGAGCAAGTCATTTTTGGGGAAAATTTCTCCTTCAGTCTCACCATGAATATGAGGAGGGTCCTCGGATGATAAAGTCAAAGAGAGATGCTACTTCGCTCTAATTAGACCACACCTGAAATACACCGCGAGCATTTGGGACCCTGGCCTTAAAGATTTGACCAAAGCAATTAATAAAATACACGAAGAAAAGCTGCTTTAGTGTTTCACAACTTTTTTATGGATTGAGATGGGAGCCCCTAGAAACTCGGAGGCTACACTCTAGGCTTAGGCTGCTAGAGAAATTAAGAACTGGTGTGTTTCAGAGCGACAGAGATAATATTATCATAACGCCTCACTATACCATCTGACAGTTGGGATAAAATAAGAGGAATACACTGTCGAACTGATAGGTACAAAAACTCGTTCTTTCAGCGCACAATAAGCAACCACAAGAAAAAACTGATATGCCCTAAATATACTTCCGTGATACACGTCACCATTCCACCTCCAAAAACCTTGAATCATTACACGGCTGGTGTACTAACCCACCCTGCCACACGCACATGCGGCGGTTCGCAGGGTAGTAGATGTAGATGTAGATAAGCGCTCATTCCCTCGGAACTGAAGAACTTTTCGTTGCTCTATCACCTTCACCGCGAAGTTAAAAATCCCTGCTTTGAGAATGGCAACGGCGACCTTTTGGGGGAATGAGGAGATCTAATATTCTTCCTTATGCGTCATCTTTCTCTGTTGGGGTGGTCCTTAGACAAGCCTAACGGCTGGGAAAGGAAATCCCTGGCCGACCCTTATGAAAACATCCCCATGCATACTTCATTCCCCGTACAAACTGCCAACTTTTACAGCAGCTCACAACCCCTCATTCCATTTTTTTACGCTTTTGGGCGTAATATGGCATGGTATACCAAGCGAAATCTTACTTGGGAAATGGACTTTTCCAGGCACCACACCGTCGCCCCCTTGGGTACATTACGAGGAGTCATTCAAACTCTGACTTATGGCCAGTTGCAGGAACGTAACATATGTATTCCATAAAGTTATGGGACCCATAAGCCATGACAACCATGCAATAAGTGTTGCACAAACATTCAATAAATTCATTGGTCTAATAACTTATGGCATGGAGTTATGAGTTCCATAAGTAGCCAAGATGGCGGATGCGTAATGAACCGCTTGGAGTCTTAATTACTTGATTAAAGAGTTGTTTTGAGACAAGTGACCAGTTTGTTTACTCTTACTGACTAATTATAACGTGCATTATCAATTATTCATAGGCTAAACTTTCTAAACTTTTATCCGACGGTGGAAGATTAGATTAAATATTCGAGGCTAGTAACTATTGGTAAATAAGTTAAGTAACTAATAGCAACTAATTCATGCAACCCGAATATATTTATGAGTTCTATAACTTTATGGATCTCAGAACTATTGATTCCATAACTAAATTTTCTTGCAACCGGCCATTAGCTGGGACAATATGTATCGCTATCATTGCCTGTCTACCACGAATATTTAACTTATTCCTGGAGCCATTATTCAAGTTTATGTTTTTTTCGGAATACGAAGGTATTTTATTTATTAATGTAGTTCAGAAATTGCCCACATACAGCATTAATGCCAATTTACAGCGGCACAAAACAACAACACATGAAAGGCAAGACGGATACGTTCAAACATAAAAATAACAGCGATAACAATATAGAGAAAAGGAAAAAAATTAAAGACTAGTGGAGAAGGGTGTTTAGGTATTGCCTGTTGGATGAGAAAGAGCGCGGCGGGCGAACGCTTAAGAGGAAAGCGAAAACGGGTCATGAGCGTTTTATTAAGGATAATCTCGGAATGGGCGAATGAGGAGTAGAGAATGCGTGCGAGTGGGTCAACACGGGGCTCTAATACTGAAGTATTATCTACTAATAGAAAGGGATTTTTCTGCAACTAGAGGAATTTTTACGGGGGACCAAAATACTTATAGTCAGTAAGAAAAAATTAAGTTCTGCTCTTGGCATTCGTCTCACGGATATTTTTTAGCCTGTAGGTGAAGAAACTTGGTGAAAACTCTGAAATTGAACGTGGCGCAGTACGGATCAGAGACTTGGTCATTGCAAATGGAGGATGTTCGCAGACTTGAGGCGTATCAGATGTGGGTTTGGAGAAGGGTGGAGATGTTGAGCTCGATAGTGAGGACGAATAACTATTAATAGGTGTTGGAAGTGGCTGTAGAGGATATGAAGCTAGTGGAGGAGCTTCGGAGGAGCCAGAACATATGGAATAGAACATACATACATACCCATCACGCCGTTCCCTTCCGGGGTAGGCACAGTCAAAATGTTTCACTCGTTGATACATAATTGTACACCTAACTCTGTTTCAATAATTTCCTCCATTCTGACCTATCCTTGCAAACCTCTTTTGCCTCATTTACCGCCATACACTGTTTCATACACGCCCTCCTGCTTTTAAAACTCCTAATATTCCTCCTCCTAAGAATTTCCTCAATCACATTCAACCACAACTTTCTCGGCCTACCTCTACCTCTCACACCATTCATTCTACTCTCATATATCTGTTTCGTTATTCTACTCTCATCCATTCTCTCAATATGGCCAAACCAACGAAGCACACTCCTTTCATACACGTCCATTACTGGAGCATTTAACCCACATTCATTCATGACCCACTCATTCCTGACCCTATCCATCCTACTTTTGCCGCAAATACTCCTCAGATAACTCATACCCACGGCGTTTAGTCTACTCTTATGTCTATCCTGACATACCCATGTTTCACTACCATATAGCAAGGTGGGAAGAAGTACACTTTTGTACACGGCAATTTTCGCTTCCTAAGACAAGCACTCATTCCTTGATATGCTCCACATGCTACCTGCCACCTTTAGAATAAACCTTTATAACCCTCTGGGACAGGTCTCCTAGAGCAACAATAAGTAACAATGAAATGGCAGCGAGGTAATTAACAAATGAATGTGTTCAAATTGGAAAATAAATGAGATTTATGGCAAAGAAAAAGAAAGACAAAAACAACTAGCCTCAGTGAAAGACAACAAATGAACAAGTGTCACAATAGAATTCAAAGATAGGTGTAGAGATAATACAATATAATCGAAGGGTTAACATCCTCAAGGTTAAAATACGTATGAGATTTGAAAAAAATTGAAATAGATGAAACAAAAAACATGAGTGGACCATGAAAAAAAAAACAATTTTTATCAAGAAAAAATTAGTGATGAGAATTAAATACTGAAAGGGCTAAACTATTCAGGAAAGCATTCTTAAAATAAAATTTCACACAATGTATTTCCATTTAAAATTTCCGCGGCGAGCAGGTAATCTTTCCATTTCTTTTTCCGGGATTCGACCGCGTCGTTGCTTTCCCGACGACGTTCCTCTTCATGTCCTGGAGGCGTCTTCAGGTCGAAGATGCCCCGAAGACGACTCCAGGAGAGTAGGAGAAACGTTGTCGGAAAAAAACAACGACGCGGCCTAATCCCGGAAAAAGAAATGGAAAGGATATCCATACAATTCAGATTAAAATGTTGCCAACGAGAAGAGATTTCCTCAAATCGATTGGAATAGAATTCCAGATTTGTGGGTCGTTTTGAAAAGAGAGGGAATGTTGAAGAGGACAAAAGAGGGGAGAACAGAAGAGGAAAGAAGAGGAGAGGAATTATGAACGAAAAACTCAGAGAAAGACGGTATATGGAATTAAAGAGGGATCTAATTGCGGATCACTGATAGGAGGGAAAAACGGAAGGATAAGCCAAAAATTAGGATGTTAGGCTAAGTACTTTCCATAAACCCCCCAATCAGCTGGTAGATTACTCAAAATGAAAGTTTAAGAGAAGTGGCTGCACGAGGTCGAATCTAAACTTTTAAATAACTGAACATAGTTTTGAAATGCAAGCAATAACCTCACCGTGGACATCTTTACCAAATCTCTAGATATGACAGAAGCGACAAAATAAAAGAGAAACACTGCCGAACAGATAGGTGAAAAAAAACTCGTTCTTTCTGCGCACAATGAGCGACCACAATAAAAACTGAGCTCCAATAAATACAATCCCATGATTGACGTCACCATTTCACCTCTCAAAACTTAACATCTTTACACGGCTGATGACCTAACACCCCTGCCACACGCCCATGTGGCGGCTCGCAGGGTAATATGTAGATGTAGATGTACGTGCATGCACTCTAGAGAGACCTCATTTCAAAAATGAGGAATTTCTAACAACGAGGTATCGTCCAAAAATTAACAGTGTGTATTTTGTATGCTTTCTCGACTACTTTTGAAAATGAATCATATCGTCACCTTTCGTCGTCTTTTGAAAATAAATCACAGATTCGCAATACACCTTCCGTCGTGAAGGAGTTTTGAACGTACTGAGTGAACAAAATGAGTCAAATTAAAGACTTATGCGAGTATTTTCATTTGATTACTTATGGCCGGTTGCAAGAAAATTTAGTTATGGAATCAATAGTTATGAGATCCATAAAGTTATAGAACTCATAAATATATTCGGGTTGCAGGAACACATCTATTAGTTACTTAACTTATTTACCAATAGTTACTAGCCTCGAATATTTGATCTAATCTTCCACCGCCGGATAAAAGTTACGAAATTTTAGTCTATGAATAATTGATAATGCATATAATAATTAGTCAGTAAGAGTAAACAAACTGGTCACTTGTCTGAAAAAAACTCTTTTATCAAGTAATTAAGTCTCCAAGCGGTTCATTGCGCATCCGCCATCTTGTCTACTTATGGAACTCATAACTCCATGCCATAAGTTATGAGACCAATGAATTTATTGAATGTTTGTACAAAACTTATTGAATGGTTTCCATGGCTTATGGGTCCCATAACTTTATGGAATACATATGTTACGTTCCTGCAACTGGCTATTAGAATTTAAGTCATGTACAGGTATATTATAGCACTATTAATAATTTAGTATTTGATTCATGTGTCCCACACCTGGCGTAATTAAAACTTATGATTCGAATATGGTCTCCATTATGACTGGGGAAGTATCTCGCTCGCACCACCTTAAGGAAGAGACCTTCTGCAGGGAATTGCGAAGAATAGGAGTCGCAAGACTGCCGGGGGATTGAGAATCGACACTTGAAGGGGAGGAAGGCTTGGGGGGTTTGGAAGAGGAGAGCGTTGGAATTACAGAGGCAGAAAACGTTCGGAGGATGAAGTTTAAATTAAAGAAAATAATTAATAGGGGACCAATGAGAACCCAAGGTGCGCCCGTGTATACCTCGGGAAACAGAAGAAGAGAGAGAGAAGAGTGTGAGTGAAATAGAGAGAGAGAGAAAGAGGTACACATGCAGAAAGAGAGCAAAAGATCGAGCAGACAAGCGGCTTTATTCCTCTGAATCGAGGCCATAGGATTCTCCGCCTTTCGTTTTAGTCCCCCCACCACCGGTTGGCGAGGTGGAGTGAATGAGTTTGGTCTTAATGCTCGCGCGAGATAACGGTTTTGGACGTGAGCCATTCCTGCGTCCTGGATTTTATTGATTTCAATGGTAAACTTAGTCATGCCGCCGGCGATCATGTTGGTTATCTCGAGTTGAATAATTATTCCTCTCGCCACCACGTGTCTAACGACCCGTTTCTGTCCACACCCCGTTGAATCAATATAACCTATGCTGGAGCGAGTCGAAAAAAAAAATCAATCATAAGATCGCAAATGCAGTTTAAAAAAAATTGGTCCATGAAAATGTTTTTTTTCAATCCTGAGCTTCCCTGATGACGACGTCAGAGTCGAATCGTTCGGGAGTGGCCGATAGTCTGACCGGTTGATGATCCCGGGAAGGCTTAATCAGCTATTAAATTAAAGAAAATCGGCAATTTTCCACAATATAAACTTTAACGAGACCGATTGCGATGTACTACATCATCATTAGGTCGATCTGATCAGGTAGACCTGATTACGATGACGATGTACATCGAAAACGGTCGCAAAAAAGTTTATGTTGCGGATAATTGCCTATTTTATTTTATTTTATTACGATATTCCATCACATCACGCCTTAGTCAACTCTTTTTAACTAATCAACCGTGTATGCCTATTTGAATTTTAAAATACAAAATTGATACATTCCGCCCAAATATTAAACTTGAACTAAACAATAGCGTTCATATGTTACTGTGCTTTAATATGCAAGTAAAGTATGAGTCACTCCTCATTTTTTAAATTGAGTACGTACAATAACATCGACTAGAACGGAATCCAATAAACATACTGTAGAGGGCTGTATTTACGAGGGTAAGTCAATAAGTAACTCACAAAACTCGATAAAGGCAATAATAATCAAAGTAATTCCTGAAATTTATTTCACTTTTCTACATATTCACCCTGAGTACATTCAGACACTCCTCCTTACTCTTTACAAGTTCTCGTTAGCCGGCAGCACAGAAGTCTTTTATTTTCTGTCGCAACCAACGAGTAACCCCTTGGACTATGGCATCATAATTTTCAAAACATCGGCCAAAAATATGATTTTTTTTAGAGACCCGAACAGATGAAAATCACTGCGGGCTAAGCCGGAACTCTACGGTGGATGTTCTAAGCGTTTCCAATGAAATGTTTACGACTGATGCTGATGATGAAATGCTGACGTTTGCGACTTTATTGATACATTCCTGTTGTTGTTGTTAATACGCATGTAATCCTGTACATCAATTCGGATTTATCAGCTCACTTGTTTCTTACCAGTCGTTCTCCCAATGTGTTGTTTATGTTATCGTAAATAGCTTGCTTGGTTGCATTGTTCAAAAATGAAATGAAGAATAAACATATTAAACATACTTTAAAAATCAGATTATCATTTCAAAGCCCCCGCCAAAGCAATTTGTTTGGCTTTGAAATGATATTCTGGGATCTTAAAGTATGTTTAATATGTTTCTTCTTCATTTCATTTTTGAACAATGCAACCAAGCAAGTTATTTTTGATAACATAAACAACACGTTGGGAGAACAAGTGAGCTGATAAATTCGAATTGATGTACAGGATTACATGCGTATTAACAACAACACGCCCCCTTAATCCTGGACATAACGACTTTACATCATCAGCACTTTAGACATCAAATTCTTGCCAGATTACTCTCATAGATATTTACACTCAGCCCAATGATACGCACACTTTTCATATAATCCAAATTTTCTGGTGCATCCCTCAATCATAATCGTTGATATGCATGAACCTAAGATGTAATTCAAGGATTCAGTCGCTGATTGGTTCTGCACACTACATTATAATCCACAAAGTGAGCTATTTTATCATCGCTGGCTATTAGGTAGTAAGTTTTGATTGTTCGTTGGCCGCACTATTGCTTTGCTAATGTCGGCAAGACAATTTTCAAGCAAAAATACACGAAGACTAGACTAAACGGAGTCAGTACCGTAGCAGCAGAACCAAACCTAACCCTGACGATTATTAAATTATATCTCTGAGAAACTTCTGACTGAGTTAAGACTCCAAAATGATAGGCTAATGGTACATTTGAATTACATCGTGAAATATTTCTTATTTGGAGTTAACACGAGAGATGGTTAATTTAAATGAATATAAGTGCATGAAGTCGTAAATTTGGGGAAACTAGCGAGAGCTGGGTTCATTTTTTGCAAAATGAGAATAGATGGAGCGGACGAAAACCTGGCGTAGAGATTAACATACTCGATTTTTTTAATGAATGAAGAAGGAAGGAGAGATGGCTTGTTGAAGAGGGAATGGTGTATCTAAGAAGTGATTGCGGCGTCAAGTAGGATAATAGGGTTTCAAATAAGCGGATGATTGAAAAGTTTGTACGTTTGCCACTTCAGTAATGGGCATGTCTCTAAGAAATGAGTGTGCTACGATGTTTTGACCATGATGAGAGAATGGACTAGTGTCGAATAACGACACAGATATATTATAATAGAGAGAATGGCGTGACAGGAAGGGGTGTACCACACAAGTGTGGGTCAATATGGAGGAAGAGACTAATTAAGAGGGATATTAGACGTCTCAAGAATAGGAGGGCATGAATGGAGCAACGCATGAGAGTAAGATAAGCGGTGTAACGCCGCACTCCTTTCATTTTGCTCCCGTTAATTATTTTTTATGTGTTTTATTATATATTTTATTTGTTGGATGCATTAACCGAAAATGCTTCTTAGTTTAAATTATTTTCATGAATCGATGGTTTTCATTCATTTGTTTCGACGTTGTTAAGGATTTGTTTAAGTTTTTGTTTTCGTGGAGATTGATTGTTAAGAAATGCGGAAGAGACGCGTAACGAGTCCGAACGTGTGTACTGAAATTTCTTCTCCTCCGTCTGGAAAAAAAAATAATACCAAGAAAATTGTGCACCAACTATCTTAATAAATAACACTACCACGCACAACAAGGCGTTACAGACGGGTAGACGAGGAAAAATAAACATTCACGGATTGAGTATTACGATGGAAATTATTAAAACGGAGCCAGTTTTTACGGCTAATGGATGATAACTGAATTCATTGACTTTGTATATCCCGAAATGGAACGGCAATATTGGCAAACATCTATGAGGGAAATAACAAAATCTCTCCATGATCCCCATTAAAAACTCCTTGGACCTTACGTTTTCTCCCCCTGCCCTTGAGTTTTTCGTGTGTGTTCCCATCAGCGCACGTCTACAACCCAAACAGCTCCGACATAAAAAAGTACAGGGATGTGTGCAGTCCGTCTAGACGTGGAGTTCTGACGCGAAATACCTCCCGGTGAGTGCTTGTATCTCCCCGCATGAGATGCCAATACTTTACGGCCATTTGGTGTCATTTCTTATCTTTTGTTATTCTAAGGCCATAGACCCATTTCATTCATATGCAAGAGGGAGGAAACTTTCAACTAGCTGTTCGCAAACAGATAAGAACCCTAGCATATTCTACCTGAATCCGAGCCAAAGTATTTAAAATATGTACCATATATGTTGGATCATTACAGACATAATTTAAAACAGTAAACTAACGCTCAGTACTAGGCTATAACCTGTGGTTTCAGGCCTAATAGAATGGAAATGAAACACAACTGCACTATGAAAAAAAATGAGCAACTTCCACTGAGATATATCACAGTGGAAGCTGCTCATTTTTATCATGGAAATCATTAAAACGGAACCAAGTTCCTAGGACTAACGGCAGTGACTGAATAATTTGACATTTCGGATTCCGAAATGGATTGGCAAGATTGGTAAACCTTTCTACATCTACATCTGCGTGATACCCTGAGAGCCACCACGAGGGTGTGTGGCAGGGGGTGAAGATCACCAAACATTAACGATTGACATGCAAGCAGGATATTTAAGGGAGATATGCTAGATAATAGGGTCACTTGGAGCTAGATGGTTAGTATCTACATAATAAGGAAGGGATTATTGGTTGTTATTACATGCATCATGCACTACAGACTACTCTAACTATATCCTATCTAACCTATCCCTTTGCTACGCTGCCTATTGTTCTCTCTTATAGTACGAGGGAAAAATGACATTTTACATCTATCGGTACGACAATCAAGAGAGGGAAAAAACAAATTCTCTCTTTGAAAAGCTATAAAAACAATGAACAAATGAGCAACTTCCACTGTGAAGTATCACAGTGGAACTCGCTCATTTTTCACAGTGCAGCATTTGGTTAGTTCTCATACCACCACAGTATCCTACACCCCTATGACTGTTCTCTAATAGGGCTACGCGAAAAGCACTTCAATCCGCAGCTGTCCCAAGAGATTCAGTCATCCACGTCCTAATCCGGCCCCGACCGACACGAGGTTGCCTAGTAAAACCGATTTGGATTTTTATTACTTCATTTATCCGTTCGAATAATAAAACGAGAGGGGGCGAGGGATGAGAACGGCAGACGGTGCAAAAAAAAAATGGGCGGGGCGAGAATGAGGGTTTACCCCAGGGATGTGGCGGTGGATGGAAGGGCGTGCGTTTTTAAGGAGGGTGGTTAGGGGAGCCGGCGAAATACGGACGGGGGGAGGGAAGGAATGGATAAGGCTGAGAAGAGGGAGCGGAGAACAAGGAGGGATGGCGCGAGAAAATTGAGAGGGTCGGAGGATGTTCTCGGCGAGAATTCGTCGTGAGAGAGACTCTTGCTGGTAGAAGAGAGAAGGAAGGAGGGCGAGGGTTAGGACACCGAAAGAGAGCCGTGCGATGTCTCGATGGATGCAAATCGATATCGAAATACTGCGAAGTAATGATGCACAGGCGGCTTCGTGACACATGACAGTCACTTCTATGACAGTTCAACACAGATTTATTTTCAGACGAAGTAATCAATATCTTACGAACTCCAACATGCTACGGCAGATTACTGAGAATTAAATAAGGGAAATAGATTGTAGAATAGAATGGTTTATAATGCCGTTTTTTCCCGCGATCGATAAGAGATCATAATAGCTGCGTTGAGACTTTGAAGTAGGTTAGTTTACAGGTAGTGTAGCTGATTTATTCATATGCACCCTAATACATGTTTCTAAATTTGCCGAGTAGTGATTTCACCATATTTTGCATGTTCCCTGCATGACTCTTAGAGTCACGTAATCATAGTTACATTATAGATTATTCTAGTAGTTTCTGTAGCATTTGCAGTATACCGATAAGGTGGTTCATGTCGGTGAAAGTGAATTTCTTCTCTGCAGTTTATGTTGTTGATAAGTCTTCCCCTGCCAAAGACCTTTGTGGTTGCTTGCAGGGTAATAAGTAGATGTAGCTGATGTAGCTGATGTAGATATAGACAGCATCCTAGGAATTTGCTTGCAAGCGGCAATTCGATGTGTAAAGGCGGGTTTACACATGGAAGTCACTTCCATGACAGTAGCCTTGGAAATCGCTAACAACCGACACGTCGATATGAGAGCACGCACTTCCACGGCAGTAGAGGTCGACAGTGGTAGTAATCGACCGCGGTTCGCACTGGCAGAGAAAATAGACTAGTTTCTACTTTGTCAGCAGGTAGCATATCGATTCTGCGATAAAATCGCATCGGATCCGGTGGAATTTCGTTCACAAGACAGCAAAAGGAGATTTGAAATGTTAACAACGAATAACTTTGTAGGAGGATGACTCATTGTTGCCAATGTAAAATTTTATTTGTACTCGAAAATATTTTAAATGCTAAAGAACCCCTGAGGTATACTTCATAGACTCTTAATAGATAATAATTATTATTGCCACAATTGACACACTTGATTCGAGGAAATAATGCATAATTATTGTGATTCATATACATTTATTAAATTCACGAATGCCTATGGGGCCCAAGCTGTATACGAACGCCATTATTGCCTGATTGGGGCGATTTTTGCAATTACCTTATTCATTGTTTACTTCCGTCATCCAATTGTTTGGAAAAAGCCGGAAGTAATGTGCAAGCCGAATAATGCGCAGCAAGCGGTGATGCGATTCGAGATATCACAACAATCGCCACTTCCACAGAAGTCACTTTCATGTGTAAACCCGCATAAATGATGCACAGGCGGGTTCGTGTCACATGACAGTAACTTCGATGACAGTGTGCTTGGAATGCGCTGGCGAGCGGAACTTCGATGAGTAGGTGGTTGCTGCCGATAGCGATAGTGATTGATTTTGGATTCTTCTTGCCAGGGAAATAGATAGGCTCCTATTTTGTGAACAAGTACTATTTCCACCAGAGATAAAATCCCATCGCATCCGGCGATAATCTCATCACAGGACCGTAAGCTGGGCGTAAAATGTAAACAACGAATAAATCTGCTGGAGGACTCATTGTTACGTACGTTACTGCCAGTGAGGCAGACGGAGATGGTGCTTGCAACGGTGGCCAATGCTAAAAGCTGTTATGTGGGTGTGGCTTGTCCCCCATCTTTGTTAACCCCGATTTTCCTTTAGTGCTGGCGGGCTGACGCATAAAATTTGCAATTTTACCATGCTTTCCATCGATAACATACTTAAAATCAGCATGCTCTTTCTCCTTTAACACGAATCTTCCTTGCATATATTGTTTATTCATTTAAATTATAATGCATCCCCATTCACGATGAAAACTGGAGTAAAATCGAGTAGAATCCATAGCAAATGTTACTTCGCCTCCGTATGTCTTAGCTACTACGTCAGCTTCTTCTACCGCATAACCTAAGTAATTAAAAATGGTCTACTTGCTGGAGTGTGTGTCCTCCAACTATAGCCAGCCTCACTAGTTTTGCTAAAGACTGCTAATATTTCAATTTTTCAATAGGTTGAATTGCTCGTTAATAACGATAAATCGCATAGGTGCGCTCAGTTGCGCTGGATAATCGCTCAAACGATAATCGCTCATTTGCGAAAAACTATATGCGAAACTTAAGACCAATCGACATTTTGACGATGAGCAAAATAACGGCATATTTACTGGAAATAATCAATGGGATTTTCGATCAACGGAATGTTTGTTCTCGCCTCTTACCGAATTTTAAAAAATTAAAAGCGATATACACCTGGGGTTATTATTCGAGTGGGGTTTATACGAACTAGATAACACACCTGACCGGCAATTGGGAGATCCGGGTTCGAATCCCGGTCAAGTCAAATGATTTTTTCATGGCGAATTTCAACCCAGGTGTATATGCACCCGTGCGAGTGACTTCGTACCACATCATTTGTTAAAATGCAATGATTGGTCAAAGCGATATATAGAATTTAATAAATCTAAATTTTCGCCACTATAATAGTCAATTCATTTCTCGATTTATCGATATTTTTGCGAAAATTACCGAAAAGTGTCGATACCGGCAGGTGTTACGGGTCTCCCCGCGGGGTCTAAAAACCTCCCACTTGGTCTCAAGCCCTCGCTTATAACCTGGTGGGAAGTAGTGGGAAAAGGAAAAGGGAAGGGAAAGTTAGCAAGCCACAGCCCATGCGAGGCCGACACCATGAGGCGGATTGACGTCAAAAGGACGTCAATGGGCCACCGCCTCCCCGCAGTGCTCGTATCTGTTGGGTTAAAAAATTGGGATTAAGCATCCCCCGACTGACTTTCACGGGTAGACGCCGTGCGGTCTGCCGCAGTACGTCACCAAATCAGGGACCACCGGACCCATGGAGGGTCAATTCGGACCAATACTGGTCGAAGCGTGGGTACATCCATCATCTCAATACTCCTCGTCTACCCATACCTCGTCGATACCGGCAGTCGCGCATCGGACGACCTTGCACATGATTCTTTTTATTTTTTTCTTTCAAGACGGAGCGAAAGATGATGGTTGACGGGGTGTGCGCCAGGGCGTGTGAGGATAGAGGGAAAGAAAGAGACGGAGATCTGCCATGGCGGCGGCGGCGAAAGTGGGGGTGGTTGGCGGAAGAGGGCGCGGGTGAGTGAATCGGAATGAGATTTCGCTGTCGGGGAAGAAGCATTGGGGGGATGGCGGGGGGAGGTAGGGAGGAGGTGGGGAGGAGATAGAGACGCCCCCCCCCACCCCTCCTTTCGCGGTGCAGGGAAGCATCAACGCTACCTCTCACGCTCCAAACGGCCGAACATGCTTTTTTTCCGCACCAAATCACACGTATTTCCTTTTCCCTCCAAGTGCGACTTCTTGCCGCTCCTCATCTCCCTCCCTATCTCTCCAGTTCAATTCAATCCATAGAGGGCGTTTATTTCTCCTCCAAGTTATCACTGGATAACAGAATACGCGCGACGACAAATGCGACAAATGTTCACGGGAATATAGGAGGCGTTCCTGACGCAGGGATGGTCGAACAACACGAGTTCCCATCGATAGATTTGGCTAGATGGCCATTCATTTACTATAATATTGTATTCCCTTGCAAGATTTTAGGGTGCCATCATTGATTTGTTCCTATAATTTCATTTGATAATCATGTATTAACTATCATTCTCTACGTATCAATATTTTCGAGTACCCACACTAATTTGTTCACACACTTGATTTGATACGAAAGTTTACTCTTTCAAAAATGTTTTGCTATACAGCAGTAGCACGTTATAAATGTTCAAACGGCTAGAAAAATCTTAGGAGGGTAGGTAAGTACAAGTGCCCGAAGAGTAGAACATATACTAGCCAGAATGTGTATGGGATGTATTTGAATCAATTAATGGGGGCATCGAGCAAACATATGCACTGGTCAAAGACTCATTGTACTGATTAATTGAGGTTTGAATTAATCGACTTTTTTTCAATGAAGGATAAATCCAATTTATTCCACAAACGGTTAATGTCATTTTTGATAAATCTATAAGAGGGTTTACACACGTAAGTTGGCTTCTATTGAAGTAGCGAGTGAATCGATATATTGAATGGTATCGATACTTGCTGTGCATCGTTCTGATTACACATTACTTCCGGCTTTTTCAAAACAAATGGTTGAGGGAAGTAAACAATGAATATGGTAATTATGAAAATCGCCTAAATTTGACAACAATGGCGTTCGTATATTGCTTTTGGAGTCCCATAGGCATTCATGGACACCATAAATTTGGATGAATTACAAAAATTATGCATTATTACGTCGAATCAGCTAACTATCTATCAAACGAATCAATCCTGCAATGTCTCCAGAGTTCACGTAGGGCGTAATTATCCAGTATTTTCAAGTTTACTGTCCGTTACCAATGATTATTTAAAATGCTCTCATTTTCGTTACGTTGTTGCCTCCTAGACACGTGCCCAGCATTAAGGAAAAAACCTCCTTCAACAGATAAATTTCAGTATGAAGATCTCTGTCGGTTTTTCTCCACTAGGAATCAGATGCGTGCTCGTGTGAAGAACATACTGAATTAGCAAATTTGTGAGACAACGTATTGAAATGGGTCATAAAATTCTCGCGAGCGACTGAAAGTTAGGCATCAATGTCGATATTTTTCTGTCCTATAGGTACGTCATGGTCGAGTGGCAATTATTCAAAAGGGTCAGTGCCTACTGCAGTTGGTAGGTGATTCGTATGCAATGGATCAGAGTGAAGAACCACGGAAAAATCGAAAAACTTATCGTATTTTTAAAAAATAATTAGAGGTAGATACTCAGTATTCTTATTTCAGCACACAAAACAAGCACGTTATGTCCACGTACGCAAATGCTTCAGGTTTAACCAGGAGGAGATGTTAAACTCCCATGTTTTTATTCCCATATTTTCTGGCTATGTCCATTCAGTATATCAGAATTCTCGCGAGTTTAAAATCTTAACTGGGGTTCACTCTCCTGTATTTGGCATGACAAATTTGAAATAGCCAATTTAATGATTTCCATGCTCAAAAAATACACTGTAGGGCCCCTAAGGTAGGGCTATCAACTATATTATCATATGATACGTCAAAAATTTTCCACATGGTCATTCAAATCTACACTAGACTACTACGCCGGCCTCGTTGGCAGGTTTATGCGTCATATTTCAAGAGTTAGCTGTAAGAGAGAACTATGAAGTACTTAGTTCTCTCAAATAATAATACGCTATTAATATTATTATCGCTATCGAATTAAGGTTGGTATCTCATCATACCTTATCAGATACTTCCCAGACCTTTGGGTATTTCAGATTTTTTTTTCATTGTTATGGCCGGTTTCAAGAATATAAGACAGTTTCCGGCTTCAGTTGGTGGAAATTAATGATTTCACTCATAATAAAAGATATGTACTTTGTTTTATTCCACACTATTTAATATAATTCAACTCGACCATGGTTTCGAAACCACGAGGATGACACGCGGTGTCGAAACTATGGTCTACGATATATATATATATATATATATATATATATAGTTCTTGCGAAGATTCCACGAACGTGGCAAACAATATAAATCTTCGTCACAGGGTGACACTAAACATAAAACATAAAAAAGCAAACTCACGAGTTAAAATTTTCGGTGGGTCGCCCGCACCTTCGTCAGTGATAGAATGAGGATTGAGGAGGAAGAATCGTATAGGAGGGGCGGTGAGGGGAAGGAGCAGGTAGGAGGGGTGGGGAAGGGCGGGGAGGGAAGGAGCCAAAGACCAGTTCGGGAGAAAGAAACAATGTAGCGAAAGTGGGGGATAAAATTAATGGGAACGGTTGAGGCCAGGTGGACAGAGGGCGTTAAAAAATCTGATGCAACATTGTTCTAATGTCTTCAGACTAATGATAGTGGCTGTGGGCGGGAGGGAAGCCAGAATGGCTACATTGTAGCAGTCATCAAATTTTACATTGTGGGAGGCAGCATGTGTGGGGACAGAGAAAGAGAAGTTGGTTGAAGAGGGATTGCAAGAAGCACGGTGATTATTAATTCTAATATTGAGGGGGGTACTACAGAGCCCAATGTAAAAAGCTGTACATAATTTGCAAATAAGGATATAGACTATATTTGTTGTGGTACAGGAAGGGGAGGTAACAGAAGGAAGATAACGATTAACGAATTTTTTGGGTAATCGGTCTGTAATTAGAATTAAACACGTTTTGCACCTAGGCCGGTTACAACGGGTGGCTGGAGCTTTAGAAATATTAAAAGATTTATGGAGGGGGTTAGTGGCTCTAAATATAGCAGACAGGTTCGGGGGACGTTTGTATACAACAGAGGGACATTTAGGGAATAAATTAGTAGTGGCAGGATTGCTGGAAAGTATTGGGAATAATTCTTTGAGGAGATGTTTTAGGGACTGTACGCCTGGGAAGAAAGTGGTGCAAATAGAAATATTGTTGTACTTAGGACAAGAAGTTGATTTAGGTTGGTACGGTTTCCTAAGGATTTTTTTATTTAAAAGGGATTCAGGGTAGCCCCTGCGAAGAAGAGACTGGTGTAGCTTGGAAAGAAAGCAATCAAGGGACTCCGGGTTGTTACAAATTCGATGACCTCTGATAGAAAGTGAGTATGGGAGGGAACGTTTGGTATGTGCGGGATGACAACTGCTGAAGTGAAGGTATTGCTGTTTATTAGTGGGCTTTATATGAACAGAAGTACTGAATTTACGGTTGGATAAAGCTACGTCGACATCTAGAAAGGTTATATGGGTGGAAGATATAGTAGAGGTAAATGATACAGAAGAGGAGTCATTGAGAGAGGAAATGAAGGAGTTTAGGGAGTCGATGTCATGTGTCCAGAGTAGAAAAATGTCATCTATGTAACGGAGCCACAGAAGGGGTTTAAAAGGGGCTTGGGAGAGGTAATTCTCTTCCAGAAGACCTAGAAAAAGATTGGCATAAGAAGGGCTAAAACGACTTCCCATGGCACAGCCCTTTGTTTGGAGGTAGTGAAGATCGTTGAAGGAGAAGGCATTGTGGGTAAGAATAAATTCAGAAAGTTGTAAGAGGAAGTCGGTACTGGGTATATGAGGAGTGGGGCGTTGGCTGAGAAAATGACGGATGGAACGGAGACCTTCTGAGTGGGGAATGGAAGTGTACAAGGAAGTGACATCTATAGTGGCCATCAAAAGTGGTGTATTATGTGGAAGTTTGACAGTATTCAAATAATTTAGAAAGTGGTGTGTATCTTTAATAAATGAGGGCAGGGCATGAACGTGAGGCTGCAGATAGTGATCAACAAATGCCGAGATGCGTTCAGTAGGGGAACTACAGGAGGAAACAATTGGACGGCCGGGGATGTTAGGTTTATGAATTTTAGGAAGGATGTAGAAATGAGGGGTTTTGGGGTGAGGAGCAGAGAGAAGGGAAAGGTCACACTTAGCCAAACCTTCTGTTGGACCTTTTTGGAGAAGGAGAGATGTTAACTTATTAGCAAAATCAAGAGTGGGATCTGAAGGAACAGGCCTGTAGGAGGAGGTATCAGAAAGTTGCCTTAGGGCTTCGTTTACATAGTCATTGGTGTTAAGGATGACTACTGTGGAACCTTTGTCAGCTTGGGTAATTACTATTTTGGGATTGTGGGTGAGTTGCTTGAGGGCCGCCGTTTCTACTGAAGAGAGGTTGTGTTTGGGGTTAAGGGACTCAATGAAGGAAGGGTTGGAAATTTTAGAAAGAAGCTGGTTAGCAAAAATTTCAACTGGGTGATTAGAAGGAAGGGGTTTGGGTTCAAAAGAAGAAGGAGGTTTAAATTTGGTGAGAGCGGGGTGAATTGAGTTGGAGTTGGCTGGGTTAGAGGGTTGGGAACTCCAGTAAACCTTCCATTTAAGATTACGGCAAAAATTAATAGCGTCAGAAAGAATGTTAATGGGATTTACTATGGGTGTTGGTGAGAAAGAGAGACCTTTACTTAACAATGACAGTTCAGCTGGCCTTAGAGGCATGGAGGATAAGTTGACTACCTCTTGTTGCTGCGTATCTAGGGGAGTTTCCTCTGAAGGGGAAGAATCAAACGTCGAGGAAGAATCTTTAAACTGGGGGGTTCGCTGCGGAAACATCCGGGTGGTAGAAGGGGCTGGTGGAGAGAGATGAAAGAGGGTGGCTAGATCTGGTTTGTAGAGGAAAAGAGGAGGTGGAGTTGTGGATGGGATAGTTACGTGCATTGGCAAAGAGACGCCATGGTAAAGATATGAAGCATAAAGAGAGGACAACTTTTTGTAAGATTTCTGGCGTCGGAGGAAAAGAGAGTCTTGAGCTGATTGTAGGCATCTATTGATATACGGAAGATTTTTGGGGGATGAGAGGCTAATGATATTAATAAGGGAATGGATATTAGATTGATACTTGTGAACTAGTGATAAATATTGAGAGAGAACAAACAAACAAAGGGTGAACGATTGTTCATAAATGAATTTATGAAAGGACGGGTGAAGTGAAGGAGGCACTCCTGAAAAGGGGAATTTAATAAGAAACCCATTGGGAATCACTCCTAAAGATAGGCATGAAGATAAAAACTCAGTATGGCAAGTAAATTGGGCTAGTTTAAGGGCTTGTTTCTTGATACTACGAAGCCAAAAAGGGGTCGGGTCAATGGCAGCCATTATAGGAAGGATGTGGGAAATAAGGAGAACGAGACCAGGATATGTCAAAGGTTAAAGGAAAGTAATAAAGAAACAGTGGTGAAGGGAGGATAGGACACTGAGAAAGGTTGTAGCGACTTACAGCACAGGAACTGAAGAAGCAGCTTGAAGAGAAAGGAATCTGCGATGCGCAGTTTTTATAAAGTTCTTGCGAAGATTCCACGAACGTGGCAAACAATATAAATCTTCGTCACAGGGTGACACTAAACATAAAACATAAAAAAGCAAACTCACGAGTTAAAATTTTCGGTGGGTCGCCCGCACCTTCGTCAGTGATAGAATGAGGATTGAGGAGGAAGAATCGTATAGGAGGGGCGGTGAGGGGAAGGAGCAGGTAGGAGGGGTGGGGAAGGGCGGGGAGGGAAGGAGCCAAAGACCAGTTCGGGAGAAAGAAACAATGTAGCGAAAGTGGGGGATAAAATTAATGGGAACGGTTGAGGCCAGGTGGACAGAGGGCGTTAAAAAATCTGATGCAACATTGTTCTAATGTCTTCAGACTAATGATAGTGGCTGTGGGCGGGAGGGAAGCCAGAATGGCTACATTGTAGCAGTCATCAAATTTTACATTGTGGGAGGCAGCATGTGTGGGGACAGAGAAAGAGAAGTTGGTTGAAGAGGGATTGCAAGAAGCACGGTGATTATTAATTCTAATATTGAGGGGGGTACTACAGAGCCCAATGTAAAAAGCTGTACATAATTTGCAAATAAGGATATAGACTATATTTGTTGTGGTACAGGAAGGGGAGGTAACAGAAGGAAGATAACAATTAACGAATTTTTTGGGTAATCGGTCTGTAATTAGAATTAAACACGTTTTGCACCTAGGCCGGTTACAACGGGTGGCTGGAGCTTTAGAAATATTAAAAGATTTATGGAGGGGGTTAGTGGCTCTAAATATAGCAGACAGGTTCGGGGGACGTTTGTATACAACAGAGGGACATTTAGGGAATAAATTAGTAGTGGCAGGATTGCTGGAAAGTATTGGGAATAATTCTTTGAGGAGATGTTTTAGGGACTGTACGCCTGGGAAGAAAGTGGTGCAAATAGAAATATTGTTGTACTTAGGACAAGAAGTTGATTTAGGTTGGTACGGTTTCCTAAGGATTTTTTTATTTAAAAGGGATTCAGGGTAGCCCCTGCGAAGAAGAGACTGGTGTAGCTTGGAAAGAAAGCAATCAAGGGACTCCGGGTTGTTACAAATTCGATGACCTCTGATAGAAAGTGAGTATGGGAGGGAACGTTTGGTATGTGCGGGATGACAACTGCTGAAGTGAATGTATTGCTGTTTATTAGTGGGCTTTATATGAACAGAAGTACTGAATTTACGGTTGGATAAAGCTACGTCGACATCTAGAAAGGTTATATGGGTGGAAGATATAGTAGAGGTAAATGATACAGAAGAGGAGTCATTGAGAGAGGATATATATATATATATATATATATATATATATATATATATATATATATATATATATATACTCATATAAATGTTTATACAGAAAGGTAGAAAGAAAGTGGATAGGAACACGTAAAATTTACAAAGACAATGGTGGTGTGAAGATGAAATGATGGCCGATTCCAAGCAGAAAAAATTCGACTGGACCGGGAATCGAACCACGGACCATTGGATGGATGGTTCGATTCCCGGTCCAGTCGAATTTTTTCTGCTTGGAATCGGCCATCATTTCATCTTCACACCACCATTGTCTTTGTAAATTTTACGTGTTCCTATCCACTTTCTTTCTACCTTTCTG
Organism: Ceriagrion tenellum; assembly: GCA_963169105.1. Lineage (NCBI taxonomy): Eukaryota > Metazoa > Arthropoda > Insecta > Odonata > Coenagrionidae > Ceriagrion > Ceriagrion tenellum. The sequence continues at coordinate 68,003,151 of OY720643.1, read as the reverse complement.
TATAAACATTTATATGAGTATATTTGCCGCTGTGCGGTCTGAGTGAATGAGTGAACGATTGTATGCCCTGAACGGGTCATTTCCTACTTGGGTTAGCGTACCCCGAAACGCCTGTTCTATATCTTTCACCACTGTCTGTGTGCTTGAGTCATTCTTTCATTTCGCCTTCTGTGTATGTCATTCCTTCTCTGCCGGTGGGTGATAAGCAGCCCGCGCGCCATCTATTGGCCGCTCTCGTGGGTCATGCCCTGGGGAGTGTTTGTTCATATAAACCCCCCGCCGATTCCAGCAGTTTCTTAGTAGACTGGGTAGCTTGGTGGTCTGAGCATTGGACGCGAAATCCAAAGGTCCGTGGTTCGATTCCCGGTCCAGTCGAATTTTTTCTGCTTGGAATCGGCCATCATTTCATCTTCACACCACCATTGTCTTTGTAAATTTTACGTGTTCCTATCCACTTTCTTTCTACCTTTCTGTATAAACATTTATATGAGTATATTTGCCGCTGTGCGGTCTGAGTGAATGAGTGAACGATTGTATGCCCTGAACGGGTCATTTCCTACTTGGGTTAGCGTACCCCGAAACGCCTGTTCTATATCTTTCACCACTGTCTGTGTGCTTGAGTCATTCTTTCATTTCGCCTTCTGTGTATGTCATTCCTTCTCTGCCGGTGGGTGATAAGCAGCCCGCGCGCCATCTATTGGCCGCTCTCGTGGGTCATGCCCTGGGGAGTGTTTGTTCATATAAACCCCCCGCCGATTCCAGCAGTTTCTTAGTAGACTGGGTAGCTTGGTGGTCTGAGCATTGGACGCGAAATCCAAAGGTCCGTGGTTCGATTCCCGGTCCAGTCGAATTTTTTCTGCTTGGAATCGGCCATCATTTCATCTTCACACCACCATTGTCTTTGTAAATTTTACGTGTTCCTATCCACTTTCTTTCTACCTTTCTGTATAAACATTTATATGAGTATATTTGCCGCTGTGCGGTCTGAGTGAATGAGTGAACGATTGTATGCCCTGAACGGGTCATTTCCTACTTGGGTTAGCGTACCCCGAAACGCCTGTTCTATATCTTTCACCACTGTCTGTGTGCTTGAGTCATTCTTTCATTTCGCCTTCTGTGTATGTCATTCCTTCTCTGCCGGTGGGTGATAAGCAGCCCGCGCGCCATCTATTGGCCGCTCTCGTGGGTCATGCCCTGGGGAGTGTTTGTTCATATAAACCCCCCGCCGATTCCAGCAGTTTCTTAGTAGACTGGGTAGCTTGGTGGTCTGAGCATTGGACGCGAAATCCAAAGGTCCGTGGTTCGATTCCCGGTCCAGTCGAATTTTTTCTGCTTGGAATCGGCCATCATTTCATCTTCACACCACCATTGTCTTTGTAAATTTTACGTGTTCCTATCCACTTTCTTTCTACCTTTCTGTATAAACATTTATATGAGTATATTTGCCGCTGTGCGGTCTGAGTGAATGAGTGAACGATTATATATATATATATATATATATATATATATATTCGAGTTGCAAGAACGCACCGACTAGTTACTTAACTTATTTACCAATAGTTAATAGCTTCGAATATTGGATTTGACATTCTACCACTCGATATAATTCATGAAAGCTCAGCGTATGAATAATTGCAAATGCAGACAAGAATTAGTCAGTAAGAATAAATTATCTGGTCATTTGTCTCAAAACAACTATTTTATCACTCGATTAAGTCTCCAAGCGGTTCATTGCGCATCCGCCATATTAGCTAGGCACTTAAGGAACTCATAACCCCATTCCACAAGTTACAAAACCAATACATTTATCGAATGTTTCTGCAATACCTATTGAATGGTTGCAACGGCTAATGGGTCCCATAATTTTATAGAACAGATATGCGTCGTTCCTGCAACTGGCCATTAGTCACTCAGTCAGAACAATTCTACCACTACATACTATCATTAAGAATTGCTAAAAACTGACACATACTCATAAAACAGGGGAATCAAGCAGCCAGATGAGCATTTTGATCCCTTAAGAGTACCCTGCGCTTGAGCTATGGATCTTCAGTTACAGTTCACATCATGCATCCATTACAGCGACGCTTCACAACCATAAGCTAATCAGATACCCAAAAATCATCGGATTAACGTCACTGTCATCGCAAGGTCCCCATTACGAATACAAAACAGAAGCTCGGTTATGAGACCTTATGATTACAGAGTCAACTGCACTAGGTATATATGCCCTTGATTCCCAACAGTTGATATCAATAGCCAAGAGGGTCGCGTGATGCATGAATGTGATTATGCGAATACACTCAAATAGCGACCCTTCCGATTTCGGTTTGGATGCGACATCTGAATTGAGGATGAGCACAATAATGACCGAAAATTGAGGTAGATATACCACTGATGGCGCAATTTTCCCTCTATGAATCATTCGCCACTCAAAAAAAATACAGTGCGATGAAAAAAGCAGGCACCGGCCAACTTCGATGGAAACAGCGGTTTTAGATACGTTGATACCTGAAGTTAAGCAATAATTTAAACTTGCATGTTTCAGAGCGATACAGAGAATAATAGAGAATATCATGACGCCTCACTACATATCTAGGTAAGACAGAAGCGATTAAATAAGAGAGATGCATTGCCGAACAGATAGGTACAAAAACTCGTTCTTTCCGCACATAATAAGCGACCACAATAAAAACTGAGCTCCACTAAATACCCTCCCATAACACTCGTCACCATTTCACCTCCCAAAACCTTATCCCTTACATCTTTACACGGCTGGTGTCCTAACACCCCCAGCCACACGCTTAAGCGGTGGCTCGCAGGGTAGTACGTAGATGTAGGCATTAATAGGCAGGGCTTAAATTTGGTAGGGGTATTGCGTACTTTTCATGTTTATAAGTAGTTAAGCTGTTTTTCCTCTGAAGTGGAAATAAACCGAAGATACGAATCAACTAGAAGAGTATCCACTTCGAATAAAATACGCTCATCATGACGAATTCCCATTTGCCTCTGTTCGAAAGTTCGCTTAAATTACGGGAACCAACGTCATTTCTTATTTAACTGAACATATAAAAAATACAAATAGCAGATTAATATTTTTAAGCAGAGTTAATGGCTAGTAATTGACCCAGTGAGCCCAAGAAATTTATTTTCGTCAATACTTTCGGTAACAATGCGCATTAGGCTATTGTATGACATGATTTGATTAAGAAATTGCCCGAAAATATTATTCTGTAGTCAATAATTATACTTAGTTTATCTTTTGGTCTCATTTATTTATTTCTCTAATATAAACAGTCACTACGATACTCAAGTACGTATCCCATGAAGGGGCAATGCCCAAAAGAATGGTAATAATAGTTGAAGGCGAAACTTTGAGAAACATAGATACAGAAATGACGAAAAAATATCCTAGTGTATTCCACTATTTAAATGTTTATTGCCGACCCAGGTTTTGACAGCACCGCAACTGATTTGACTGCACAGAACCTTGTTGATGAATGCTGTACAGTCGAAACCTGGGTCGGCAATAAAAATTTACAGTGTGGAATATACTAAGATATTTTTTTCGTCATTTCTGTGCCTAAGAAGAATATCTAATTTAATCGGAGAGCTGTTTCTCCTGTCAGCAAGTGGCAACCGGTTGAGAGCGAAATGACCCCATCCGTCGAAGCACGTTGAAGTGAAACGATAAAAAAAAGCTGGACATGGGAGCGCGTCTGTATGTTATGTGTGCACTTGGCACAATCATTGGCTGTTCGTCTGCCACACCATTCATTTTTTTTAGCATTTCTCGACCTTCTCACATGTCCCGCACTCAGCTCCTTCACTAAGGGTCTAATGCCTTAAAAGTGAATCTACCAATGCCTCAGCCTGAAAATTTGATAACGTTATTAGACCTTAAGAAGTCAGATAATTTCAAGGTTCGTTTGAATTTTTTTAAAACTCCTATGGTAGGATTTACCGATTATAGGCTATTATCAAATTTTAGGGAATCAATTCACATTCTACTTCAACACTAGGGGCTGCAGAGAATAAGCATATTCAATCCTGAAAACAGAGTCATAAGTAGACTTCTCTCATCGGAAGAGATTAAAACGTTTATCAACCAAAAATTTTGAAAGGACCTAATATCTTTAGGTCTAATAATCATGGCTAAAGACGGAAATAAATGTTATAAAGAATAAATAAACCAGGGAGATACTTTCTTCTATCTATATATTTCTGCATGAATTGACATTATTGATGTTACATACAGAAATATACATTGAAAGATAAGAGAAATATACGCCAGAGAGAGAATCGATCCTCAAATGTTTTCTCTACTTTTAACCGTTTTAACACAAACTATGTCCCATATCTTACAATATAAGGATTTTAGAAAATACGTAACTTGATACCAAAGTGAAAGCTGTAACGCCCACTTTTCCGATAATAATCCTATAAGCCATGAAATATAACCCTTGAGAGTCAATGTAAGTACCTACTAATACTCATATAAGGATGGAATCTCATTCATAACTAAGCTTAATCGGCCCATTTATTGTAAATTCCGCCCCTTAATTGTACATATACATTAAAAACTTCCAAAATGTATTAACCGTCACGTTTAACGAGCAGTGCATCGCCACACTCAACTGATAACGATGCATACGACATAACAGTTAGTTTCTTGACTTATAGGTCATAAATATATAAAAAAATTTTGTGGTGAACTTCAACTCATTGAAATAAGTAAAATTGAACCAACAAAAAAGTTTGCTTAAAGTTCACAATTAATTTGTTTGGTGGTTTAATTTAACTGTTTTCAATGGTCTGAAGGTGCCAAAAAATTTGGACAAATGTCGGTAATGAGAAATATATTTTTTGATAAACATTCAAGAATCTTACTATTGTATAACTACGGATACGGTGGCGGCAGGGTAAAGTCCTCGCCTGCTAACCCGAGGGTCGCGGGTTCGTGTCCCGCCTGGGTAGAATATTATCTGCCCGGGACATGGGTGTCTGTGTCTCGTCCGTTGCTACTGTTGTTCGCCCGACGTAAAATGGCCTAATTGTGCTGTATTCGGGAGAGTGAAAATAAATAAATAAAATAAAAATAAATAAATAAATTGTCGAGAAAATCAACGTTGATAATGATACACCCCATAATTACCTCAATAGACCATAATAGCATTTTATAATTCTTTCCTTTTTCGCTCTCTATCATCGGGTATCTCCATCGTACTCCCAGGAGTCATGATACCTCCCCCCTCGGCCCAAAGCAAACGCTATGTAGACGGATCGCTCGCCTTTTCCCACATTCATTTCTCCTTTCTAGCTCGAAAGCTCAACCTATCCATTAGGAGTAAGCTTACGAGGGTAAGGAAAGAGGAGTGGCGATTAAAAGAACACAGGATAAGAATGGATTCATGTATCCCATTACATCCTAGGAAATGCTCTCGCATTGTAAACAGTACCACCAAATGGGAGTTTCCAAGAAAAGCCCACCAGCGTTCTCACGGATTTTTCCGGTAAGCGTGAGGGAAATCTATTTGTTTACCCACGCATGGACCTAAGCGAACGCTGGAGCATCGTGCATTATCCCATCGCATGAGCCCGTCAATCTCACAAAACAATGAGCAGATACGACGCTGAGTGAGGGCTTCTTTACCGCATACGCTGACTTAAACTGCAAGATAAATATAAAAGGTTCCCATCCCACATAATAATTCCTGGGATATAACGCAAGGCAAGCCATACGTTACGCGGGATGAGCAATTCCACGCAATATTTGCGCGAATATTAGTGTAAAAAACTATACTGAGATTTAAACGTAGGCATCTGAATTATTATTAGTAGCATAAAGTTTCACTAACGGCGATTATTTACTGATTCCGCAAGTCTGCTGGTAGAACTTTTAAAATTTTCGGCAAGTCGCTTACCGCTGCCCGTGCAAACAGCAACCAATCTGGGCTTGCGCTAACTTGCGTGAACGTTTTCGTCAGAGCCAAATCCACTACAAGCCCTTGCAGTAGTAACTTGCCAGAGTAGACCCATCCTTAAAATACGATTGAATATAAACAAAGAAGCTTGGTATACTTCTTTGCTTATACACAAACATTGTCTCTCAGGTGGATTCAGTCAACTCTGGCGAGTTACTTCCTCAAGAATCTTCAGAAAGAGCTTGCCAAGGATTTTACGCCGACGAAAAATTTCCTCATAAAAATCAGAGACACATTGGTGGCTGTTAACAAAAGCAACAATGCGCTTCCGCAAGCGACCAGCCGAGACTTTTAAAAGTCCTGCAAGAGGACTTGCTGAGCCGCATGTACGATGAATTTACGTCAAAAGTTGCCTTCTGGAAGTAGCTTGCGTAATTCTAGCGCGTGATTCACTCCCGGCTTGTTTTATATGCATTATATTCTGTGCACGAGTTTTTTAAGCATAACACTCGTGATATTGTTCTTTCTGACATGTCTGGTAACTGTATACAATTTTTAAAAAAAATATTTGTGTACACTTCTTTATGAAAGAGGTCTATGAATCCGAATACTTCAAGCGAATAAAAATCATTATCAACTTACCAGAGTAAAGCCACCTCTGGGGAAAACCAAAACCGCTGGATATCCCCCATCCCCTGCACGAAACCGGGAACCCACGGATAAACAAAAGACATTCGAAGTTTCGCGGCGATGAAAAATAGACGGCGAGCGGGATGATACTGTGCAGAGCGGGTGCCGGGCGAATGATGGACAGATCGGATAGGCCGACATGCAAGAAGAGACGCTTCCATTGTGCGATGAGCCGCGTATTCCTCCCCCCAAAGCAAAGAAGGCTCCACTGCGTCAGTTTATGATGGCAATAACAAAAACCGCTTCATTTCTTCGACGATGTCTTGAAGGAGAACTTAAAAAAAGGACAGAAATTCGAACCACTACGCTTAAGGGCAGAGTTATGGTTCGTTAACACATACATATAATAATGATTCACGCGCGATGAAAGAGCTTTCGTGGTACGCATGTCAACGAAAAATATAACTATGCATAGCGTGGAACTTCGAAGAGACTGTAAGCTTTGGTAGAATTGGTAGATATTCAATGCGGGATATTCGGAATGAAGATAAAGTATTAGAAAACAAAAGTAATGAGATTTTCTAGGACAAAGAAAGCGAGGCTGGTGATCGGAGGACAACTCGAGCAAATACAGCATTTTAATGGCTTAGGTAGCTCGATAGAAGAAAACGGACTCAGTGGCAAAGACATACGGACGACAATAGCGCTAGCTAAGGAGGCCTTCAGTAATATAAGGGAGTTGATGACGGGGACTTTGGGTAAGGATATGAAGAGGAGGCTGGTGAAGAGCTTGATATGACGCGTAGCGTTGTATGGGACAGAAACGTGGACCCTCGGAATGGAGGATGAGAATAGGCTGCAGGCATTTGAGATGTGGGTGTGGAGAAGGATGGAGAAGGTGAGATGGACGAAGAGGAAGACTAACGAGGAAGTGCTTGAGATGGTTGGCGAGGAAAGGAAACTTCTGAATTAAATCAGAAATCTGCAGCGTAGGTGGCTGGAGGATGTAATAAGGTGTGATGGGTTACTGAAGAGTGTGATAGAGGGAAGCATGTTGAGCTAGCGGGAAAGGGGAAGAAAGAGAATAGGTTTTATGGACGGGATGAAGAAGGAAAGATCGTACGCTGAGGCGAAAATGAATATAATAGAGGTAGGTAGGCCCCTGAAAGAGCAGAAAACTGGGAGGAGATTCTCTGACACTCGATAAAACCTACCTTTACCGGTAGAATACTTTAATAACAACAGATATGAGCATTAACAATATGGTAAATCTTATTGAAAAATTATTTCTACGGCTTTCCAGGACTATCATTTTATGATAAGGAATTAAAGGAAAATAAACTGGAATAACTGGCATAAAAACAACAGCGCAACGAATATTAAAATTTTCCGTCAGCGCAAGGGACACACACGAGATAGGATTAGTGTAAAATGAGAAACTGTGCAAAGCCACTCCGCCAGTTTAGAGTCAGGTGGGTAGAAGAAAGATGACAGCGATGTTAAAAAGCCTGGACTATGATGGGGAAAGTGAAGGAAATATTATAAGCTGACTGATCTTAATTAGGAGTTAACCTATTTCAAAGGGAGAAGGATATAAGCGTGTGACCTCATAAATCAACTAAAATAGACAAAAATGACCATAGATTGTCGCAGAACATCAGTAAACTGAGCCCACACATAACATAGACTTTGAAAACACCACATTATTGACATTCGCTTCAGCAACTTATGATAACGGAGAAATTTCTACATAAGTACATACTTTACAGAATGCACGCAAAATGTGACATAAATTTATCATATTTTTGTCTTTATCTCTAGAATAAAAAAACTCACATTATTTTAAGCAAAAAGTAAAAAAATTAGGATTAACACTGGGGTTATTATCGATTATAAAGTACCGCAGGGTTTAATAGGTGTGTTCACACATTCAGCGCCATTAGATTGACACACACAGCCATTAATTGGGTAAGAACATGCAGTAGCATACCTTGACCTTGGCGCAGTTAAGAGTTAAATTAAATTGTTCAAGGCAGCAAAAGCCACAAGCCAAATTAATTTTCATAACACATGAGCGGCGCCGCTATTATATAATAGTCAAATGATTAGTTACCAATGCCCAACGTTTTCAATTTTGTCCATAATGATCACATATGTTCTCGAAAATTAACAGTGAATATGTTCAGAGAATATTTGAACACACAGAACGAGCAGTTTCCTGAGCTGTGGAGTACTAAATTCCAGGCCACCACATTCGAGATTGGCCGAGAAGGCACTTCGAAATTTTTCATTTCCGTGAGCGCCTTTGTTTACCAAGGACGGACTCCAAAGTGTATGATTTATGGCAGCAGTTCAAGGTAAACTTTGGATGATCACCTTCAAGATAAAACCCATCAATGAAAAATACACTGATTGGGGAAATAACACGATGTTTGAGGCTTAAACGTTTATGCTCTATTGATTAAATAGCGATGAGGTGACGTGCTGAGCAATAGCAATAAATTAAAAGTTGATTGAAGGACACAACGAGGCAAAAATGAAGCCTCAAGGTGTATTTCAAATAGTATGAATGAGTATTAGCCTTCAGATATCTCGAAATTAGACTCACCGGTGATGGACGGCACGAGAAAGGTTTTCCTGAACAGAAAGCATCCAAAATGGAGAAGAATCGACAAACACTTAGCACCACAAGCATGGAGTCGAGAAAGCACTTTAATAAAATAAATCTTTGAATAATTCTCTATACTGGCAGTGAAGAGGATAACAGAAAAGAGAATACAGTAGTCAGTGTAAATGGGAGACTATACAATAATTATGAGTATCAAACGGAGAGTGTACATAACCAATAATTTTTTCAATGTTTACATCTATAGGTCTGACAGAAGCGATAAAATAAGAGAGATACATTTCCGAACAAATAGGTACCAAAACTCGCTTCTTTCCGCGCACAATAAGCGACCACAATAAAAACATAGCTCCAATAAATACACTCCCTTAATTCACGTCGCGACGTTAGGGATATAAGGGATAGGGTTTTCGGAGGAGAAATGGCGACGCGTCGCCATTTCTCCTCCTTATCCCTTACATCTTTATACGGCTTGTGTCCTGACAACCTCTACCATACACCCATGCGGCGGCTCGCAGGGTAGTATGTAGAGGTAGATGAATGAAATCCTAGGAAGACGGGAAAAAAATCTTTCACGAAAACTGCAAAAAAAGTAGAAGACACCAACTACATGGCACATTCTGAGCCATAATATACTCCTGAACACTGCAATGGAATTAGTTATGAATGGAACGCATTACCGTGGCGGGTCAAGGATGGAATATGAGGCATGATTTACTAGGAAGGAAAAAGGTAGTTTCCGCCCGCGAATCCTCGGATTGATGACTGGTATTGATGAAATACGTATAAGTTTGAGGTATTGAAGGAAAGGGGAAAATTGAGAATAAAAATTACAGGGTTAATACGTGAAGTTTTGGAAAGTGTTTATGGAGTCATAGATCCAAAAATGCCACCATTTGAAGCTGTAACTTTTCTCATATATAGGGAAGATCACGATTTGTGTTGTTTAAAGCACTCCACATAGTCGTTTAGCTGATGAGAGCGTTTTCATTGGGAGGACCTAACCACATGGGATGCGAAAGCAAGGAAAGTTTTATCCAGACATTTTAAATTAGGACAATACATTGGCCATATTGGATTCATTAATAGGCAAGGAAAGAGTAAATGCAGGAGATGAGATCACAAAAAGGTTGGATACACCCTGCTACTTAAGATGACGGGAGATCATAGATTCAAATAATGCGAATAAATATATCTCTCTCTTCAGTTTCCTTGTGGTACTCCATATTTTCACAATATTTAATCGGAAATAACTGTTAAAAAGATGAGAAAGTTATTTCCTACTAAATATTGTAAATTAACATGGAAAACAGAATACTGACATTCTAAAACGCTCCTCTTGAATCGAGTAATTAAATAATGGAATGAGTTAAATGAAGACCTTTTTAACATATTTTCTGAGAATATTAATAAGAAAAGAAATAAAATTATGTTTGTTTCTACTATTTCTCCGTTTCCATTTTTTTCCGGTATCTACAACATTTCCACTCGTCTGATTATTTGTTACATAATTTTATCAAGTAAATACATAAAAAAGGCCATGTGAAATCTGAAAATGTAATGGGTCGAAAGGTATATATTTTCACCACTATACTGCCGATATAATACCACAGCTGTGGTCTCATCATTTAAACCAATCTATTTAATCAATATTATCATTAATTTCATCATAATAATCATAATCATATATATAATATAATAATTAATTCAATCAATAATATCAATAAACCAATATATTAAATCACTCTACCTTCGATAACATTTCACACATTCCTGCTCACTTCACTGAATCGAAGGACCATCGTAGGGCTGCGCATGCTGACTCGACTCATGAGCACCTTGGGTGACGTGATGGGTCGAGAGACGAGGTGCACGGGGAGAGGTTAAAAAGGAGGGAAACACCAATTTACCCGGCTCGGAAATCATTCCGGAATACAATGCGAAGCAAGGCAATGGCGTCGTCGATGAAACACCCTAATTGTTTCTGGAATGTCGCCAGAGGGAGCTGGGTGGAAGGGGGAGGGTTAGGGGGGGCAGAGGCTGACGGGAGATGCGTAAATGTCACACGTTTATCATAAAAGTGGTGGGGGCATTCACGAGGGAAAGGACAAACTCACGAAGGGCGTCGGGATGTCGTCCATTATGGAAGAATGCTCCGGAAACGTAGAAATGAATGCATTCAAGCGTCGTCGTCGGGGATCGGCGCCTGCAGGTGACGGGGCCCGGACATAAATATGTCCCGAACCTTTCCAGTCGGCCGTAATCACACTGAACCCATTATTACGCGTTCTGCCTTGCCGTGACAGACAAAGGACCTCGCTCGTAATTTATTTATCATTCTGTTCTTTTTTTTTCATTTTTACCGCCCCGAAATAAATACTTCCAAACGATATAATGGAAGGCACAAACGCAGACACACATGAAAACGACGAGTGCATAGCTTTGCAATGCTTAGGACTGTATGTTTCATACATACGTACCGCATCCGAGGAGAAAATTGTACGGACTAACCGTATGAGGCGTCACCGGTCTGTTATTACAGGGAATTAAGTCGTGAAAAATTTATGAACACAGGATCCTTGGGACTACGTATATAGCTGGGTGGTAATGAAAATGCACACCAGTAATACGGCAATTTTAACGACGTGAAAAAAAATGTCGCATTTTTTTATGCCGGCAATTTACCGGAAAATGAACGGGGAGGTAATTTTCTAAGCGACGCCTTTTTTCTCACATCACACCGGACGACCCGAAGGAAATATTTTTTCATTTCCATTTACCGCGAATAAAGCCGCATTTTATAAAAAATACAAATGAGAAGTTATGAACATGCCACCACCCAGGCGCAGTAACAGATGTCAAGCGATCAAGACCGTCCTAAATGGCAACGCTTTCCCGAAATTTAAATTGTTGAAATTATTAAGGTTAATGTAGGATTACGAGATTATGCTAATCTGGTGACTAGTTTCCGGCATGCTACCTATAAAAAAATAAGGTTTATCTACTCCTCATAAAAACGAAGGATTAACTCCATTTTTATACACTAGATGCCTGGCCTACGAGGCCATATAACCGCTAGGAAAGCTAATAGCCTACATCCTGGGCTCAAACCTATAAAAAAATTATATTTATGAAAGTTTTAGCGCGCCCTCACTCACTCCCATAACATCGTGGGGCATTTATGACACCCGTTGAGCAACAAAAGATGTTTTTCTTATGCTCAAAACAACGAATCATTTCTTCCATCCTGTGACGCGTTTGCCCTGCCCCCTATTCAATCCAATGCAGAAATATCCGCCGCAGACATACTTTTGAAACACGAACACAACAGCAGGATGAACAGAGAAAGGAGAATATTCTCCATGAAATACCTTCGTAACAACCGCAGGGACGAGCACGATATCGCGGTGGCCAAGGCATGGATGCCGGCATCTCGAATGCTTTACGAGCAGTGGATGAGCTTCTCCACTTTGATGTCGAGATCTAAGGGGCTTGAGCCACTGGAATATGGACTGCCCGCGGAACGCACAAAGGCTGAAGCACAATATATAGCGCTGGATGAATAACGTCCAATGACGAAATTAACCCGTTCTGGGGTCACTCACCCGACTGCACATATATCCTAAGAAATAAACGCGAGTTCTTCGGGATTATCCTTAGCCAGAGTCAAGAATAGGCTGCAGGCTATTGAGATATGGGCGTGTAGAAGGATGGAGAAGTTGAGGTGGACAGAGAGGAAGACTAACGAGGAAGTGCTTGAGATGGTGGGCGAGGATAGGAACCTTCTGAATGAAATCCGGGATAGGCAGAGTAGGTGGCTGAAGGATGTAATAAGAGGCGATGGGTTGCTCAAGGATGTGATCAAGGGAAGGATGTTGGGCAAGCGGGGAAGGGGAAGAAAGAGAAAAGGTTTCATGGACGGGATGAAGAAGGGTAGATCGTATGCTGAGGCGAAAAAGGATATACCAGAGCGAGATAGGCCCCTGAAAGTGTAGAAAACCGGGAGGAGATTCTCTGACATTCAACAAAACCTACCTTAACAGATATAATACTTGAAAAGGCAGAAAGTAAGAGCTCAAATGCCTTGAAAATAAATGGATCATAGTTAAGGATGTGCATCTGTCCTAGGACAAGACATGAAAACTTGGCTACCTCTCCCATTATTCCTTACATGACATTTAGCATCCATTTACATAGCTTCTATTTGCCAACCGTATAAACCATTGTATTGTGCCTTGAAGGAAGGAAAGACTCAATATTATTTGTTTTGTTTGAATGGACAGTGCTTGTCCATAGACAACATTTGTCCCTCCAATTCACCACATTCACACTTTCACGGCTCGTGATGAGCCATAAAAACTATTCTGAGGTATGCCGCGAGCTATTTGGCGCCAGCCTTACGTTTCGTGACTCACGGGAGCAGTGAGCATTAATTTCCCGTGAACAAGTGACCAGTAAGGGACGCAATGCATCTAATCCACTCCGTATAACACGCAGCATACACACGAATAGTTTTTAAAGCTCATTTTACCGTCCATTCAAATAATTTTACAGTATGATTTTTTTGGCACATTCCAACGTATCTCAATGGATAAGAGTGGCCTGAATGCAGTGGCTAGGGGTAATTGAGAAGTATTTGTGGCAAAAATAAGGTTGTTAGAGCTGAGGAATGAGAGAGTTATGAGAGAATATGGGTTGGATTCTCCAGGTTTGGACACATACTAAATGACTGAGCATCGTAGGTTTGGCCATGCTGAGAGAATGGATGAGGTACGCATTAGCTATACAGATATACGGTAGTGGATTGAATGGTGTAAGAGAAAGTGGTAAACCGTGAAATCCATGGGAGTAGGTAGTAGTAAGTAGAGTAGGGGAGTAGGGAGCGGGCACTTTCTATGCTGGCCAAGGCTAAAAGACATAGTGTGTCGTACTTTTAGAGGGATTAAGGTGGGAGCCCCTAGAGACTCGGAGGCTACACGCTAGGCTTAGTTTGCTTGAGAAATTCAGAACTAGTGTATTTCAGAGCGACACAGAGAATATTATCATGATACCTCACTACATCTCTAGGTCTGGCATAAGCGATTTAATAAGAGAGATACATTGCCGAACAGATAGGTACAAAAACTCGTTCTTTCCGCGCACAATAAGCGATCACAATAAAAACTGAGCTCAACTAAACACACTCCCATAAATACGTCACCATTTTACCTCCCAAAACCTTGTCCATTACATCTTTACACGGCCGGTGTCCTAACACCCGCTGCCACACGTCCAGGTGGCGGCTCGCGTGGTAGTATGTAAATATAAATGTAGAAGATGTAGCCAATCAGCCATCTTCGTTGACCCTCATTTTCCTGTAGCGGTGGCGGGCTAACGCGTTAGTATTACAATTTTACGATGCCTTCCATCGATAACTTACTAGAAATCAGCATGCACTAACTTATTTCATATGCATTCTCCTTGCGTTTATTGTTCATTGATTTATTTTTAAAAAATTCCGCATTCCCGCTGAAACCTATGAAAAATCGAGTAGAATCGATCGCAATAAGTAACCAATGTATGTTTTAGGAGTTACTTAATTTAAATTTTAGCCTTAAATTTCAAACATATGGTTGATATTCTTTCTTTATATCCACTAATTCGTCCATTCCGTTGTGCTATCTATAGGAAAGTAAAGAGAGAGCAGGATTAAACAAATTGGTAGATATTTCGTTCGTCATACTTCGATTTCATGACGCAGAGCCCTCTCCATATACACCTCAATAGGGTGAGGTTACAGAAATTTCAGAAATGGAAAGTCATAAAACAGGATATCGCAAACGAAGCAAAACAACTGAAATAAAATCGAAAGAAGCATGGAAGAATAGGGCGTATTAAGAGGGAATTTATGAAAAGAAAAAGCCAGTTTGCTGGACCTGTCAACAGTCACTAAGTTCTTTGACTTTTCCTGCTCTGTAATGGAATGGCATGATGGGTATGTGCGCAAGAAGGTAAGTAATTTATTGTTTCCAACTATAAAATTACATTACATGCGTATGTTAACTTAGGTTTGAAAGCTTTCGGTTAGTTCTTGATAAAAAAAAAACCTGTGCTGGGGCAACCGTCATTAAAAATTATGTATGCACAGCTAACCATTTCATGGAATAACATTTCTTTTTACGATTCACTGCTAAACATTAAAAAAATACCAATTACGGAACTATGGAATTACGGGTATGGATGAAAGAATAGCTAACTATGAAGACTTCAAGTACACTTAATGCCCATCTAATATTTTAGTACAATCTTTTAATTTGCTCCATGTTGGCTGAAATTTTTAGCCAGCTGTAAAATTCAGAACATTCTTAATTCACTAAGGCAGGGAATTATAAATGTCCTCCATGTAAACAAATGAACGTTTAAAAAACGTCGAGTTCGAATTTATTAATGGCACATCACCTCTTCTTAAATTAGACTTGGATGCGCAATCAGAGATGGATAAAAAATGGATTTATTAAGACAACTTTTACAATCCACAATGGTCAAAGCAATGGCACGATCCGGATTTCGACGCTAAAGCATCGTCACCAGGTGCTAAATGACACCACCTTTGGCGTTTATTCCAAATTATTATGGCACTGACATTTAGCACCTGATGATGATGCTTTAGCGTCGAGATCCGGATCGTGCCATTGCTTTGACCATTGTGGATTGTAAAAGTTGTTTTAATAAATCCATTTTTAAAAACATGGAATTCCACAAAGTTACCACATCTAGCGTTTCATTCGCAGAGATGGATGGCATATGTCCACACATAACTTAGAATAATTTCAACACCTTAAGTATGAACAAAATATTTAACGGGAGAAATCTCAGATTTACAAGCAAAGAGAAGGAATTTCTTTGAAGGCTTCCGCGACTCATATACTTGTTAATATTGCTCTTTTCAGGTGTTTAGTTTTTCTGACAACAGTTTCTCCCCTCTTCCTGGGGGCGTCTTCAGGTCCGATGGACATTTTTGTAATTATTGTTATTATTTATTTCGCTTTGTTATGTATTTCGTTGCTAGTTCATCTAGGACCATAGGGTGTCTCCATTGCCCGCTCCTCGCTGTGGTCCGACCGCTCTCTCCCAGGTTGAGGCCAGTGGGTATCCATCCTCCCGATTGAAATTTGATGGATATTTAACCAGTTCTACTGCTTCTCTGATCAGCCTGGGAAAATAACGATTTTCCCTTGAGGGTACTCTCACTTGGTCAAAGGCAATCTGATATCCTGGCTCGAACCACGCATGCTCTGCAACTGCGGAGAGGCTGAATCTCTTTGTTCGGTGGCCCTCTGGTGCTCTTTAATTCTACATTGAATTGCTCTCCCCGTTTGGCCGATGTAGGATTTACCACATCTACATTTTATTTCATCGACTCCTTCATACATTACAGCGGGAATTTTGTCCTTGGGTTTTGGGATGATATCTCCAATTTTCTTCGAGTTTGAGAATCTCGTCACTATACCATACTTCCGAAGGAGCCTGCTAATCTTTTGTGCCGTCCCTGCGATGTATGGAATTGTGGCATAAGCAGCTGGCTTTTCTTTAGACCTAAATGATGGGAGAGCAATTCAATGTAGGATTAAAGAGCACCAGAGGGCCACCGTAAAGAAGAGATTCAGCCTCTTCGCAGTTGCAGAGCATGCGTCGTTCGAGCCAGGACATCAGAGTGCCTTTGACCAAGTGAGAGTACTCTCAAGGGAAAATCGTTATTTTCCCAGGCTGATCAGAGAAGCAGTAGAACTGGTTAAATATCCATCAAATTTCAATCGGGAGGATGGATACCCACTTGCCTCAACCTGGGAGAGAGTGGTCGGACCACAGCGAGGAGCGGGCAATGGAGACACATTTTAAATCTATGTCCAGCAGATGAACATAATGGTCAACTGAACTAGCAACGAAATACATAACAACGGGAAAAAAATAATAACAATAATTACAAAATGTCCAACGGACCTAAAGTCGCCCCCAGGAAGAGGGGAGAAACTGTAGTAAAAAAAACTAAAACGCGACGAGAATACCTGAAAACAGCAATATTAACAAAGAGAAGGAATGTTCATCAATGCGTGCGTATGTAAGATGCGAACTCTTCGAGTCGACGTGACGCGCAGTTGTGTGGAACAAAATCATGAACCACAATCAGGGTTCTTGAGGATGATTGCTTCGGGATGGATATTCCCCGAAGAGAACGGTTCATCGCACCCAACCGAGGAATGAAAGAGGAGGAGAGAGAGAAGAGAGGCTTCTTTTTCTTATTTTAAATTAGTCGCATCTCATCTCCTTTGCATCTCATCAAACAAGCCTTCCTTCCCTCCCTCCCGCGAGGATAGAAATCTTTTTTGTTTAATTCACCTCTCTCACGAGACCGGAATGACAATATTCCCTCCACCCTCCCCCCCCCCTCCCCCCCCCTTCCCTTTCCTCCCGCTAGACTTCCATCTCCTGCCATGGGGAACGAAATGAAGGGGATGGGTGGAGTCTCCCGGTCCTGCCGCCAGGCCGTCACCCTTTACCGGCGGGCGAAGCTCCTCCGTTCCCTCGGTCAAGGGTCTCAACTTATATTTTTATCCCAAGCAAGGGTTGCGCGACACTGCAATGCATAGAAAACTTTCCTCGGTACATTTACTCACTTGAAGTTCTGCCAATTTATGGATAGGTAATGGAAAGAGTAACTTCATCATTGGTTGTTCAATCCTAAGATTTCTCGACTGCAGCCCTCCACCCTTCCTTATCCAATTCTACTTCCCTTTCCTCCTGGTATGTCTTCCTACGTACTTTTATCTTTATTAGGTCCATGAACTAAAAGACCTCGCAGATTAGATATATTGACACTTGTAAGACGTATTGTAGCAATCACGAGGTTCGAAAAGGCACGTCCAATGCGGGAAAGATTGCTGCTCTTTGCGCAGTTGGAGCCTGATGAAGTAAGCGCGTATCATCAAAGAGCCCCCACCTTGTCGTTCGGTGTGGTGAAAGCAATTCTCCTATAGGAGTAAACCTAGAGAACGAAATCCCGGTCTTCCAGGTAGGGGGTTGAGGCGATGGGCCTGCAACCCATCAGTCGCAAAAATTCCCAAAATCAAAAAATCCTCAAAAAAAAGCCTCGGAAATTGAATAGAAAATTGTCGAAAGGGTTCGCACCCCGCTTTTCGAATTGCCGAAAAGGGTTCGCCTTGTCGTGGTGCGAACCCTTGATTTAGGAGGGTCGGTGCTTTGTATCGGGCCTCGCGCCTGCCTCAGGTGGCCGCCCCCCGGTGACCAAAGAAAGAAGAAAGAAAGATATTTATTGTTCTAGGACTCTTGTCCTCTAAGAACAAAATACAATTTACTTATACAAATTCTTAGAGTAGATTTAAACATGGAATTAATTAAACATAAAATCATGAAATCAACTCAACTTACTCATTGTGAGCGATAAACTAACAGGAAAATATAACAAAAGAGTTCCATTTTACAAAGAAATCATATCATCACTACACTACTACAACAACAACAACATTATACAAAGAAAAGCATATGATACACAACGTTCCAGTGACAAATCACAGAACCAAAGGAGCTCTGGCTTCATGTCTAAGGGGCAAAAAAGTCGCTCACTCTTTTAATAGGTTTGGGTGATGGTCTTTTGACCGATCAAATACCAGGTTTCATGCCCGGCGGCTGCGTTCGGGTGCCGACGGTTCTTTACCGAGGCTTCTCCCCGAACCTTAACCTCCCTACTAGCAGGATAACCGGGTTTAATTAATCGGGAACCGGCCTGTTGGTTTCCCTGGCGCTGGTAGACGCTACTTCATCTTCTTCTGTGGCAATCACGAAGTCAACACAGACATTTATGCGACATTCTCTCAGATATCGCAGTAGTGATGTTCAATTTACAAAACCAAACCGAGCCTGGTTAATTCTGCGTTCCTCACCTTCACCTACAGCCTCCCTCCGCCCTCTCTCAACCTTCCCCCCTTACGCATGCACTCCATCTTCCTCACCCCTCGCAACTTCCACCCCCTCCTCATCCCTCAAACCCCTCCCCTCCAACAGCACCGCGAGAGATAAAAAGGCTTCGCGCCACATAAATTAGGGAGGTTGTTTTCGACCGTGTCCGAGATGACTCTTTAAGACACCCGAAGTTCTGTCTTCTCCTCCCGGGACTTCGCTTCTCCCTTTGGCCCAATTCCCTTTTCGGGAGCCCGCCTCCCGCGTCCTCGCACCCACTTCATCACGGGTTCCTATGCCACCATCCCTTGCATCATTCCATTTTCTGTCCTCGAGGGGATCTCAAATCTACCAACATCTCTTCTCTCCTTTTCGTTTCTTCCTCTCATCCGAGTCTCTACCATCCATGACTTACTTCCACGTTGCCTTCGTCAGTCGGCCCCCCTCAGATGACGCCAGCTGCGTTTTTAAGATTTTAAACCCACGAATAAACTTCAGTTTTAAGAGTGATTTATTTCCAAAAGCGATCAGGTTAAAAAAATAAATTTCCAGCGAATCTAAAGATTCACGCTCTATGGACTAGCGAGTCAAATTTGTTACATTTCAAAATCAGTGAAATGTCTGCTTTCTGAGAGGCTTTTCCATTTAGTGGATTTTCTGAGAAGGTCGAGTAGAGGTGTCCGACACTATTAAGAAGGGATGAGATCATTGGGTACATTAAGAAGGACAACGGCGAGCAGAAGATTATAATAGAAAGGAAGCCAGAAGGGCTGAATCATAGAACCAGCGGGGAATAAAACAGCAAGCTAAAGGAAGATGTGATGCAAGGATAAAAACCAAGCTAAAAGAACTACGAGGAGCTAGGGAAATAATAGTAGCAGTGCACGGAATTTTCTTCATTTACTAGCCAGAAGGGGTCGAGAAACAAGAAATAGTTTTCGACCAGTGAATATTCTTTCTCGACAGAAAGCTCCATTCAGACGATTACGATATGCTCAAGAACAGGATATTATTTCAGATAATTTCAGTGGATATCGTCCTCTTGAAGCATGGGATCTTCATGCGCAGAAGTCGATTTATGATTTGTAGCAGGCAAGAATTATTCAAGTGGACGAATAAACCTCACCAGTTGCGGCGGGGTAAAGTCTTCGCACGCCAAACAGAGGGTCGTGGGTTCGAGTGCCACCTGGGTTTTTTTTTCATTGCTCCGGACACGGGTATTAGAGATCGTCCTCAGCAATCGTCGTTGTTGTTAATACACCCGATTTAAAAGGCCAGTTGAGCCGTTTTCGGGGTGGTGAAAAAAAAATGATTGAATATCATATATCGCATAAGACAATTGAAAACTAAACTAAAGGATATCAACCTAACAACTCGCCGAACAAAAAGACGAATTTTTCTAAGAAGCACGGAACTAGCCGCGCAGTATCTTCAACGTAGTCACCCGCTAGTGATCACACAATTGTGGTGCTTAGTGCTCGCATACGCGCACCTCTGGCATCATATGCACGGTACCTGCGAGGACAACTAACTCCTTAAAGCCCCACATGACATTCACAGTGGATGAAGACGCCTGGGTAGCTTTATTGGTTAGAGCACTCGGCGCGAAATCAAGGGATCAGGGTTCGATTCCCAGTCCAGACGAATGATTTTTCCACTGTAAATAACACACAATTCTTAAAAAGACGAATCTTCCGTTGATTAACCTTTGCCAAAAAAAAGGTCATGGATTAGTAAATAACTGAGGAAAACCGATCAGAATTTTCTCACTCACATTCATTTTTCTAGATAAGTAGTCGACTCATAGATCATCAAGGAGAAAAAGGGTCACCGAATGTGTAGATTCTTTCACCTACCTCAGAAGCAACATTACTTAGCAGGGCTTAGAGGGACGGAGTAAATGCAACGAATATCAAACGCAGAATTGCCACGGCTAAGAAAGCGTTCATTGTCAAAAAGAACCTGCGATTTTTTTCTAGAGTTAGGACTACAAACGAGGAAAGAGTGTGCGAAAACATTCGTGCGGAACGTGGCACCCAATTGATAGGATACATGGACCACCTAAAAAGCAGATAAGAAAAAAGATTTACGCCGGACGAAACCCGTTTTTAAAGGCGGATGCTGAAGATCGAATAGAGGGATAAAATATGAAATGAGAAAGTATACAGAAGAGAAGAAGAGGAACGTAACCATAGGTATGGGATACTATGCAGAAAAGTAGGGTCAGTTGAATTGGGCACACTCCGAGGCACAATGGGTGCGTAAGGAATATAATCGAATCGAAGGAAAAATAAAGAAATAGGTTCCAAGAGGAAGGGCTAGGGAACATCAAATGAAGGAGAAATAGCTGGGGGTCAACCGATCTTAAAATTGAACGACCAATGATAAATGATAATTAGATTCCTCCAAATTCTTCCTTTATCACAGCTCAGGTTTTAACACCTTTCACAAGGTATACATGCCACAACAAAAAAGGTAAAGAACCCGAAAAAAATGTTTGGTGTTGTAATGTTTAACAGAGAAGGATACGTTTGGAAATCTAGGTAGTGATAAAATAAAGATTTAGAGGAATCTACACACTTGGTGCTTTCTCCGGGACGTATCGACTTGTTTACACTGAAACAGTTAAAATCACATAAAGAATATGACTCTAACATGATTTAAGCTGGAAAAATGTCCCTAGTAGATGTTCAACAATTATGAAAGCCTGTTCCGGCAGCTTCATCAAGGAAATTCGTGCACGAAATCTCTTATCGAAGGGCACGAGAAATATTTTGGGCGAACCCCATTTACGCATTTATTTTCCGCCTCCTCCGGATCGAACTCGGCGCGATGTGAGTGAAGGTGTGCGCACACCTTTCCATTTCACGCTCATGCCTTCCTCCGTGATGACTCTTTCTCTCGTTTTTCTTTTTGTGCCAGCTCGTCAAAGACGCTGAAAGCACTGGTACGCGTTCAAAAGAAAGTGCAGAAAAACCCTCACGGCAGAGTAGAGCGTCATTGTCGACCTCCCTTAATGAAAAAGGATTTTTAAGAGAGATGACGGTGTCGCGAAAACACGAAATGTGTCCAAAACACAACATTCCAGAGCACTCGTGCTGCAATGGTTCTAATATTTCTGAAGCACACACTACCGACTAAGGTTTTTTTAAACAGACTTTCAGGACGAGTTAAGATAGGAGAAGGAGCCGTCGAAAGTATATAAAAGGGAAAAAATGGGTTTCAAAGACAGGACACTGATGGGACAGTTAGTAAATATGGAGAGGTTAAAGAATGGGCAGATTATATCTTATCTTTAAATTTTTTAGGTTATTCATTGTTTAATTCTTGAACATGGTATAGTTCATCTAAATTAGATGATTACTTGTACTTTATATCATTCATACTTGTAAAGTGCAATGTCTTTGTCGTGTGTATTGTGCACTCATGTCATGACGATAGCTTCCCTCAGGAAGTCCTTGAAGCTACCTACCTTGCTTTTTTAAACTCATATTTGTGTACCTAAAATAAAATTAAAAATTGAAAAATAAATATCTATTTATCCGTCTATCTTTTCGGATCGGAACTAAACTGGGCATAAAATACGAAAGGTCAAGGCAGAACCATCAATTACTAGCCACAGACAGCGCATTTCTACCGCGGTATAGTCCTCTTAAAAACCGCTTTAATTTAAGATCACGATTAAAGTTTTAAAAAAATCAATTATCCTTTAGAAAACATGAAATTTAAAAGCATATTTTAATTGAAAAACATCTTTTCCATCGAAGATGAGAATCAGAATTCAAACATTTATCAAAAAGAGAAGTATCAGGCTTGATGTGGTGGAAAGAATTCATCATAGAGAATGAGAGTAAATCTAATTTTCCACTTAGATAAATTTATTCGACCAAGGTTTCGATGTACTACATCATCATCAGGACTTAAATAGCTTAAGATATACCTTAGCCTCTACTGCCATGCTAGCTTTACGTACAAAAAGAGCAGTATCAGTGTTGATGTGGTGGAAAGAATTCGCCAAAGAGAATGAGAGTAAATGCAATTATCCACTTCGATAAATAATCACAAATGAAAAAACGACTTCGTTTTCTTCCACTGATTTATTTCTTTGGTACAACATGTTTCGACACATAGAGGTCATTTTCAAGTACTCACAAGAACTCTTCTTACAAGAACTTCTTCTTACTTACATTTACAAGAACGAAGTCGTTTTTTCATTTGTGAATATCAACTTCCACATAGTTGAGCCTGATACCATTGAATCGATAAATAATCTTTGACCCAGGGTTCGATGTACTGCATCATCATCAGGCCGATGATGCTGATGCCTGATGATGTCATAGCCTGATGATGACGTAGTACGTCGAAACCTAGGTCAAATAAAATTTATCTAAGTGAAAAATTGCATTTACTCTCATTCTCTATCAAACGTTCATCAACCTAAGAAAACTGCAATCGTTGCGAAACGACCGGTTTACAGCATGATCACGCACCTATCAGTGCGGAAGGCATCTTGAGAGAGGAATTCATGACATAAATGATTTGAGATGACCAGAATACGTGCCCGGATCTCCCAATTTTTGAACAGGCTTGCGATGCTGTCGCACATTATCGTATGTTGATATAAATAAAACCGTTGGCCATTTTCACCACTCGCAGCCTTCTTTTCTTCATCTTAATCCAGGGTGATCAGTAATGGGGAGATCCGGGATTGAATCTCGGTCAAATCAAACGATATTTCCATGGCGAATTTTCACACTTTAACTTATTGCCTTAATGCTCCAAGGCGCAAGACTGAACGAAATATCATTCGCGTCCATTTCACGAAGAATATCCATCTTGCGATAGGAGGTGCGGCGGGTATCCCAGGGGCGGCGAGCTCTACCTATTCCGAGGGTCGCAGATCAAGACCGAGTAACGGAAAAGTTTTTCCTGACTGCGGAAACCAACTTTTGCATGCTACGCGAACTGCACGCACTACTGAGAGGAAGCAGTCAAAGCACAATGCATTAATGGCGCAGATAAAGAAGATCGGTCTGGTATCAGCAGCCAATGGTGAGACTGAAGTTCGCGGAAGCGGAGGTATTGCGATGGAGAAGGAAACGAGGAAACCACCGCATAAACCTCCGCAGAAGATACAGCCCTGCATTCATTATATACAAATGTCATGATATCATTCCGCCCTGCAAGACATTCGGAAGATAAAATAGTCCCCAAATCGGAACATCATTCAGAGATGGGACATCACGTGGGACGGAAGAAGTACAGCGGACATCATGCGGAGAATAGCACAAGCTAAGAAGGCGTTCATGGGAAAAAGGCAACCGCTGTGCTGTGAAGAAGATAGGACAACAAACCAGGAAACGGTATGTGAAAACATTCGTGTGGAGCGTAGCACTCTATGGACCGGAAGCATGGACTATTGGAAAAGCTGTAAAGAAAAGACTCGAAGCCTTAGAAACCTGGCGCTGAAGATCAAATGC
Organism: Ceriagrion tenellum; assembly: GCA_963169105.1. NCBI lineage: Eukaryota > Metazoa > Arthropoda > Insecta > Odonata > Coenagrionidae > Ceriagrion > Ceriagrion tenellum. The sequence goes on along the minus strand of OY720643.1, from coordinate 67,978,537 downwards.
ACTGACAAATTAAGAAATGAAGTGAATGGAAGAGTAGAAGAGGACAGCACCATATGGAATACTATACAGAGAAGAACAAGATGGATTGGACACACCCTGCACACCCTGAGACACAATGGGTTTGTGAAGAACATAACTGAAGGCAAAATAGGGGGGAAAGTCCCCAGAGGAAGACCCAGTAATTAGGTCAAGGACCAAATGAAGAGGAAAGTACAAAGGAAGAGATACCAGGAGGTAAGGGAACTAGCTATAGATCGGGAAGGGTGGAGGGCGGCAGTCCACCCGTCTTAGGATTGAACAACCAATGAATGAAGTCAGGTACGAAAAATGAAATCCATTTATTTTGAGTAGTAAATGTTCAAAGGTTTTAAATTTTTCCTTTAAACATGCCATGATGTACTCAAAATGTTATTCCACAATACTAATACATAGTTGGGAGTAGAAATTAATGCCATAGTTTTTCAACCATTCTTTCTCCGAAGCATTACAGACTCCGCAGAAGGAGAAGATTGAACCCTATCTTTCACGCCATCCCTTCCGTATCTTTTCCGTTCCTCTTCTCCCTCTCTCCCACAGCTCAAGCTCTCCACCCCTCCCCCTTCTCCCTTGCACCTCCCTCCATTCTCAAATCCCCTTCAGCCAAAAATAATCCCCTTTAAATCATGCGGCTATTAAAGCGCTAAGAGAGATTGAAGAAGATACACACCGCACGTGCCCTAGGGAGCTGTGTACGGGATCTACCATCTCCCAGTGCTTGGATTCGTGTTACAAGTGAACACACACAGCGATTGAAACTTTCCATTCCTCATACGTCCACTGCTTTGATGCAGCTGCTTACAACGTCACGCAGGATACGGCAGAAAAATAAAGTACAGTTTTTCACGTAGAAAGGCCTTCATGGGAAAAAGACAACTGCAGCGCTCAAAGAAGATAGGACTTCAAACCAAGAAACAGTATGTGATAAAACTCGTGTAAAGCGCAGTACTCTACGGATCGGAAGAATGGACCATTGGAAAAGCTGGCCAGAAAAGACTAGAGACCTTCGAAACCTGGTGCTGGAGGAGGATGCTGAAGATAAAATGGACGGATAAAATAAGATAGATGAAGTGTACAGAAGAGTAGAAGAGGAAAGTTATTTTATTGCGCTATTTTATGCTGTTTTGTGCATGGTATATAATTAATTCACTTTAGATTCTTTTCCTGAAAAAAGGTTTAAGTTTCATTGTTTATGTATCATAATCTAATACAACTATAACTATCTCTGTAAATTCCAGTGATCCCAATCACATTCTGTTGTGTGTTCCGGGCATCATCAATATTTTTTCCATTCTCATTTTCTTATTGTTTATATTTCTGTATCCACTAATAATTACAGTGACGTAATTTGTAATTCACGGCACAGTGACTGATATTTGTTATTTTTTATATTGATGAAGCAGTCGGTTAACCACAAACAGGATGTTATCCTAATGGGAACCTCTGTCCCTCCTTTAGAAATTTTGTAATATTAACCTATATGTGAATGTGCTTATACGAGGATCAAATCTGATATATAAAAATGAATATTTGTTTGATCGTCTTCTATGCTTTCCAAAACCATACATCAGATTACAATGAAACTTTGAAGAGTTGTTGTGCGCGCGTCCGCGAAAGTTTCCGAATTATTAAATCCACTGTACAATTGGTTGAGCACGAGTCGTTTCAACATATGAGTGTTGGCACGCGAGCTTCTCAAGCAATCGAGGAACGACAAGCAAGCAACGAAGCAGATCGTTTACGAGTTGCTCAATCACGGGCATCAGAATCATATCAGTAAGACATAATTTGAGTTAAAAGGTACGTAATTTATTTGTACGAAGAATAAAATTTGGTTCAGTGGTCAAATTGTTTGGTTTTTTTTATTCTCGCATTTGATTTTCGTATACGACTCGCTTTTTCCTAAAATTTGTTTTTTTGCAAAGGCAATGGAAAGGAAACTCACGCCATCATCTGTAACGAATTCCTGTGTAAGCACGAAGAATTAATTGGACTAGGTCTCGAATTGGTTTGTGTCTGCTTTGTGCACCAACTAAGAAAGAAAAAGAGGCATTGCAAAGCATGCCGGGCACAGCTAGTAAGTAAATAAAAATATAAAATATGTACAAATATAAGTGCACAGTGACTTAAAAAAAGGGGTTGAGAAAAACACTTAAAATAGGATCTATGACAGTGAAATAGCTTTACACTTTTACGCGTTTTTCATGCTCTCACCACAACGACTGTTTTCATCAACACTGGTTAAAATACATTCCAAGACGCTCCCTGCATTCCTTCCTTTTCTTCCCCTTCGCTCCGTCACAGCTATCTGCTTCCTCCGGATTACCCTTCTTTTATCTCCGCTAGACGACGGAGGCGCCGCGGTCGTCTGAAGATACGAGGGTGGGGAGGAGGAGGAACGGCTAAGTGGAATTGATGAGGAGTTATGGATCAAGCGCCTTAGGTGATGGGGTAGCAGGGAAAGGAGGTCCCATCTTAGAGCTGGAGAGTCCCCCAAGGGATCAGATTAGCGCTCCACTAATGAAAAGAACAAATCCCTCTCCCCGTGATATTCATTCAAGGCTGAGAGATTGTGCGGTTCCGGAGATTGATTACCTACCTTAAGCCACGGGGCTCCATAATGCACCCGCTACCATAAAACGGGCAAATAGCTCCCGAATGGCGTGCCCCGTGGGGATAGATAGCGTCCTCAAACTCTCGCGTGAGTATGTCGTGTGTGTATATGTGACGGAGATTATTTAAGCACTCTAATCTACATCCACATACTACCCTGCGAGCCACCGCATGGGCGTGTAGCAAGGGGTGTTAGGACACCAATCGTGTAAAGATGTAAAGGATAAGGTTTTGGGAGGAGAAATGGTGACGTGTATTATGGGAGTTTACTTAGTAAAGTTCGGTTTTTATTGTGATCGCTTATGATACGCGGAAAGAACGAGTTTTCGTGCCTGTTAGTGGGTGTAAATGAAGAGAGTATTAATAATTAAAAGACAACTACATAGTTCAAAGAAGATAGGACTATGAACGAGAAAGCTGTGTGTGAAAACATTCGTGTGGAGCGTGGCACTCCACGGATCGGAAATATGGACTTTTGGAAAAACAGCCCAGTAAATATTAGATGCATTGGAAACCTGGTGTTGGGAGTGGATTTTGAGGATAAAATTGACGGATAAACTAAGACATGAAAAAGTATGCGGAAGAGTAGAAGACGAAATAACTATTTGGGATAGATAGCGTCCTCAAATTCTCGCGTATGTCATGTATATGCGTGACGGAGATTTTTTTAAGCACTATGATAGTGGGCGTGAAAAGAAGAAAGCGTTGATGATGTAAACGAAACTGCAGAGTTCAAAGGATATAGTACTACGAGGAAACTGTTTGTGAAAAAATTCGTTTGGAGTGTGGCACTCTATGAATCGGAAATATGAACCGTTGGAAAAACAGTCCAGTAAATATTAGACGCATTGTAAACCTGGTGTAGGAACAGGTTTCTAAGGATAATATGGACGGATAAACTAAGATATGAAAAATAATTCAGATGAGTAGAAGACTAAATAACCATTTGAACCACTACAAAGAGAAGACCTGAATAGATTCGGCACACACGGAGGTACAATAGGTATGAACGAATATTACTGAAGAAATACCTCTCGGGCGGATATATAAGACAGACATTTGTAAGCGAATAAATACATACTTGTTTTTGTAGTTAACTTCATATTACTATGCCATTATACTGCATTGCAATACAGTGGGAAAACTAAAATAAGGAGTAGATGAAGAGCCCTCTGACGGATGCCTGAAGAGAATGAATGAGAAAAGACTGCCCTAAAGAGTATTAGAGTATCTACACAAAAAATCAATTGATTGTGTCGTTGCATGGCGAAACGACGAGAAGGAATGACTCATAGTGAAAAACGATGTACTTTACCACTGTATTTTAATGCTGTCTACCGAGCTGAAAATTTAGAACTCGAATTGAAGAACATAACAGGAGTGCTAAACTCATAGACTTCAAGTCACATTTCGCAAAGCTCCTCATAGGAACGGGACACAAGTGTGATTTAAATATCATTAATTTATCAACATGTTTCAGACAAAGGTTTTAAAATGGATGTTTTAGAAATTCTATAAATCACTAAATTTTCTCTTACACCTGATTTTTACTATTCTAAATGATACGACGGAATTTAAATGTTCTCCAATTTTAACCACAGTTAATAAAATCTGTCTTCTTTCTTACTAACCCCCCCTCCCTCTCCTGATGTCATCATAATCATGATCTTCCTTCCGCTTCCCTCATTGTCCGTCTCTAAACTCATAAACTTCCATTACTCATCTCCTCCTCTCCCATGTTTCCCCTACCCACAACCCCCTCGAACTTGAGTTACTCTGAATAGATTCGCATTTGTAACTTTCCTTCTGTGTGTCTTGAAAATGACGCCACAGATGCTCAAACCGGTAGACAGCATTGAAACATAGTGGAAATGTGCATCTTTTTCACTAAGAGTTACGACAAATAACAATCAAATAGCATGGATCACGGGAGTCAAGAGACACATAAATGTAATGAAAATGACAGAGAAAGAAATATGAAACCCATATAGATTTGGATACAAAATCATAGCTCAACAGGGTTTAACGGAGAATATTTACAAGGTTTACGGAATATTTTATATTTTTTATATATTATTATATATATAATAAATATATATTATATTTATAATATATACGGAATAAAAAAATACGGAAAAAAAACAAGGAATACGGAATACGGAATTAAAAAAAACGGAATCCCACCCAAAGGAAATAGAAAATGCTGTTGAATTGATCAATAAAGATATCCAATCTATCTGTAAATGGTTAGCTGTTAATCGGCTGAAGTTGAATCCTGACAAGACTAAGTCAATAATATTTGGTAGTCCTTCTTATCTGAACTTCATCTCAATGAGTGGCCCTCCCAAAATAAGAGTACAGAATATCCTTATAGATTACTCGACTTCAGTGAAAAGTCTCGGGGTTCATTTAAATAACACCTTGAGCTGGCGGGAGCACGTTAAAGCTATATCTAACAATGTGTATAAGACTATGTACCAATTGAAGCACTTCAGGCATCTGCTCCCAATTTCACTTCGCCAGAAGCTGGTTCAAACTCTGGTATTCCCACATTTTGACTATTGTTCAATCATTTTCTCAGATGTTAACTCAGAACTGTGCATTAAGCTGCAGCGTCTTCAAAACTCCTGTCTGCGTTTTGTTTTCAACATCCGCTATGATGAACACGTCACGCCTTATTACGAAAAAATTAAATGGCTGAAATTGGATTAACGCCGAAAACTGCAAAAGGCTTTATACGTGTTCAAGGTTCTGAAATCCAAAAACCCCACCTATTTGTATGAAAATTTTATATGTAATGTAGATACAGGAAAAAGATCAACTCGTGTCACTGAGTTATTTTTAGTCCCTAAATATCATACCTTATTATTTGAGCACTCTTTCCTAATTTCCTCCTGCAAGTTTTGGAATTGTTTACCTGTAAATGTTAGAACCTCTATCACAATTTCTATGTTCAAGAGAAACATGACTGATTACCTATGGAAAATTGCTTAGTTTTTTGTAATCTTTTATTTTATGGCATGTATTTATTTCTTTTCTATGTTCCAGGGGACTTAAAGTCCCAGAACAATAAAGACTATTTTCTATTCTATTCTATAGGCGGAATAAATAAAGAGCAACAAAAAGAAAGAATGATAAAATACAAAGAGGATACAAGAAAAAAGAACGGAAACCATGAAACATGTGTTTTGTAGAACACATAAGATGATGTGGCATGAAGCCGTGCAACATCATCTCATGCGTTCCACAAAAGGCCAAAACTGAGCAATAACTGCGTTTGAAATTCCCTCTAGAAGCATTTTTTTCACCGTTCAATTTAAAAATGCCAAAACCCTAATATTTCAGAAATTCAACTTTTTATAATTAAAAGAAGTAATAATTTCTGCAGATTTAAGTACCAGAGCGTTGAAAACTATTATGAATGCCTCAGGAAGTCTAAGCACGTCCCAGCTAAATTTTTCTCTGTGTAAAAAAAAGGGGTAAAAGAGAGCGGGAGTAAAATATAAGGTTTTTTTTCTAGTTACAAAGTAAAAGTTGTGAAAAACTCGCGTCGGCTGTGGCTAAAAATTAATTACAGGTGGGAAAGCGGGCCATAAGCCTTACCTGGCCCGCATTCAAATTTCCCGAGCGGCGACGACGCCCGGAGACAAATACCGAGGCATAACCTACAGGACACACGAGGTCGCATTCCTCATCAGCCACGTGGGACGAGCCCGACGGTAGGGATCAAAGTGATGCATTTTAAGTGCAATTAACCTGGCAGGAATGAGGGCGGGGGGGGGATAGAGAGAGAGAGTTGAAAGTCAAGGCCACCCTGAATCCAGGGAGTTTGAAATGACAAGTCGGCATTTTTCGCGATATAAAAGCCTGAGGTACATTCTCTCGCGTTTAGAGTCGCAAAAACAAAAGAATTTTTTTTTCCGTTCGGCCATCTTACTCGGTAAAACGACTGGCATGATTAATTAAGCGTGAAGATTAGTTCGTAAAATTATTTTCCATAGTTTAATTTACCACAATGAATACTCAAGCATACGTAAAAACAAGCTGCCATGGAAATGTATCTCTTCGATAAAATTCACTGTTCCTAAATTGAATTTTTTAGTAGAAGAAATTTTGCACTCTCAATGCAATATACAAATACACTTGTCTTTCTCTATGCAAGGACGTCCCACTTTGATCTACATACTGTTTCGATAAATACATCTGCATCTACATACTACCCTGCGAGCCACCGCATGGGCGTGTGGCAAGGGGTGTTAGGACACCAGCCTTGTAAAAATGTAAGGGATAAGGTTTTGGGAGGTGAAATGGTGACGTGTATTACGGGAATATATATAGTGGACCTCAGTCTTTATTTTGGGTGCTTATTGCAAGAAAAGGGAAGAACGAGTTTTTGTTCCTATCTGTTCGGCAATGTACCTCTCTTATTTTATCTCTTCTGTCAGACCTAGATATGTGGTGATATGTGTGATGTATAATATTCTCTGTGTCACTCTGAACCACACCGGTTATGAATTTCTCAAGCAAACCCAAGTCTAGCGTGTAGCCTTCGAGTCTCTACGGGGTTCCGCCCTAATCCCTCTAAAACTTGTGAAACACTATATGTTCGCTCGTAGCAGTTTTTAACGTAGCGTGCTGCTTTTCTTTTTATTTCATTAATTTTTAAGTCTTAAATTTTAAATCTTTTAAAATAATGTTTAACTCTTTATGAGCAGGGTCCCAAATGCTCGCGGCATTTTTGAGGTGTGACCTAACCAGAGCGAAGTAGCATCTTTCTTTCTTTTTTCATCTGAGGGTCTTCCTATTATACCCTTAGCAAAGCCTAGTTTCTTTAATACTGTGCCGCATATGTTTTGTATGTATGTTCTTCACGATACAACAGAAGTTAAGGTTATTACATATGGATATATTTACAGTGACTAAACAGTGATAAAGACACTATTTAATCAAGCAATAACAGAAAGTGATACTAACAACCCCAGGTACACGTAATACAACAAAACATCTTAATTTTAATCCAAGGTAAAATGACCTAAATTAAACTTAGCCCATTTTCTGGCTGCTTTCAGAAAATCGTGTCCTATATTTGATATATTTTAAATAACATCCTCTCTTTCCACGCTATTTGTTTCGGATATTGAACTTGAAATGATAAGCACTTATTGGTGGAGACAGAGAAATACAGGGCTTTTAAATTTAATATAAAGTCTGTTTTTGCAAGAAAAATCCCCATAAGAAGCAAATTCTCCTTCTTTGATGATTCGCACTTGAACTTGACGACAAGTACCTATCGAGGACATTAAACTGAAAATAAATTAGGATTCATGATAAACTTTCCACTATTTTTACATGATTTAGAGGTATAAAACATGATATTCAACATTCATATTTTTACAATCTTAAATTTTAGCTAACCCTGACAATTATATGGTCATTGCAGTATCTCTGACAACAAAATGACTAGGGTAAATTACTTTGCCTAACGTGGCAGTCATGTACCGAAGTGATAGTAAAAATGTACAAGGAATGTCTTGAAAATTTTACAGATATTTTTCTCCTTCAAGTCCGTATTGTCCAGATGAAGTTCTTTTACAAATCATTTCTACGAATCGTTATTTTTGTTTTAAAAAATTCCTGTAATTTTTACAAACAATTAATAAAACCATTACATATTAAGTTCTTAATTCTAATTTTTAATTCGTAATTTCAACTATTCAATTCTAAATCAACATGCTTTTTCAAGACATAAAAAATATTGAGACTTTTTACGCGCCTTTTTTTCATAAATTCAGAGACTATGTTTCCGTGCTCTGTTAATAATGTCACTAAATAAAAAAACCGATGGCATTCTGTAGGACCTAGAGAATTTTCTAACATTCAGGCAAGAATCTATGATTACGTATTTTCCGGATGAATCTTATTTGCAAATCCTTTTTAAAATTCGCTATATTTGTTTTTAAAATTTCGGTGAATCCCTATTAAACTAATATTGAGTTCTTAATTCTAATTTTTAATTACAAACGAACCTATTCGAGAAACATACGGCAGACTTTTTCAAAACTTTCAAAAATATCTGGAGACTTTTTAGGCCTCTTTTTTTTTAATTTAGGGACTACGTTTCCGTGCTCCATTAATGATGCCACAAAATCAAAAACCAATCGCATTATCGCGGGGCAATCGAATTTTCTAATACTTAGGCCAGAATCAATGAGATGTTACTAACCGGGCTTCAAACGAATTTTTTTTCAAAAACTCAAGCACAAGAGTCGTGGAACATGTATGAGGTCAGACCAGTCATTGCCTGTGATGCTATTGAGAGCGTAAACCTTTTAGGAGTTGCAAGACGAAACGCGGGACGACTGAATAATAACGACTGGCGTAATTAATAAGTCCATTAAAGGGTGAAAACGCCACTGCACACACCCCTTTTCTTTGATTACAGGCAGCACTCAAGAGTTACACCCTGCAGGGTATGAGAGCAACTCCCTCTCTTTTGATGGACGAACTTCAAAGGCACCGTTGCCGAGGAAACAAGAACATTTCTACGTGATAAGATCCTTCCCTTGAATTTAATGTACCCTTTTTAAAAGTTCAGGGGTCGACGACAAAGGAAAAAAATAATAAGCGATGATAAGAGAGAGATCGGCAAACATTCCGACAGCAAAGTCCTATTAATATGGAAAAAATTCTACTCCATTTGCCCGGGCATCTTTCACCCCCTCTTATCCAACAACCATTCCTATTTCTCATGAACATATATATATATGAAATATACATATCTCGACGCTTTTTGTATTAGGCCAGGGTTCGCGGGCGCAGGGTATATTATCCGAGGGTCCTCTCGGTGCATATAAAAAGAACGGGTTAAGGGATAGAGAGAGAAGGGAACATGGTAAAATAAAAGAAACGACAGATTCCTGCTCAATTTTTACTTATTTTTCGGATCCTCTCCGTTTTTTTTCCCCGAGCGGCTTCATTCATCCAGTTCCTTTGCAGTCCACTCGTCTTCATCCCGTCACGCTCCTCCTCCTCCTCCGCCCACTTAACCTTTGACCTCCTCCTCATCTCCATCTCATTTCGTTCTACAACACCGCGCCCAGCCCTTGGTCAAACACCATCATCACTTATCCCCATTTCTCCCTCCCAAGTTCTCCTCCGCAGCTCTTATTTCCCATTCCCTCTCTCAAGGATCAGTTACTTACCGCCGAAAAAATATTCAACGAACCATTAGTAGTTTTAACTGGTTCTAAGGTGGCTATGGTCTCAGGAGGAACGTTCATTTTGCATGGCATGCCCGATAATCTACCTTGGTATAAAATATAATCTGCCATGATTTTTAACGACATGAACGAATAATGGGCGGCTGCAAGAACATTAAGTTATGGAATCAAAATTTATGAGATCCATAAAGTTATTGATCTCATAAAAATATTTGGGTTGCAAGAACACATCTCCTGGTTGCAAAAATTATTTACATATAGTCAATAGCTTCGAATATTCGATCTAATATTCTACCGTCAAATAAAGTTTATAAAAGTTAAGCCTATGAATCATTGCTAATGCACATAATAATTAGTCAGTAAGATTAAATTAATTGGTCATTTGTCTCAAAACAACTCTTTAATGTAGTAATTAAGTCCCAAAGCGGTATATTGCGCATCCGCCATATTGGCTACTTATGGAACTCATAACTCCATGCCATAAATTATGAAGCCAATAAATTTATCGAATGTTTCTGCAACACTTATTGAATGGTTGCCATGGTTTATGGGTCCCATAAATTTATATAATACATATTTGTCGTTCCTGCAACAGGCCATAATATACAAAAATGAATATTTGTTCGTTCGGTCGTCTTCCATGTGTTCCAATACCATTCGTCAGATTACGCTGAAAATTTGGTGAGATGTGCGCTAGCCCGCGAGGGTTTCTGAGTTATTAAATCCATTGTATATACAATAGGTGGAGCGCGAGTCGTTTCGACAAATGAGTGTTGGCACGCGAGCTTCTCAAACAAGCGCGTAACGACAAACAACGAAACAGATCGTTTACGAGTTGCTCCATCACGTGCATCAGTCGTATCAGTGAGAAATAATATCGCGTGCATCAGGACCATATTAAAGAGACACCGTTTGTGTTAAAAGGTACGGAATTTATTTGTAGGCAGAACAAGAAGAGGCATTGCAATGCCTGCCGGGCACAGATAGTATGTCATAAATATTATAACAGAAACAACAATTGCACTTTTTAACAGGATGTTTTAATGAGTATATAGTTTGGCCTGACATGCCATGCCAGCATTCCCAATGATTTCACCGGATTCAGGCGAGATATTCATGACGTTCGTCATATTATAACAGAAACAACAATACCTCTTTTCCACAGGATATTTTATTAAGTGTATAGCTGAATCTTGCCTGAATCTGTTAAAAATCATTCGAAATGCTAGCAAGATAGTGCATCAGGCAAAACTATGTACTCCTTAAAATATCCGGTGGAAAAGTGCAACTGTTGTATCTGTTGTAATATGACCAACTTTCACGATATCTCGCCTGAATCTGTTGAAATATGTCATAATGTAATATTTCTACGAACGAATGGAATAAAAATATTACCAGGTCATCGGACATTTAACGAAGATACAATAATGTAAACATGATGAATTTTTACGCTGAAATGTACAATGTCTTAATAGCAATGGTAAGGTAAGATTTTGTTACTCATATCAAAATGAGGACATGCTTTTTCATAGGTAGTCTGGAGAAAATGGTATCTGAGTATAAGTAAGAAGCTATAATCTGATCTATCTCCACAACAGTCCACGTTTAATTTCTCCACTTTCAAGGCATAATTACAGTAAAAATTTGACTTGAAAACACTATTTCGTTAGCCTCTCAGATTGAAAGGTGAACTTCAAAGGTGCCACATTCAAGCTCTCAGAAAATCTGGACGAAGTATTACCAAGGCTAGAGCCACTTTAAATAGAGCATATTTGAGTAGTGTTTTATAAGGAGGATTATTGGAGCAGCGCAATTTTTCATCCGGCTTCACTAAAGTTTGCATTTCCTAAGTTAACTCCAGGCTAAAGTCAAGGACGTGTCCTAATCTTGACAAAACCTGCATGGAACTTGCACATACAGTGCTAAATTCAACAAAGCCACTCCGGTGAGATTATAATAGAAAGTTTTCCGGCAAATATCTATTTCCCTCACTATCTCCATCTATGAAGGAAATGTTTAAATATTCTCGACGAAAAGTCCACTGCTGAGAGGCAATTAAGGTCTACCGCTTTCTCACTGTGAATGTAAAGATGAAAAACTATTTTCATTGATGCCCATCCATGCACCGAATGCAATAAGCAAATGAGTTCAATCATAAGGAATCTACAAGCATGTGGAGCGAAGAATTTCGACGGACATAAATCTGGGACGAAAGAAATAAAAATTCCTTTCACAAGAAACCTAAAACTTTCCATTATTGATATCTTCATCACATGTATCATCCCATCATTTTCACAATAATTACGGTAATAATGCATGTCACATAAATAATTTTTTGCCTTGAGAAAAATCCTGATTGATTCAGACCAAAGATTTTTTCATGGGATGATAACTCAAAGCTGACTTTTTAAATGATATTTTTCGAAATACTGTAAAATTCAAATGATTCGCAGGATTCTCACATTTCCACGAAAAAATCGACGCGCTTCACGAGGGTCATTATCTAAACATACCATTTACATAAAAAATAGTAAAGGAAAGTCGACTCGAAAATGTGCACATTATAATTGAACATTCCCGGCTAAATACAAAAAGAATTAGAATTCCGAGCTATGAAGAAAATCACACTCTTCAGAATCTCTGTAATATACAAAATGGTCAGGAACATTGAATCGAAGGCCCGGTTCGGCACTACCTTGAAAGATATTTTGCTTCCCCAAAAAAAAGAGGAAAGTATTAACTGTTCACGTCATATTACCATTAAGTCTAGATACATAATAAAAAAATATTATTTTACATATTTTACCTACACCATATAAGTTCACATTAATTAATGTTATTGAATGATTGACTCGTTTTGGTTGAACTAAATACCTCAAGTAGTACTCACTTCAAAGAAAAAAGAGTCAAGAAACTTTGACATAGCACTCCAAATTCATTATGAAAGTTGTTGAAATAACCGGAGCAGAGCTATACTTTCGAGAGAATTTAGATAATTCAACAAATTCATTTGTTTGATAACATACTTCCTTTACTGAGTTATAACTTCAAAATGTATGACGGAACCTATATATTTTGTCGATGCAAAGTAACAAATCTTAAATGGGATACAAGGAAGATGGATACTTGAAGCTCTCAAAAGCAAAAAGGTATTTCTTGGGTGTTGGTAGTCACATAAATACATAAAGTGGCAAGAGTAATCACTTAAATTTTATAATGGAAACATGATACATTAAATTACGTCCAACTAGGACTAAAATCCATTCCCCTAAGAAAAAGCATTTAATTTATCAAAATTAATTCACACACACACACGAGATTTGTGATAAATTAAGAGACCATCTATTTAACGACAAAGGTACAACAGCAAATTATTATTCAAGATTATGTAATCATAAAAATGTTGCCTCAACCACAATTATTATAAACTGATATAATAAATTATACCAACGCGTAGTAACATTTTCCCCACGGATCCAGACATAAGGTACCTACACCCTGTACAAGTGCTGATGACGTTGTTATGCACCAAAACTGCGGCAACAAAAAAATGAAGTAATGTGCAAATATTTTAGGGTTATTTTCTTGGCCAATTTCCGAACAGCAAAGGACTCCCAACGAGTTATGTTCGCGACCGTGTTCCATCGCTATCTGCACCAGTAACTAGCGCGCTAAATAACAGGTCTATTTTTTTGTGACGAAGAGAAATCAACATGCACTGATATGAACCAGAAAACATCCGGCGATCAGTGCATTAATAAAAGAAAGGGGGAAGGAGGAACGTAGTCGTAGTCGCAAAACAGAACACCGATGTCCGCTTATTTACCCGGAACGCAGCAACACACTTTCCTCTCTCTCTCATCTCGTGGCATCTCCGCTAAAAAGGTTTTCGGCTTTCCCGACCGTGAAAACGCGGAACCAACCTCACTCTCTCCCCCCTAACTAAGGCGAAATCCGCTATCGCTCAAACCCCCTCCATCCTCCCACCCCGGTGAAGCGCCATTCGCCAAACTAACGCCGGAAAATAAAAAAAGAAAGAAGGGCGAACCTAGTAGGTAGAGAAGAGCCGGGCGGAAATTTAATATAGGCCCTCCCCGAACAAGGCAGAGCACGTTGGGGGAAGGGGTGGGGTGAAGGTATTGAAGGTGCATGCCAAAAGAGGATGTAGGCGAAGAGGAAGTAAAAGAGAAGAAGGGTGGAGAGGGAGAAAAAGGATAGAGAGAGGGATTAAGGAGAAGACGGGGAGGAAGGGAGGCTGGCGGTCGGGAGGAGGGGCGAGGCCTGATCCGAGGGGGAGCCACTGTGCGCAGCACGTGAAACAACGCATGGGCCGACCCCTTCCACCGTCGAAATCAATGAAGGCCCCTTCACGCCACGAGGCATCTCAATGCGCAGTTCGATGCAGCACCAGTCCGCGTCGCTGAAGGCTGAAATGATTACATGATGAGACCCACAGTATTTCTGCTTACATTTTTGCTCACAAGAGTGTTTCAGTAAATACGGCAAAGAGAGATAACATAATCTCAAGAAAAGGTCTTCGTTATACTTCCAAACAATTCATTCTCACACACCGACAATGCTCATGTCATTATCAAGGATATAAGTATTGTTAAAACTAAGGATGAGTCGATTCCACTTTTTTTCGATTCCGATTCTTACAAATCGATTCCCGATTCTCGATTCCGATTCTCATTCCTTAATAACAGACGGTGGGATATTGATATACCAGTAGCGTACGACTATTATTTAAATTCAAGTATTGGCTGAAATAAAATAACAAAGACAACTAAGTCTCTCAAAAAGTATATTTATTAAAAAATAGCAAATATATCCTCAGCTCATTGAGGTAGATTAAAAAGTACAAGTTGATAGCCTACACCCAAAATTACTGAGACAAATATGATTTGATAAATTAAATTTGATTTGAATATTTTTCTATTTGGAATCGATGGAATCGAAATCGACTTTAGCTATATTAGACTTTAGACATTAGCTATAGAAATGGGAAGTAATGGTGAAAAATATGCATACTTTCCCCCGAAAGTACTTTTAGTTAAAACTTTTTGCCCAACACAGCAGCCGATTGTATCGCATCTTATAAATTTCACTTCGATCATTTTGACTTCAATTATCGTAATAATAAGTTGATAACACAAAAACGTTAGTTTAAAAAAGTTAGTCAGTAAAAAAAGTTAGCAAGACGAATATTTTATATTTTATAATCAGCTTCCCGGTATTTTTGGCTTCTTTAAAACATTTTTACATGAATATTACATTTATGCTAGACAGAAACATGGTATTTTTTACCCGTAGATAGATAAATCTTTCATATTCTAAAATCGGTTTCCTGGTATATTTCGCTTCTTATTAACATTTTGACGTCAATATTACATTCGTGCTAGATAGAAGAATGACTTTTTTGATCGTTTTTTCCCGTTGCAAGACCAATCTTTTGATAATTCTATTATTAGTCGTCAGGTATCTTTCAATTCTGGTAAACTTCTTGTTTATTTATTTGTTTATATATTGATTTTATTTCATTTGTTCATTTACATATTTTCATTTTCTTATTTATTATTTATTTTTATTCTCTTATTACTTTTTTAGGTTTTTTTTAACTTTGCTGTTATGTATAAATTACCCTTTTTATTATTATTATTATCATTTCATGTGTATTTCATGCATTGTTTTTTTGCTTGTGTTACATTAGCTTAATCTGTCTGTAGGTTTTCGCAGGTTTTTCACACTCCCCTTCATGTGCGGGTGTTCTCCTGCAGTGGGTTTTTTCGTCAAGGATATCTCTTCATTACTTCCTTACGTTTTTCCCATAAATGTACATATCTTTCTTCGCACTTATTTCATGTATTCACACATCTGACGAGGGGGTAGATGGAAGAAGGGACTGCCTTAGTCTCGATCTCGCCCCAATAAAGACGCCTTATTAAAATTATCATTATTAAACGTGCTTCCCTTCGTGCGCGCTTCATAGAAACGGCGAGATTCTCATTCATTCCGCTATATTCCGTGGCCCACCAATCGAAGCTTCCTTCCTCTGACTTCATGGTGTCTAACACGACTCCAAACGCGATGCCACCAATGCATCAGAATGCGCAAGGAAATTGCTCATGCAAAACAGCCTCAAGGAAGAACCAGAGGACGGGCGGAGGTTTTTTTTCGAGGGTACAAGGATAAAGGGTACGAAGAGAAAGGGAAGCACCTCTCTCTGTGTTTGTGTGTAGCTTAGGGATGCTCTCGACGAAGAGCACTGCAAGCCCCGGAACCGGAGAGACCGCCGGGGGAATTAAATTCTTGACCAGATCCAATTTTAGGAAAGGCAGGGGGAAAAAAGGGTTAAAGGGAGAAAAGAAACTACACCTAGTACACACACATAAAAGAGAAAGAGGAACTTTGGGATAAACGGATCCATGAGCAATTCTCGAAAAGGATTCTAAAGGGAATAGAATCAGTAACGAAGATTGGCATGTAGGCGGCTGAGAGATCGGCACCAATCAAAAAACTTTCTCTCCGGGGATAATTAATGCGCGCTTTCATTATTTTGCCAATCAAAATAAACTATGAATGGAGATTTGCTTTCATCGACTTCAAGAATGAATAGAGGTAATGCCCATAGGCGTTAAAAATACAAGATGTGCAAGATAAGTACTGCTGTGTATTTCCTCTTCTACTTTTTTTGGAATCAAGGTTAAATTGCTGGCCTTTGAATAATTAAATTTATTATATTACTTACTTAAAAACCTTTAAATAATAACAGTTCAATTATTATTGTTTGAAAATTAATGATTGGCATCGTCTTCATATTTAAAACTAGACGATGGCGGGCGTTGATTTTAATACTTTGAGTGCTATAGGCGCAAAGGTAAGTCCTCCTATATTTTCTGAGAAGGACAATGGACGTACTAGAACGTCCATAGAATACAATTATTGAAAAGCGATTGAACGTAGCGGTATGGCTGCAGTCTTTCTGGTATGAGCGAAATATATAAGCGAAAAGTGTCAAAATAAATGATAACAGTAAATAAAAGTTCATTAACCTAGATTAAAGTCTTCTTTCATAACCCAGGTAGAATATTAAAATCCTTGTGTGTGGGTGTGAGAGGACCTTCAATTTAACGGTGTTTATTATTTTATTTTTTAAGTCATGTTTTATATTAAGTTAATTCAACATAAGTTCAAAACAAGGGTGTGAGAGGGCCATCAATTTAAATCCATGCACGGAAACTGTCAAAGAGGAAGAGGGAAATAAATATCACTTGTATTGGATTGAAATAATCCTCCTAATATGACATTCAAAACGCATATACTACGTGGCAGTCGTAAACCACGCATGGATAGGTTGAAGTAGTTGAAGGATATGATAAAATTATGATGAAATAATGATCATTCAACCGGAGCCAAATGTGCCCAAATCATACCTTCACGTTTAAATTCTAAGTTGTGGTTGCAAAGTAAAAAATGTTATATTTTTTAAGTAATCCCCCCCTTGCCACACACCCTTGAGGTGACTTGCAGGGTAAAATGTAGATGTAGTGCAAAAACGAACAATTTTTGAGGCCAAAAACTAAACTTTTTGGCAAAAACAAAGCGAATGCGAACAGTGAGAGAAGGATTAAACTCTTTGTCCATTGGTCATCCAAAACTAAAAATTTCCGGCCAATATCATTAGTGAAAGTAATTTAAAATGGGAAATAAATAACTCTTCGCGACGAATCAAATGCTTTTCGAAAGATAAGTTTACACGGGCAAGTTTTTTTTACCGAAGTTACCAGCAGCAAGGGACTATATTACAGGTTTAAATGGCCCTGCAAATCCGCATGCAGAAGTTTTAAAAGTTTCACCAAATCGCTTTCCGAAGCGGACTGTTACCGGTGTAAACTGCGACCAAGATCTACACATGTTCGCGAAAACTTTCTCGCGATAGTAAAATCTCCTGCAAGCTCTTGTAAAAGAAACCTGCGGAAGAAACTAAATCTGAGTTAACCCGCCTCCGTCGAAGTAACATTTGGTTCAAAAAGGGCTCGAATACCACTTTTTTTTGACAGTATTTCAGTTACACGGATATCCATTGAGTCGAAACCCTGATGAAGTTATAAACTTAATGGTTGAAGGCGTAACTTTGTGGAATGACACTACTGACATGACTAAAAAGAGAGAACTATTAGTATTTTCCACACTTGAAACTTTAATTCCCGACCCAGGTTTCGACTGCCTTGCAACCTTTGAAAATGATTGCAAGGCAGTCGAAACCTGGGTCGGGAATTAAAGTTTCAAGTGTGGAAAATACTAATAGTTCTCTCTTTTTAGTCACATCACTGATGAAGTTAATTAGAAATAATGAAATATCGGTAGCAATAATTTGAACTATTGATTAAGGTGGACCAAAGCCAATAGATTATAAGAATTTAATACTATGGATGCAACACGGGAGAGTTGTTCGTAAAAATACTATGGTTACATGTTTATTTTTCAAGGTTCTGAAATTATTTTATTTGAAAAGTGGCAATTTTCCCGCGGTTTATGAAAGCGAACATACGTATACTTTAAGATTGAAACTAAATACGTGGCTTCAAAAACCCAATCTCACGTCGTTTAAGAGATCCTTAGTATAATTGGGCCCTAACGTATTTAACACCTTACCTGAATCCATTAAAAGCTTAAAAAAAACAAGAAGAAATGTTTGAAAATTTCAAAGGAATGGATATTGACATATAACAATATTAATGTTTTGTACTAGATCTGTAATTTATGTAAATGCACCCTATGTCATAACTTGTAATAATTGATGTATTATAGGAATGTAAGCAAGATCAATTAATATTATAGTCTTAGCTTTTCTTGTTCACAATTGGGCTAAACTGAAATCGTCTTTTTTATATGCTTTTGAAATAATTTTTGTTTAATACCTGCAATGAATTTTGTTTTGTGGAAGGCAGTCTCCATGGAGGTCTGCTACCAATGAGGCTGCCTAAAGCTAATTGATATTTGCACACAGCATTGTACCAATTCTGTGAAGTAATAAATTATCCTTAGGTATTCTTATTCTTACGCGGGGAGGGCTCTCAACGCTATCAAGGCTAAGTCGCTTGTTGCGATATATCGTGTGTAGTGACTTTAGCGTCATCTACTTCAGGCGCAAATTTAAAAATATCTTTAAATAAGACGACAATAGGTTATTAATTTATTAATAATTATTTTAATTGTTTATACTCTGTGAATTTGTTAACAAAAAACTATGTTATGATATCGTTAGGAATAAGTCACATGGCCTGCATGGTCCGTATCAAAATAACAAACATGGCGGCAAGTCGTGAATGTGAGAAGCGACCCGGGCGGCATTATTGCTCAGCCAGTTGGTGCAATAATTTTTCTGGCTGCAGATTAGACAAAAAAATTGCATTTATCAACTTCCCGAGTGATTTAGTGAGGTAAGTACGGTGTGAATAAGATGGTTAGATGTTTTACAGTTATGACCGAAGCCTGCTCTTACTTTTGTATTGACATATAATTAATTAATTTGGCCTATGGTCCTATGGTATGGCTGTGCGAGGAGTTATGTGATTTCATGCCGAGTTTGAAAATGAATTCTACTTTATCGTTTCAAATGTTATGTTGAAGTTTTTGTAATAATAATAAATTGTGTCTTCAGTATCATTATTCACAATAAAGTGACTGCGAATTCCATTTGGTTTCTTTTCATTGGAAATTAGGTACCAAACCTAAGAAACAATATCAAATATCAGGAGACCTCGTGAATTTTCATAATTTGGAACAATATCGGAAGAGTGCAGAGGTAATGTTATAAGCTATCGCTCAAGGTTTCAGTGCTTCGGTTTAAATTTGGCGGGGTTATCGTGGTTGGGAAGCGCCTGACCGCTAGAGTGCTCCGCTAGTAAAGCATTACCGTTGAGGGAAGGGGAGCGTCGCGTTCTTGAACGCTATGCTTCTAGATATTTTGGATGTATTTGATTCTTCCCGTTCCGCAAGCAAGGATGTTAGGGGAGAGGGCTAAGCCCTTACTATACAAGGATGTTTTCCCATTCTTCTCCGCCGCAGCGTCGACTCAATGTGAGGACAGACGCGGTTGTCGTTATATCAGAGCGCGGAAGTTGAACAGAGGCGCTTAAAATCAGGAACAAGCATTGCAGTCAAACGACAGCACCATCTGATAGTGTTTATTTTCGCGCTAATTCAGTTAGCTAGCGCATTTTAACGTGACTGGAACTGTCGGTACGCAAAATAACGTGTTTCAGCAGCAGAGTAGAAAAACTTAAGCATTATAAATATTTCAATAATGATGATTAAACAATGTTCAAATGACAACATTATACACTGGCTTGCCTTTTATTCTCGCTAGGGGCCGATACCCGAAGAAGCACGTTGATTTTCACGCCGACAAAATCCATATCGAAGAAAGTAGGAGCGGAGATAGAAACAGTAAACTTACCTGAAAAGTAAAAGAGATAGAGAAAGACAAATCAGAATTAAATAAAAGTTAAATATTATACAAAATGAAAAAAATACGCGTTAGTTTTGAATTCTAAAATATATGAAATTTATTAGGACGTGAAGGAGATACCACGGTAGGTGAAATCACGGAGGTATACAGTATATTTGGAGTGAACCATTGAGGCCGATGGTGATAGCATTACGTCATCAAACTGTTGCCTGACAAACGAAATAACAACCAACTGATTATCTTTGTTCTTTCCTTACTTTCCTTTGGATAGCACGCGGAATTGGATGATTTATGGCCGGTTGCAAGAAAATTTAGTTATGGAACCAATAGTTATGAGATCCATTAAGTTATAGAACTCATAAATATATTCGGGTTGCAGGAACACATCTTTTAGTTACTTAACTTATTCACCAATAGTTACTAGCCTCGAATATTTGATCTAATCTTCCACCGCCGGATAAAAGTTATGAAAGTTTAGCCTGTGAATAATTGATAATGCACATTATAATTAGTCAGTAAGAGTAAACAAACTGGTCACTTGTCTCGAAACAACTCTTTAATCAAATAACTAAGACTCCAAGCGGTTCATTACGCATCCGCCATCTTGTCTACTTATGAAACTCATAACTCCATGCCATAAGTTATGAGACCAATGAATTTATTGAATGTTTGTGCAACACTTATTGAATGGTTGTCATGGCTTATGGGTCCCATAACTTTATGGAATACATATGTTACGTTCCTGCAACTGGCCATTAGCAGATGTAAAGCAAGAATACCCACCATTTGTTCGAAATTCAAGACAAGCACCCCATGAAACATGAATTACTTTCTTAGAGAAACTTAATTTTACCATAATTTTCATAGGGAATGCGGATTATCATTACTTTAAGGGAGTTTGAGCGAATATCATTTTACGCAGTAATCAATTAATTTGGTCTCACTTTAAATAAAAATATCTCACTCTTCCCAAGATACAAAAGCATTAGCCCCTCATCGCACTACTTTCCGAGATTTTTGAAGAAAAATACCAGCCAGTTTTCACTGGAAATGGTAAGTGTATGCAATCCAGAGAGAATTAATTTTAAAAAATGAGGAAATTCTAACACCTAGATTCATTTAAAAAATTAACAGTTTGTATGTTTCCTCAACTATTTTGAAAATAAATCACATTTTCATCGAGGTTATTTTTTCATAATCGCAACAAACCTTCCGCTGTGAAGAAGTTTCAAACGTACCGCGTGAAAGAACAAAGTCAAATTAAAGACTAGTGAAAATAGAAGGTAGTCACTGTCCGTCACCGTCAATGTGCAGAAAACCGGGAGGGGGTTCTCCGACTTTCATCAAAACCTACCTTTACCGGCAGAATACTTTGAAAAAATATTACTACTAGTAGGTTTACTGCGCGGTATTCGCAATTTTAGATAAAATCATTTGTCACAGTTTTTACTCGGCATAATAACTTGATGTATGATAGTAACCAATATAATAATATAAAACGTATCATTTCGCATCTATGGGAAACTTTGTACATAGGCACGCAATCGGATGATTTCGAAATATATGTCAAGTGCCACATGGCTCCATACTTGAGTACCAAAAAATTGCCAAGATTACATCGATGAAATTTTATTCACCTTTATTTCTACATATTGCAGTTAAGTATGTGTACCTAATGTTTTACACGACTACGTGCGCAGACGAAAATCGCTCCATACACCCAAATCCAACTTCTCCCGCTCAAAATACAATCACAATGTGAGGCATTTTTTCAAAAATCTATCTTGATATATAAATTACGTAGAGTCCGTTTGTTCCCAAATTGATTTCAGAAGCAGTTTCATTTATCGGCACTGTGGAAATTGCGTTGAATTCTCCGTAGGAAAATTGCCTTCAAATTATGAACTCTTACGAGTTTGAGCCCATGTAATAATTTCATTTTTTTTACAGGTTTACGCGGGTTTTCCATATTTTGCAGTGCGCAACTTTTTCTTCTCTCATACTGTAACATATATAAAATTTGAACCGATATTTTTCAGTCTAGCAAAAATATACCTGCTTACTATCGAACAAAGCCACAGCCATACGGTCTTTATGCGTGGTGCGGACTCGTTTCCAAATAAAAATAAATCGCGGCGAGTCTCACACGAGGGAACGTGGTAAAAGCGCAAATACTATAATGATATCTCCCGTACAGTACAAATAACCTATTCCGGAGCATATTTGGCTCACAAATAGAAGTTTCAAAGACACATCTGCGACCATATGACAGCGGTCGTCCAGTTGAAGGTATACAACCCTTATCTATAGGGAACCGCAAGTGACCACTGAGTGTTTACCGAGAACGTAATTAGCATTCAACAACATCATGACCCCAAAAGGCCGAGTCAGCGGATGGTACGTAATAAGCTGGCAGGGTCGGGACAATTCCATATAGATTAAACAACGGATGTTTTGGTCAATGGATGTGTGAGTTTCCCGCATGAATGATTAGGATATGTCAAGCACTGGACGAAGAAGAAGATTAAGGTTTATAGCAGTCAAAATTTGGCATTGTACTATAGTTTTTCCTAGGTTATAACTTACCAGTTTTGGGACGTCCAGCTTCCGTTCAATAAAAAATATTCCATCGACTTCCCAGTACGTTCAACGTCATTCTCAGAAAATATAGGAGTGCGCACCTTAGCACTAAAAGTGTACATCCACAAACAGAACGCTCCATCTTGCAAATGAGTGGATAATTTATAGAAAGTCGCACGAAGAATCACGGGGAAACTTTAAAGCGAAGAAAAAATGGGTCGTTTACCCAAAAAGTAAAAAAAAAGCGACGAACATAAGAGAGCAGTCAGCTCACATAATACATTTATATTTCCCATATTTTACATCAAAAAAATTATAAACAATTAATACCCGGAGACACAAATAAAATTATTCAGCTGTTAATTAACGAGCCAGAGCAATAATGCCCGCCATTAGCTTGGCGCCAGTAGCTGTTCAACGACATTCATTATAGATATTTTGCATTCGCGAGTGGGAAATAGATAAGCAGAATTGCCGGCTCCCGACAGACCGCCTCACCTCAAGCCCCAGTGGCCTAATGGATAAGGCATCGGTCTCCTAAACCGGGGATTGGGGGTTCGAGTCCCCCCTGGGGTACATTTTTTTCACTCTGCAAATAAGAGATTATTACATCTGGGGAACTTCTTAGACCTCCTTTGAATTAGATCCAACGGAATATCGGTTATCAAGCTTTTAATCTCTGACATAAAAAACAGAAACATTCGCATGGGGTCATTATTATTTTTGTTTACAATTGAAGATCATTATGTCAACTGGCATGGGAGCGGATAGTCAGTAGGTTAAAATTATGCTTCAGGTTAGTCCTAAAGAGATTCTTAAAATGACGAATCCAAAAATACCTTGGAGAGCCTTTATACGTACGGTATGATTATGGATGTAAAGTGACAGAGTTACATTGTCGATAAAGTAGGCGGATATGCCATGTTTCCCACGAGCAATAGGTGATCATGATAGAGGTGATTAAGATTGGATAGATAGGCTATTTGTCAGTCCATCGAGACAGATAACCTGGCTATATTTTTTTCTTTAGCTTTGCTAGTCACTTCCTACAAAACGTACTGTATTCTAGCTTTACTTTCTTAAATTAAAATATCATTCTATATCGCTAAAGGCGCTTTACTTTGTTCATACATGCTCATTATTCAACAACTACATCTAATAATTACCCTGCAAGTCACAACAAGGGCGTCTGGCAGGGGGTGACTTATCACAAACATGAACTACAGTGAAGAAATTTACTTTCACCAACAAGAACCACACCATAGTTGTGACACATATGCTACAGACTATAATATACGATACGATATATCCGAGATCTACGGATCTACGACATATTGCAATGCAAAGCGCGGTGTAGTGCGATGCTAAGTTTATATCGTAATCGCGACATTGAATTTGAATTTGCTGCCATGAACTTAGAAACTACTAAAACAATCTATGCTGTAACTATGTAAACGTGAACACAATCGTCACGCAGGGAACATTCAAAACATGGCATATTTAGAAACATGTATTAGGTTGTATATGAATACAACAGCTACACTACCTGTCAACTTACCTAATTCAAAGAATAAACGCAGCCATTATGGTCTCTAATGGATCGCGGGAAAAACGACATTTTAAAGCTTTCTATACTACAATGCATTTCCCTTATTTTATTCTCACGTTCCGATCACCCGTCACTTTCATGATCTATTGTTGCGTAATTGTAAATATTCACAGGATTTTAAGCAGCGTATGAATGGCTCAAATTCACTCAGAGCCACATATCATTGAGCTACTTCGTCATTTTAGTTTCCATTGAGTCTCCGTAACTCCAATCCACCAGAACGAAGTGATGACCTATCCAAAAATGGGAGATGCAGTGCAGTACGCAATCCTTGCCGCGACCTGATATATAGACCTAATGCTAGCATGCATCAACCAATGATAAATATAACTCGGAGGAGGGGGAGGGGAATCTTACACAATCGGGATGAATCGGCCAAAAACACACGCGAATCCAAAATGGTACAGAAAATACGGTACTCTACGTAACTCGAGGAAAAAAATCCTCTCGATTAGAAAAAAAATCTGCGCCCCGTAGAGACATGCAGCGATGTCCTGAGATCTGGAGACGTCGCATGAACGTAAGATCGACCATTTCCCCCGGGTCGTTTAGACTTTCTAGTTATTTGATAAGTGACCCTCGGAAGAGAGTGCGCCCTAGAGATGGAAACTAACTTGCTTCCAAGCCACGCCGCTGAACCATTTATTCCTTACGACATTTACTTCCAAATGGATATCAGCCATTATTATATTACCATTTATCCATCCCTTATAAGAAGTAAAATCAGGTGTCCTTTTGTGAAAATGTATTATGTTCAAGATGAACGATAAAACTGTAACTATTTTCACACTTTTTTATTCACCGACCAGTTTTCAACACAGGGTGTCATTATCAAGGATTTCTACCTCTATTGTGATATTACTCATGCAGACTATAATATACGATACGATATATCCAAGATCTACGGATCTACGACATATTGCAACGCAAAGCGCGGTGTAGTGCGATGCTGAGTTCATATCGTAATCGCGACATTGAATTTGAATTTGCTGCCATGAACTTAGATCCTCCATTTGAGAACGCATCTCAGGAAGAATAGCTTCTACCTTGGATTCTAATCTAAAAGGATTTCTACCTTGATGATGACCACTCTGTGTTGAAACCCGGTCGGTGAATAATAGTGTAGTGTGAAAGAAGTAAAATGTTTTTATGTTCATCATGAACAAACACCCCTTGCCTCTACCACCTTTACTGACGTTGGACAGAATATTCGATTCTGTTTGAGGCTTTCGCAGCGCTGGATTGCAGTTCTCTCCATTGTTTTTCGCCGGCACGCCGGCCGGGTGGTTTTATTTGGTTTTCCATTGGTTTTCGCCGGCACCACGGAAAAGATCGGGAGAATTCTAAAAAGACACGACATAGCACCGAGATATAGTGCTATGGAGAAGATTGGCCAACGTCTCCCTAACTGTAAAGACAGAATCCCTGACTTGCAATATGAAGGAGTGTACGAGATTCCCTGCAGCTGCGGCCAGATATACGTCGGGCAAACTAAGAGAGCCATCTCCGTCCTACTGAACGAACACCGCAGGGCTCTCAAAAATAAGCATTGCGAACAATCAGCAGTGGCAGAACATGCGTTCACTAATCCCGGGCATCAGATTATGATTGATAAAGCCAAAGTCCTAGCCAAAGAAAAGCATTATTTCCCTCGCATCATCCGGGAGGTTATTGAAATTGAAAAAGTAGCAGACAATTTCAATAGAGATGATGGGCATAGACTGAACACTGCTTGGAAAAGACTCATACGCAAAAGCGCGCCAAAATCGGGGTCCTCGACGCTGATTGGTCGCGCCACTGGCAGGCCAACCTGAGGATGGTATATATACAGGGCCATTTCCATCTGTCGGCACTCAGACCTGATCTGAAGATGTGGCCAGCATAGGCCACGAAACGTCATATGAATAAAACTTGAAACCCGAAAACAATGGATAGAGCAGAATATTCGTTTGTTTGGAGAAGAATCATTCCACTCCTAGAACGCCGTCAATCTTTGTTGAATCTTCCAGCTTTTCCAATCAATCAAAATCAAACTT
Source organism: Ceriagrion tenellum (assembly GCA_963169105.1). Classification (NCBI taxonomy): domain Eukaryota; kingdom Metazoa; phylum Arthropoda; class Insecta; order Odonata; family Coenagrionidae; genus Ceriagrion; species Ceriagrion tenellum. Next base: position 67,951,969 of record OY720643.1, on the reverse strand, counting down.
CAATCGTAATTTATTTGTACGTAGAATAAGATTTTGTGCAGTGGTCTCTTTGTTTGCTTTTTTTTAATTCGATTTTCGTATACGTTTTGCTTTTTCCTAAAATTCGATTTTCAAGCTCGAAAATCTAAAAATTTTGCACTACTTCAACGATAGAATATTTTATTTACTTGGAAACCGCAGCTTAGGCATGGAATGGAGACTCATGCCATTTGTGCGTTAAGAATTCCTGTGTAAGTACGAGGAATTCTTTGGAATAAGTCCCAAATTCGCTTAGGGACCGAATTTGAACCCAGAAAAAGGTATTGCAACGCATCCCGATCACAGCTAGAAAATAAATAAATTTATCAGAGAAATGAGAAATTTTGCTATAAGTTAGCTATTCATGTTCCTAACATAATATCAGTAGTAACAGACATTCCCTGGCATATTCCCTTGCGTTGGCTCGCCTGTCAGAAAGGGATATCACCACTTATTTTCCTTTAAAAAAAAAAGCCATCATTCGCCGCACCTCCTTCATCCTGTTCCACTGTCGAACTCTACTTTCCTTGGCCCCTGTTTCCCATACGAGCGCTCCTTCCCATTTTACTTGCTTCCTTTCCCCATATGTCTCCCCCTTCAGCCTTCAACGTCTTTTCTCCCAAGACACCCCCTCTAGACCATACCCCTATATCTCCCCATATCCTCCCCGACCCCCTCAGCCGCGTATTCCATTAGACCTTCCATTTCATGCACCCCCACGTACAACCCTCTTTTCCATCCCTCCGAGCCTATTTTTCCATTGAGCAGACGGCTTCCACCCTCACCTCTCCCCTTACCCCCAATGGCGTCGATTCTTCACTTCCATTCTCTAACCCCTCCCCCCTATCTTAAAATCCACCCACTAACTGAAAAAAACCCCATGCCACATCCTTACCCTGCCCCCCCCCCTCCCCAAACCCAATAGCTCTCATAACCTCAGAGAAGATATATATTTTTTTTCACGCCACCACCGCATAGCTCTCTTCCATTTTTCTCCCCTTCTGGACTTTTCAGTCTCTTTATGCGAGCCGTGGCGGCTCTACTAGATCGAGCGCTTCCAGCAGCCGACCGGAGCGGATAACAGGTAATCCAACCAAAAGTAGAAGAAAAGATTGGGTGACATTTTCCAAAAATATTTTTACGCTTTTTTTTACTCTATTTTTTTATTTTTTACGCAGTTGCCAAATTTTTCATCTTTCTATTCGAATTGCTGGCATAGTATTGCAACGAATTGATCAGTTTTTGTACTTTGAATCTCAATCCTATATCCTAATAAACGAGGAATATTATCGGAGATATCAATCTCAAACTCCCTTGGGATCCATAAATGAAGAGCCAAGGTATCTCATGGGAGTCTTTGAAATTGTATGGAATTGACTGGTCGTAAAATGTTTTAGGATCACTCTCTAATAGTGTAAGGTTCCTCAGGAAAGGTATTATATGAGGGTTCCCTGTTTTGCTGTTTGTCTTTGCTATATTTTAGCATTGATATGTTTTCATGCACAATCGTTTAATCTTTTGATATATGTCGCCATCTTCGGTTGAGTATGGGAAACCATAGAATTGCAACGATATGAGCAACTTTTGTACTTTAAATCTCGATTTTGCTTTATAATAGCTGATGAGTGCCTTCGGAAAAATCAACCTCAAACTCCCATTGGATCCATAAATGGAGACTCGCGTGACAACGTGAGTCTTTAAAATTGTATGGAGTCGACTGGTAATAATTTTTTTACGGTCCATTCTATTATACTTCAAGATTCTTCAAGATAAGACTGAAATGAGGGTTAACTGTTTCGCTGTTTGTGACAGCGTAATTTTGATATGGATAAGTTTTAATGTACAATCAATGAATGCATTTATGTACATTACCACATGATCACATTGTCAACTTGTAACTAGTATTTTCAAATAAATTCTCATCATTTTAAATATAAAAAGTAAAATAAGGCGTATAATATTTTTTGACGAAAGACGACTGCTGTTCTCAAAGAAGATAAGATTACCAGCCAGGAAAGCGTATGTGAAAAAATTAGAGCAGAGAGTGGCACTACATGGATCGGAAGCTATGACCATGGGAAAAGCTTACCAGATCAGACCAGAAGCCTTTGAAACCTGGTGCTGGAGGAGGATGCTGAAGATGAAATGGACGGAAAAAATAAGAAATGACGAAGTATACAGAAGATTAGAAGAGGATAGGAGGACCACATGGAACATTATACAGAAAAGAAGAAAAAGATGGATCGGACACATCATGAGACAATGGTGTTGTCTGGAACATAACTGAAGTTAAAATAGAGGGAAAAGTCCCAAGAGGAAGACCCAGGAATAAGAACATTGACCAAATAAAGAAGAAAGTACATAGAAAGAGATACCATGAGGTAAGGGAACAGCATTACTAAAAAACTAATTACTAGTAGATGGGCAAGGGTGGAGGGCTGTAGTCAACCAATCTTAGGATTGAACATAGAACTCGTACATACCAATCACGCCGTTCTCTTCCGGGGTAGGCAGATTCAAAAAGTTTCACTCAGCAATTTATATTAATACACCTAACTCTGCTTCAATAATTTCCTCCACACTGAACTGTCCTTGAAAACCTCTTTTGCTTCATTTACCCCAATACACTGCTTCATACACGCCCTCCTGTTTTCAAGACTCCTAATATTCCTCCTCCTAAGAATTTTCTTCAACCACATTCAACCACAACTTTCTCGGCCTACCTCTACCGCTCGCACCATTCATTTCACTCTTATATATCTGTTTCATTATTCGACTCTCATCCATTCTCTCAACATGGCCAAACCAACGAAGCACACTCCTTTCATATATGTAAATTACTGGAGCATCTAACCCACATTCATTTATTACCCACTCATCATTTATTACCCGCAAATCAGAGACTGTTAAAAGACTATTGTTCATCTACATCTACATCTACATACTACCCCGCAAGCCGCCTCAAAAGGCGTGTGGCGGGGGGTGTTAAGGCACCAGCCGTCAACAAAAAAAACAAAGTTCCGCCTATCATTTATTAATGTCCTTAATTGTTCGGGGGAAAAACGAATTCCCATATCTATCCGTTCGGAAAAATATCTCTTTTAGTTTATCGATTCTGTCGGACCTGGAAATATAATGTGGTTCTAATATGATGTTCTCCGAGTCGCTCTGAAAGATATTCATTCTCAATTGCTCAAGCAATCTAAGCCTAGCGCGTAGCCTCCGAGTCTCTAGCGGCTCCCACCCTAAATCGTTCAAAATATGTGTAACGCTTTCTGTTCGGCCGTAGCAGTTTTTGACGAATCGCGCAGCTTTCCTTTGTATTTTATTAAGTTCATGGACTAGGTCTTTCTCCGCCGGATCCCATATGCTCGCTGCATATTCAAGGTGTGGCCGGACGAGTGCGAAATAGCACCTCTCTTTCACTTTTTTCATCCGAAAATCTTCCCACAACACGCTTGACAAATCCTAGCTTCTTCAGGGCTCTGCCACAAATATTTCTTATAAGTGTCCCCCACGATAGGTTCGAAGTTATCGTAACTCCCAGGTATTTCACTTCATCTGTCGCATTTATGCTAACGCCATCCACAACATATACATGGGGATAGTTGGACGACCTACGCAAGAAATGCACCGCCGTGCATTTGCTCAGATTAAGTTCTAGTCCCCATTTGCTCAGATAAAGTTCTAGTCCCCCTTGTTGTTCCATTCATTCAGTGGTTGTTCAATCCTATGATTATTTGACTGCAGCCCTCCTTCCTTCCCTATCTAATGCTAATTCCCTTGCTTCCTGGTATATCTCCCTATGAGCTCTCTTCTTTATTTGGTCCTTGAGCTCATTCCTGAGTCTTCCTCTGGGGATATTTCCCTCTATTTTTCCTTCAATTAAGTTCTTTACAAGCCCATCGTGTCTCAGGGTGTGTCCAATCCACCTTGTTCTTCTTTTCTCTATGGTGGTCTATTTTTATATGGTCCTCTCCTCTTCTACTCTTCTGTAAACTTCATCATCTCGTATTTTGTCCGTCCATTTTATTTCCAGCATCCTCCTTCAGCACCAGGTTTCGAGGGTTTCTAGTTTTTTTCTGGTCAGCTTTTCCAATGGTGCATTCTTCCGATTCATTGATTGCTACGCTCCACACAAACGTTTTCACATACTGTTTCCTGGTTTGCAGTCCTATCATCTGTTGTTTCATTTAGGGATATTAAAGGGGAGATCTGTTTGTTGTAGCGGATGTTTGTCCTACATACGCCGACTCGGGCATGAAACCTAAATTGGATAGTCCTCGCAGTCATTTTTCAAAGGTTTCCCATCACTTCCCACCCCCTCCCCCTAGGAAGTAGTCCATTTCACAACCTCTTTAGCATAAAGTAGGGCTCAAATTGAAGCCGACTGTCGATTCAATTTCTGCGTCGAATTGCAAAACACTCAACGAATGATGAAAGAAAACTAGTCATCACATAAGACGACATAGGGACGAGAATTTATGCATTTAATTTGAAAGAAAGAATTTTTCAATTTCGCACGGCGGAACTGATAGGTACATAAAGTTCCTCCATTTCGAATACCATACGCGATTATGACGAAAATAGCGTGACACTATCTTACGACACACCGTTGAGACAATTTATCTCAGTCTCCTCCCTCCTTTTCCATTTTCACCCTCCCCTTTCCATGACTAGTATCACAACTCCTCATGCCACAAGCATCTGCGACAGCTCGCTGGGCAGTATGTAGGCAAAAAAGAAACAAATTTATTTTTTTAAAATGAATAAACATCCAACTTTTCCCGTGCAATTGATTACAATACCAATTACTTGATTTAGATGGCTATTGCCAATGTTCTCACTACTTTTATTTCATCACAGTGAAATTATAACAGTTCTGCAAGAGTTCAAAACGTAGATTATGCGCAGAAGAGGTAATGCACTCTCAATAAAGATAAACTCAACATTTTTGAAACGTTCTACTAGTATATACGAGTCAAAAGATGCATAATTAATTTCCTGAGGAAATAAAGTGTTCAGCATGAAAAAAAATGTTTAGGAATGGCTAAGAATTGGATACTGACCATAGAGCAAATTGAAAAGTTTTTGAGTAATTATTAAATAGGCAGTAAGTGAATTTAAAATGTTAACAATAGATATCCTTTCACCCATGTCTGTTATGCCATAACTTGTATCCTACGTAATGAAATGGTGATTAGTTGTAAAAAAATATAACTTAATGTAAATGTTAGTAGCACATATTCATTTCTCATTATGATTGCCTCACCACATGTATTTTCTTCAAGAGGCAAACTAAAGCTTACAAACATAAATTATAACATAAGCGTACATAATTAGGTAATAGTGGAAGCGAAAAACTACTTACACTGTGGGCTGTAAGCAATGTAACTCAATATATTATGTCCCGAACCTGATGGGAGAGTAACAATGACACTACCATGTTTATATATTTTTTACTGTGCGATACTTGTAAAAATGAATCCTGGTTTATTTCTTCCCAACTCCTCTGTGCATGATCATTTCACTCGTGGAAGAGATGATGCACATTTGAGATGGAAATTCAATGTGTTAACTCTGAGAAGGGTCCGCATCACTCAGCCTCCCTAATTTTCAATTCATTACCAAAGAGTCTAAAAAAATAAATCCACTGTCAAGATTGTTAAAATTCAATCTTAAGAAGCTGCTGTTACAAAATGGCTATTACAATATGGATGAATTTACGAGTGATGATTTGTAATTAGGAAGAATTACGAGGAAGTGCTTGAGATGGTGGGTGGGGATAGGAAACTTCTGAATGAAATCCGAAATCGGCAGAGTAGATGGCTGGAGGATGTGATGAGGGACCATAGGTTGCTTTAAGAGTGTGTTAGAGGGAAGCATGTTGGGCTAGCGGGGAAGGGGAAGAAAGAGAATAGGTTTCATTGACGGGATGAAGAAGGGTAGATATTATGCAGAGGCAAAAAAAGATGTACTAGAGGGAGATAGGCCCCTGACAGAGCAGAATTCCGGGAGGAGATTCTCTAACACTCGATAAAACCTACATTTACCGGTAGAATACTTTAATAACAACAGATATGAGCATTCACAATATCGTAAATCTTATTGAAAAATTATTTCTACGGCTTTCCAGGACTAACATTTTATGATAAGGAATTAAAGGAAAATAAACTGGAATAACTGGCACAAAAACAACAGCGCAGCGAATATTACAATTTTCCGTCCGCGTAAGGGACACACATGAGATAGGATTAGTGTCAAATGAGAAACAGTGCAAAGCCAATCGGCCAGTTTAGAGTCAGGTGGGTACAAGGGAAAGTGGGCTAGCGGGGAAGGGGAAGAAAGAGAATAGGTTTCATTGACGGGATGAAGAAGGGTAGATATTATGCAGAGGCGAAAAAAGATGTACTAGAGGGAGATAGGCCCCTGAAAGTGTAGAAAACCGGGAGGAGATTCTCTGACAATCAACAAAACCTACCTTTACCGGTAGAATACATTTTTTAAATTGTAATTTGACTTTTTGTAAGGGTTTTATTTGAATTATGTAAGGGTATGTATTTCATTATCTTTGACCATGTTCTATGTCTCTTGCTGGACTGACAGAACAAATAATAAATACTATTAATATTTATAACAATGAGAATTGATAAATGCGAAGGAAGCTTAACTGTGCTAAACTCAAGCACTTAAGAACACATGTCTTTTGAATAAGACTGACTCATGGCTAATACGATCGCCGAGGACTCACAAGATTCTAAAGAACAAAAACCTTCCTGCAAACAACTCATCCATCACAGGCATCACTCGTCCAACTTCTTCCCCGCCTTTCGTGAGTTTACCAACTTACTTCAGTCCGCTCGGCCAGTATCAAACTGTGTTTTGTAGCTCCGCCAGCTGCTGTTCTCACAACACATGATCCGAGGGGCCTTTTGAGCGATGATGGTGCGGAAAGTGAGGTACCGTTTCAAGGGTATTCGACTATTAGGCCAAGCTCTCAATTTAATCAACGTGAGGGTGCGTGGAGGGATAACCACGATGATTTAAGGCCCATAAAAATGCCAAGGGTTAGTCCATATCCGTTTTTTAGAATGATGAGATAGAGTGAGACGAAAATTTACCCGTAACTAGTCAATAAGTCACCACCTCAAGGGCGGCTGGAATGGTTTCAAAACAGCCACCCTTAAAAGAGGTCTCCTCATCACCGAGTAATTCAAGACAAATATTAATTTCTCTCCTTTCCTTTGTCTCGCCAAAAGTTTCCGAAAACATTCTTCCATTCTTATCAAATTACCAAATTTCGACTCCCGTTATTGCAGATTAATTGATCAAATACGGAGGAATGGAGCCTAAATTTTATTTCGATTCAATGCAATGCGAATTTGCGCTTTTTTCAATAGTTTTTTGTGAAAATTGTATTTTTCGTACACAGAAGAAACGCAAACATTTTTCTTCGCTTTTAAGCCACTATCGGATACACGAATAATGTTACATAATTTCAGGTTCCATCTGGGAATATCACAGCAAGGAAAGTTAGGATTTTTTAGTTCATATCGGATAGTCAACGCAGTTTTCTATAAGTTAGCATCATCATTAGCTCGCAGGCTTCCGCGGATGCAGTGTTGACTGTTCCTTTTTTCGGGATTCATTCCGCAATGTATGTTTTAAGAAAAAGACAATATTTCGTTGGTAACCTGGTTTACCACGGAACTCACAAGTAAATCCCCTCTTTACCGTTCAATGAGCTATGAGAGCAATGTTAACGAGTTATCAACTGCAACGAATGTTTAAAAAATGACTTGAGTTATATACATCATACTCGATTGAATATTTACGTCTTGCTTGAACACAATCTACCAGTGCTCGCCCAAATCATTTGAAAATTTAAAACGGGTGATTTTTCGCGGGTGTATGCATTCACTACAAGCAATAGTCTACATCTACTTATTACCCTGCAAGCCACTACGTGGGTGTTCGGCAGGGGGTGACTTATCATCAATATGAGCTACAGTGAAGAAATTTACTTTCACCAACAATCACCTCATTGTCGTTACGCTAAAATTTTTACAGAGACAACAAAAATAATCCATAATGTAACTATGAAAAAGTGACACAAGAGTCATCCAGGGAACATGCAAAACATGGTACTAGCACTACTTGGCAGATTTATAAATATGCATTAGGGTGCATATGCATTAATCAGCTACAGTACCTCTCGACTAACCTACTTCAAAGTCTTAACGCAGCCATTATGGTCTCTTACCGACCGCGGGAAAAACGGCATTTAAAACCTGTCTGTTCTACAATTTATTTCCCTTATTTTATTCTCATGATCTCATCTACCGTAGCATATTGGAGTTCATAAGATATTGATAACTTCGTCAGGAAAAAAATTAGTTTTGAATTTATATATATAAAATCGAGTCTAATTTTCAATCGATAGTCTGAAGGCTATTCCATAGCTCTGTAAAATTGCGATCGTAATAAGCAAAACTTTCCTGCCGCACATGATTTTTCCCTCCTCAGACTCGCCTAGACATATCCTTATATCTGCAGAGATGCGCCGTTGGGCGTGGTAAAAAAAAACGCCGCGTTCGCATAACATTTTTCCCATCGATACTCGCACCATATGGTTCCATCAATGATGATCTGTGCGCGGCGCAGATGGCGACGAAATTAAATGAAAATAATCACGAGGGAACTGTGGAAAAGATCCAAATAAGCACTCATGGAGGGAAAAGCGAGGGGGGGGGAAAACGTTTGGAAGCTCAGACTATGATGGGAAAGATTCCCGCAGCACTTAACTTTTTTTCACCAGTGCACATAAAAACTCCGTAAATATTTTTTAAGAATCTATAGCGAGTAATTTCTAGTTTTTTTTAAACCAGCTAACCAGAATATACCACGATGGCAGTGAAATATCAAGAACGAGGAAGGCATCACCAAAATAAGGTTGCATAGATACGTATCGAAGTAATATGGATGGTACATTGTTGGATAAAAAAATGCAAAGATGAAATGATAACATACAAGGCACAATTTCACTGTCACCATTCTAAGATAACTTGCGATTGCAGGCCTGATAGAGTGGAAACGGAACATAACTGAACTATGAAAAAATGAGCAACTTCCACTGCGATAACATTCATTTCGACCGGTTTCGCTTTTTACAGCATCTTCAGGTGTGACCTCTCAGCGACCGTAGTAATGTGAAAAACTTTTATCCATCCATGTTCTAGAAAACTGATTCTTCAAAGCGGTCTGCCGCCACCTACAATATGAATAACTGTTTTTCATCGGTTGGATAAATTCTTGGGAGTGGAAACTAAGTACACAGCATATGGAGTCCTTAAAAAGTAACTTAAGCTAGAATGTTGACTGCACTATGAAAAAATGAGCAACATCTACTGTGATAATATTTATAACGACCGATTTCGCTTTTTACGGCATCCTCAGGTCACACCTGAGATATATTATCACAGTGGAAGTTGCTCATTTTTCATTGTCACCATTCTAGTTAAAGTTACTTTTTAAGGACTCCATTTGATTGTACTTGGTTTCCACTCCAAAAACTTTATCCTATCGGGAAAAACAGTGGTGTAGTAGTAGAAAACAGTCATAATGTAAGTGGCGGCAGACCGGTTTAAAATATCAGTTTTCAAAAATATGGGTGGATAGTAGTTTTTCACATTACAACAATCGCTGACACACAGAACCGAGGAATTCCCCTATATATTTCCCAATTCTTTGAGAAAAGCATGAGTAAAACCCTCTTCCCAAAGTTACATAATCACAATATTGCCTCAGGCAATAAATTTAAGGACAGATGTCTTACCCCCTATATAAGTGAACTAGTAACTTCACTCAGTGATATAAAATTATCCAACCCTTTAAAATCTCATAAGGAAGAAGAAAAAATTTCCTCCCCTCGTTATAGAATTTTCAACGGGTCGTACAGGAATAATTACAACATTTTTCAGTCACCAATTTTTCCACAAAATTTTACACAATACACAGTTTTGTGCATTGTGAGATGTCATATCGCAGATATCTTCGGATATATTACTACATTTCTCTCTAAATCTCTATCTAAACAATTCGAGATCGGTTGAGAAACCTGGTTATGTCACGAAAAGTTTGAGATGAGGCTAAATGCGGTAGGAACGGGATATCTGAGAAGGGTCCACGCTAAGGGTAGAAGCACCATGGAAGGATATCAGTGGGCGATGAAATTATTTGGAATAAATCCTCGAGTAGTGCACATCCGTTCAAGGAGCTTACTTCGTTGGCTCGGCCATGTGCAGAGAATTGATGAGAGCAGAAGAATGAAACAGATTTATGACAGGGGAGCAATTTGTGAGATATACGGGCATATCGAAGAAGCCATGGGTGAATGTGGTCGAAGACACTATGACGATTGAATTGGATATTTGAGGAGGCGACCGACAACTCAAGTCATTTGCGCCATAGAATACAGTTAAGGGAGGAAGAGTGGAGAGAAACCCGGCGTCGGCATTTGCCTGCTCTCAACGAAAGGGGACCACGTATTAACGTCTCATCCGACAGACGGAGTACTGCACTTTAAATGCCCTCCACAAGACACTGAAGTAGGCATCGGGTTTCCCCTGAAAATATCTTCCTCTGCTGTGTTGTGAACCGTGGCCGTCCGTATGGCTAGCCATGACTAAGAGTGGAGAGAAACCTGGCGTCGAAATTTGCCTGCTCTCAACGAAAGGGGACCACGTATTAACGTCTCATCCGACAGACGGAGTACTGCACTTGAGATGCCCTTTACAAGACACTGAAGCAGGCATCGGGTTTCCCCTGAAAATATCCTCCTCTGCTGTGTTGTGAACCCTGGCCGTCCGTATGGCTAGCCATGACTAAGAGTGGAGAGAAACCTGGCGTCGGAATTTGCCTGCTCTCAACGAAAGGGGACCACGTATTAACGTCTCATCCGACAGACGGAGTACTGCACTTGAAATGCCCTCCACAAGACACTGAAGCAGGCATCGGGTTTCCCCTGAAAATATCCTCCTCTGCTGTGTTGTGAACCCTGGCCGTCCGTATGGCTAGCCATGACTAAGAGTGGAGAGAAACCTGGCGTCGGAATTTGCCTGCTCTCAACGAAAGGGGACCACGTATTAACGTCTCATCCGACAGACGGAGTACTGCACTTGAGATGCCCTCCACAAGACACTGAAGCAGGCATCGGGTTTCCCCTGAAAATATCCTCCTCTGCTGTGTTGTGAACCCTGGCCGTCCGTATGGCTAGCCAGTACTCTAGCCAATCCGACCGCATCAACCCGATCCCCGATACCCTGAAGAGAAGGAATATTAGGACTCTGAAGAACAAGGGGAATTTACGACGCAATGTGCAAGGGTAAACAAGAGGTAAAAGTGTCTGCAAATAAAAGAGATTATGGAAGGAGTTACTAAAGAAGAGTGTATCCATTAGAGACCTGTGTACGAGAATTAGACTCTTTTGACGGTTGATAAAAGATAATTGAAAGTAACTTCTCAAATTCTGCAAAACCTTTTTCATGACATTGCACAACCGGTTTCACCCGTTAGGAGGACATTAGGTACAATAAAATGTTTCGATCTCAGAAGAAAAAAATATAAATATAAAATATATCGAATCGATAAAAAAACACGCGTATTGCACAGTAAGATAAAAAGATGTCACAGACGTGACTGACTAAAACACAGGAATTCACCATAAAAAAGATATGTCACACGATTCTTTTGATTCGGTGGCTCAACACAACCGCCTTACCTCCTAGTATTCTGAGGAAGGCGGTTGTGTTGATCCACCGAAATATAAAAAAATCGTGTGAGTTTTCTCTCTTGGTATTTTCCTGTGTTTTGGCCTGTCACGCCTGTGGAATCTTTTTATCTTATCATTCGGCTGATCTTACCCGTAAAGGGAACGGCGAGATGGTAATTATGTAGTCATGATGAATGTAATTAGCTCCTCATTGTCTCCAGATCTTAAGTCTCTAATATCACAGCGCAAGAGATAATAACAATTGGTCGTGGGTTAACATAAAAGTTTAGCAATATGGAGCGTGGAGCGATATAGACCCCTTGCAGCCCCAGATCACTTAGTGAAATTAGAGTATGACGGCTTTCAGAGGATAGTTACTGTACAAGGACGCCAATTCCATTTTCCTATTCCAGAAATTGGGTCGCGTTAAGGTAGAACAGAGACCCGAAAATTTATCGCATTAGCAATCAGTAAATACGGCAACAAATATTCAAGGCCACGCTGCACTTGGCTCACGAATTCGCTGACGCCGGGGATACCCACCCAACTTGCATAAGCGAAGCAAAATTTGATTTTATACCGAATCCAATTATCAGCCTTAATAACACAAGCTCCAGCATCCCGCTCCCATGTAGTCCTTCGGGTTATCAGGAGTTGGGGCGTTTAACTTTGAGTCAAGCAGACTTAAACCGCTAATATCGCAACAGCAGACAGCCTTCACAAGTAAATTTGAGAGCGTGAAATTACGCGGTGGGCCGACCATCAAAAAACGAGGACAGCGAACGCAAAAAGAACGCAATAAATAAGTATTCAATATTAGCGGATTCCACCCGGACCAAAGCGATGATTTATTAGCATTCGCTGCGAACCAAAAAAACAGGAAAACAGAATTGATTAGGCCGCAAATGTCATTATATGTACGTAAATAAATTTTAAAAACAATTATCGAAAATCTTGGCCCGTCTTTTTCAAGCGAAATCGTGGACAAACTATATATCAGAGGAGAGAGCCAAATTGAATCAAGGAGAACATTTATATGCTAAGTAATTGCATCCATTCGACCCAATACATTTAATCAACGATTCTTCTATCACAAGCTTCAAAATCAGGCCATTACTAACAATAACGCTTAATAGTTTTTGCTCATTCAACAAAATTAGCATCGAAAACACTTTTATGGCGAATTAAGTGGCAAGCAACAGAAAACCTTTGGGTTGGGTTGCTAGATATACGAAATAGAAATAACTACTTCTTCTGATGATACACTAGGCTTAGCTTGCTTGAGAAATTCAGAACTGGTGTGTTTCAGAGCGACACAGAGAATATTATCATGACGTCTCAATACATATTTCGGTCTGACAGAAGCGATAAAATAAGAGAGAGATATTTCAGAACAGATAGGTACCAAAACTCGTTACTTCCGTGCACAATAAACACACCACAATTAAAATTGAGTTCCAATGAGTCTTCTTCTTCTTCAGTGTTCAACCCTGGGGTTGGTTTGCAGCAGTACGCCATTCCTCTCTTCTGTCTGTTTTTCTCTTCATTTCTGTGTATATGGTGCAACCCATATCATTCACAATCTGCTGCATGAATAACATCCTTGGTCGTCCCCGGCGATTCCTTCTCTCTGCAGCTCCTTCTGCTATTGTTATAACGATGTTGTTGTGTCTTACAATGAGCCCTACGAGTTTGTCTCTTCTTGTTTGGATATGCCTCCACAGGGATCTGGTTTCTTGAACTCTTTTCAGTACCTCCTCGTTCGTGACTCTATCTTTCCAGCTGAGCTTCAACATCCTTCTGTAGAGCCACATCTCCAGGGCTTCTAGCCGCCTTCTCTCTTGTTTTCTTACTACCCATGTTTCGCTCCCGTATAGGGCCACACTCCAAACAAATGCTTTCATCATCCGTTTCCTTATTTCCAAACTAATTTTCTTGCTGGTGAGTAGGTTCTTTCTAAGATAGAATGTAATTTTGGCCTGATGTATTCTCATTACAATTTCTTTCTGGCTTCTACCATCTCTTGTTATTCTGCTTCCCAAGTAGGCAAATTCCTCTATTACTTCTAGCTTCTCTCCTCCAATTCTCATTATTGGGGGTTCATATTGTTCTTCATCACTGCAAACCATCACTTTGGTTTTGCGTATGTTTATTCTCATGCCATACTGTTTACAGAAAATCCTACCCATTGTGATGAGCATCCTTTCTAGATCTTCTTTCGTCTCTGTTATCACAGCAATATCATCTACATAACGCAACATATCTATCTTCTGTCCATTAATTTTAATCCCCACCTCAGTAATTTCACGAACTTGGTCTATAGCTTCCTGGATGTAAGCATTGAATAAACTTCCAATGAGTACACTTCCATAATACACGTCACCATTTCACCTCCCAAAACCTTATCACTTATATATTTACACGGCTGGTGTCCTAAAACACCCTGCCACATGCCGATGCGGCGGCTCGCAGGGTAGTATGTAGATGTAGATGATAGCTTCAAAAATAGAAATCATTCTTACGAAGAGTATATCAGTAACACATTCTATGCCAAAGTGGTACAATAATGCCAGTACGTATGACCAACTTTAAAAAGGTAGATGGAGAAGAACGGTCAATCAAAACTCCGACAAAACATGAATTTTAAAAGTACGGAAGGAATTTCAATACGCGAGTATTTATACACTTTATCACAGCGCATATGAATATTATGACAAGAAGAAAACTTCAAATTTAAAACTAAATGGATACAATAGATACTCGAAGAATCTGAAGGTATGCGTTTGCACCACAGAAGCGTCAACACATGTTTTCCTCATTCAATCGCAAATGCTCCGAATAATTTGTGCCCGAGCCAAATCCGATTTCACCACAACCCGATATCGATACTGAGCTGCATTCCACTGCAGTGTAACATGGAAATAGCGCTGGAATGGAAGCGCCCGTCCCAATATCGAGTTATCGAATTTTGCCGACACCGCCAAACTAACACAATCTCTAAGAGTACGAGAAATGGAGCACAGCCAAAGTAAATAATAACTAACGTGAGTTTGGGGAAACTCACATTCTTGCCCGTTCCCATGAAAATTATACCTGGGGGACTGGATTAACGTGATGGCTATGGCAGCGGCTTCCCACCCATGGGGAGAAGGTTCGAATCCTGGGGAGGACGGAGATTTTTTTCGGTGGAATAGCTGCCTCGGCTTGGGTGAGTAGTGGAGGGCACTTCAAGCGAAGTAATCCGTCCATCGGATAGGTCGTTGAAACAAGAAAACCCGCGTACATACGTCAGTGATCTGGGACCCGCATAAAGAGGGGAAGATAAAATCAATTGAGAGGACACGAAGAAATGCAGCCAGGCATTAAATTGGGAAGCATAAGAGGAATGTTACTATACTGCTCAAAGAACTAGGGATGGGACTCTCTAGCAAGGAGTAGAAAAATAAATACACTACGCGAATTGATTTCATACCACAGGGAGAAAAATTCACGGGGGAACTTAGTCATAAAGTGGAAAACCCGTGAAAATGATTGCAAAGCAATTGAAACCTAGGTCGGTAATAAAAATTTAAGTGTGGAATTTACTACGAGATTTTTCTTTTCCGTCAGGTCTGGAAAACCTGTATAGGTAGGGATGATCACCAATACAAGGTGGAACGTTGATCTCAAAGGACAAATGTAAAATAAAATTTTGATTCCTCAAAAAAACAATTGTGGACTGGAACAGTCTTCCTGCAAAACTTTTTGAGGCCTCTCTTGGAACCATAAACGTTTTTAAGAAAAGGTGCCGAAATTTTCATTGGCTTAATTGTATTTTTTTTATTTATATTGATTCCTCTAATTCTGTTTTGTTAGTGATTGGTCATTTAAATGTCTGCACTGTGCTACTTCACTGTTAACACCGGGAAAATAGCCCACTTGTAAAATTCTTGGTTAATAATGATAACACATGGTGACATTTTTGGCATAAGAGCTGGCGCTGGAAGTGACCAACTGTAGATTTCTCATTGTGAACATCCAAATCTCGTACCACATTGATTTCGATAGGAACGCTTGCGATTACTTTGCCTGGCGATAGTTCGAACGCGTTCCATTTTCCTGGCAATCTGGCAGCAAAGCTGAACAATTTCCGCTATCGTTTGTTCGTGATTAGAGAAATTTTACTTTTTGAAGAGGAGTCGATAAGATACGAATGGCTTAGCAGGACCATAAAGTTGTAAAGTTGATTAAATAGCGTGCATTTTACAAGATATATAATACATTGCTTTTACATGAGTTTTCTTTTATAATTTAGGTATTCAATGTGTGTATTTTTTGTAAATTCCACGTAATTATCCCATGCAATGGACTGAACATTTTGTAAAACTCAATGAGGAAGTGATGAATATTGTTCCAAATAATCAGTGGGTATCAATGTCAATTAGTTAAAATAAAAATTAATTTATTCTTCTAAGTATTCAGGCACAAGATACATGATCATAGAGTATGTTTACCGTCACAAAACATCACAAAAACGATGTAGATTATGAAAACAATTCCAGTCAAAGAAGTAACTTATAGAATTACTATTATCGCTTCCTATCGCCTTTCAAACCTGAACGTCACTCATTTCTATAGCAGTGCAAGCACCCACGCATAACTGTTTCCAGATCTTAGTCACTGCCTGTGACTTTGTCGAGTACTCAAGGGATCGAATGATACCCGATACCATCGGTGGCTGTCATTCCATGCGACGTGACCAGGCGCAGGATTTCAAGGCCAATATTGGCATAATGAATGTTTCCGTGTACACAGGACTTGACGGAATAAATAAACTTGTGGCGAAATTCAATGCTAAAACCATTCGGTGGAGTGTGCGAATTTGGGAAACTGAAACTATAGTCATTAGCAAAGGTTTCAGCTTTTATTCCCTGGTTATGATTTTCAAACTATCTTCACGATTCGTCGTCATACTTTTTTATTCCCTTATCCGCTTTATCCGATAGCTGAGATAGAGATTATTGAGATGAATTGAGGCGCCATTATATTATTCTCTGAGTCCATCTGAAACACATCAGCTCTGAATTTCTCAAGAATGCTAAGCATAGCGTGTAGCCTCCGAGTCTCTAGGGGCTCCCACCTTGATCCCTCTACAAGGAGTAAAACACTATATGTTCGCTCGTAGTAGTTTTTAACGATGGACGCAGCTTTTCTTTGTATTTTATTATTTTTTTGTACAGACTTTACGAACAGGGTCCCAACTGCTCGCGGCGTATTTGAGGTGTGGCCTGACTAGAGCGAAGTAGCACTTAAGAGCATATATAGCGTAGACGAGGCATAACTACTCCGTGCCGGAACCAGCAATAAGGGAGGGGCTCCTCCACTGATTAAAGGTTCTTCTGCGCGAGTGCCCGATGTTTTGCTACCTTAATAATGGATACGCAACATAAAAGAAATAGAAGTAGGTCACTTGACAGGTACCTAGTGTAGCTGATTAATTCATATTCACCCTAATGCATATTTCTAAATCTGCGAAGTAGTGCTAACACCATGTTTTGTATGTTCCCTGCGAAACTCTTGTGTCAAGTTTTCATAGTTACATTACAGATTTATTTAGTAACTTTTATAGCATTTGTGGCATGTGGTGCTTGTTGGCGAAAGTAAATTTCCGCACTGTAGTTTATGCTGGTGATAAATCACCCCCTGCCAAACACCTTTGTGGTGGCTTGCAGGGCAATAAGTAGATACATAGATGGAAAGAGATTGCAAGGAGTCTGAGGAAGCGAAGTTCATTCTTCGTCATAGCATGAGAATTAAGTAAATATCAGTAAAAAATGGCTTAGTAATTTTAATAAAGACTTAGTAGTTTCTTTTACTATGACTTAATTCCACAAAGTAGAATCGTCTACTATCACGTATATAAGTAAATTTTTATTGAACCTCAAGCCACTTTTCCTAATTTTCCGCACACACTACGCCGTAAACGTTTAGTTTCTCAAGGGAAACCCCATTCATTCTTCTTCCCTTCGGCCCTGCGAGCCGGAACAACTCTCTGTACAACCTCTCTCATTCCTCTGCTGCCCCGAGTAGCGCGGGGGGGGGGGGGTGCTTTTAATTTTCCCCTTGTAATCCAAGCCTCTGGGGAGAGATTACCAGTGCAACGCCCAGTTCAGTTTTTTTCTTCCTCCCACTGCAAGCGCCGCAAGGGTTCCGCTGAGTTGTGCACAAGAGGCCTTACCCTCGCACTCCTTTTTCTAATTATCCTTTGCGGAGTTAGGTACCCCTGGAAGGAGGACCCTTAAAAAGTTTCCTTAAGCGTGAATGGAATCACGTTACGTATTTACGTCCGGGTTAATGTGTTTCTCCGTCCAGCTCTGATTTTCTCCTCATCTTTCCCGCTCTCTTCTTAAAGTCTTCATAGTGCTTGCTCTATTTACTTCTCTCGCCATTACACCACCCCCCCCATGCATCGAGCTTCATAAAAGCGTCTCGCGCTCCAGTTTTTTAATGGACCAGATTTTCCGTTTTTTCTCAGATCTCTTTCCTCTCTCTCTTAGTTCGTCTCACTCTCTCCCACTCTTCGTCTGATTACTTTAGTTCCCAAAAGTTATCTGAGAAGGAAAAAAATTGTACGCGTGAAAACATTTGAAATGCTTTCTATCCAATTCATTTCTCTATTTCTCTCTTGCTCTGTCGGCGTTTTCATTCAGAAAACCGCAACAAAAACTCCCGCAGAAGCCGCAAGAAATTGACAACTTCATTTATGGATTAAGGCTGCAACGGCTGGAAAAAAAACCTATTAAAACAAAATTCGCCGGATACGTATTCTGCATAAGGTGCACCTTAATTTAGATTTTTAGTTACCAAGGGCACTTGATCAATGAAAGGAGAATAATGATATAGTAAAAAAAAACTATAGGGTGGTATCTCTCTAACTTCCATAGGCATAACGAAAAACTCTTAACAAATGCCTATTTTAAGAACGCTACCATATCTTCCCACAGTTCCTCACATCGTGAGATCGCTTGAAAGAGGTATCGCGCGAGAACTTAAGTGCTAAGCATATATTCGGAGAAAATTGAGCCTGGGACAATGGAAATAAAGGAGCACAATAGTTGCTGTCGGAGACACATGCAGGAAACTATTCCCATCGTTTACAATTAGGACATAAAATTTTACTGCTGAACGATAAATTATTGACCAAAGAACTGAACTACAGAATGACATTTAAATTCGATATGACCCAAAATAAAAGGGGAGCGATCCTTAGTGATGAAGTGGACAGGACGAAATGAAGAATGATGAAGACGGGAAGAACAATGGAGGGCCAAACGGAACACTACACGTAAGAGGAAAACAAAATGAACAGGCAGTTCCCCTGAAACAATTTCGTGACAAATAAAGTTAAGGTCAATTAAGAAAGGACGGATACACGAGGAACACTATAGGACACACGCACATGGACCAAATTGAGGAGGATGTCGGATAGGAACTCCACTATGATGCATAGGCCAGAGCGGACGATTCGGTGAGCACGGTAGATTGGAGCAGGACATGTTTAGAATTGAAAAAGCGGAGATAATATCGGTTCCAATACAAATAACTAAGGGAGTCGAAGTTTATTTGGCAATATTCGTATTTATTCTGTAGGAGATTTTCAAAGGCAACATTTTTTTATAACTGGCAATTTTATATCTCAATACCTCGGAGAGAAAATGGTCGCACGTTTCCTAAAGATTAGAGGAGTTGGAACAAAGGCCAAAAAAAAGAAAATCTGTCTCCATTCGGGCAGTCCTCTTGAAAACCATACCCGAATGTACCTTGGAAATCAAACCAGTTGTAAAAGCATGAGGTAAATATAAATATATTTGGATAAAGTTTTATTGTTATTACGAAACTTGCAAGCATTTACATAAACTAGTAAAATATACAAATGCAGGGCTTTAACTCGACTATTATTGTCCACACATTGCGCTGAAAACTCATTTACAAGTCAAGATTCTTTAAATATTTCATAAAACACAAGAAGTCCGTACCACGAGGCTTTGATGATCAGTAATTGCAAGAACGCGGACGCGGAGGAGGAGCTATTTCCATGTCTTTTGATCATACATTTATACAGTTATTCTGGGAAGTTCCCGCTTTAGAAGCGCTCTTTTCACCGTGCATCCATCAATGCATCAGACTGTGCAATAAAAAGCCTCCAACAAAACGGTTTCGAGGCATCTCATGATTTTTTTTTAGCAATTTCCATTTAGAAATTGAAATATTGTGAAATTCATTTTAAATCCCATTTAAAAAAAACAAGCGTA
Organism: Ceriagrion tenellum; assembly: GCA_963169105.1. NCBI lineage: Eukaryota > Metazoa > Arthropoda > Insecta > Odonata > Coenagrionidae > Ceriagrion > Ceriagrion tenellum. Next base: position 67,931,890 of record OY720643.1, on the reverse strand, counting down.
CTACACACTGATGCATTAATGAAGAAAACTGAGCGGAAAAAATTCTCATTTTATAAATGTCTCACAGATGAACACATCCGCATCACATCTAGCCTAGACACTCGGAAACTGTACGCTAGGCTTAGTTTAGTTGAGAAATTTAGAACCGGTTTTTTTTAGAGTGACACAGAGAATATTATAGTGACGCCTCACTACATCTCTAGATCTGACGGAAGCGATAAAATAAGAGGGATACATTGCCCAAATATAGGCACAGAAACTCGTTTTTTCAGCGCACAATAGGCGATCACAATAAAAACTGAGCTCCACTAAATACACTCCCACAATACACGTCACCATTTCTCCTCCCAAAACCTTATCCCTTACATCGTTACCCCTGCTGGTGTCTTAACACTCCCTGCCACACGCCCTTGCGGCGGCTCGCAGAGTAGAATGTACATGTAGAATGATGAATGTCGGAATGCGGTAATTTGATAGAAATTCCCATGCATTCGGCAATTTTTTGAGAGACAAACAAAAGGAATGAAATTATTATTTGTCTTGAATTACTCGGTCATGAAGAGACTTCTTTAAGGGTGGCTGTTTTGATACCATTGAATGTTAAGGACACCACCATGGCTGGGCTCGAATGGTAGTATGTAAATGTAGATATCCCATGGAAAACAGCTTCTATTTTTGGGAAATGTCCCGAAAAAGTATGGCGGTGTAAGGATGATATCTTAATATCGTTACAAGTGTGAAGTCCACTCTTTTATAAAGGGGACAAACTTATCGATTTTTATGTGACCTGATATTTCCCTGCCATACTTCATTATTGTAAGCTAGATGACGCATCAATCGATGCATAATTGGGTCAGTTTTTTAAAAATATATCCGCTCCAATGAACTCCTGCACTTTTAACGCCTTCCTCCTACCCGCATGAAAAATTCAAAAGTCGAACCGCTGACGGAAGACTACAGAGAAGAGTTCGAAATCTTATACATTCATTTACCCCTTTCGACCACAGATTAGCCGGTGACAGCTGCCATAATAAATTACGCGGGTGCGAACTGGTTTGCCGGCTCTGAAAATGCAAAAGAGATACGGAAATTGACTGGCTGAAAGGCAGGAGGGTTAAAAAATTGAGCGTCGAATTGATTAATGTCCGGCGCAGAACTCAGCACCCTTCGAAATTTATGCAAATTTATTTGAAAATGAGAAAGGGTAAAATAATATGCCGCCCAGAAATATCATTCCGAGTCGGAATTGGGGCAATATGTTTAATGCTTTCAAAAATGAAAAAAAGAGAGACCGCTGTCCCTCATTTTTCCGAAATACGTGACCTATAATAAAAAAATAATCAACAAAAAATGCAAAGCCACGAATAAAAAAATGTTTATTTAACGAATCCGCCATTATTATTTCACTTGGTGATAGTTCATTAACTCATATAAAATTTCTACAAATTTCCGAGGACGATGCTATATGATTTCGTTTTGCTTAACAGCACGCTGGCCTTAAGTAATTCTCAACAACGAAGGATGGCTAGACTTCTGGGTCTAACTAATCATAAATCTTTGTTGAATGTTCTGGTTGTTTTTACACAGTAATGCTTTATCGTTTCGAAAAATACACACTATAAAAAGAAGAAAAATGAAACAGAATTGGGAATTTTAGATAACCCCGAAGGAAAAAAACAATAGCGAGGACACTTTAACACAAATTTACCCATGCTTTGGGATATGACAAACAAAATACCCCAACCAACTGAGCTATAAGCAAGTTAACAAAGTTTGCCTTCTACATCTATACAAATCGACAGTCCATTATCACACTTTTTAAGAAGCAAGTCAGGCAGATAGCAATTTTACAGACGCCGGTTAGAACGTCAAAACAGACTCTCGGCTAGAAACATAGAGGACATTTCTCCTGAGCACTGTCATTCAAAGCTTCGACAGAAGCACCGATTCCCTCCAAAGACTGCTCAAGTAATGCTCGTTCGCGACTGGGATTTAGTTACCATTCCTGGAACAGAAAATCACAGCATTTTATAAGCGTCTTTTAGATATACCATCACGGCACACCGACAATTCTTCTCCCTCCGGACACTCATGTTACTATTTAAAAGATCCGTTTTACACATGGGGCCGAAACTATATAATCTATCACCGAACATAATAAAAGAGATAACGAGTGGTAAGCATTTATTTAGATTAAACTGTCGTTTATGTCTAGCAGTAATATCGATAATGTGCTTCGTTGAGATTTTTTTGTTTCCTACCAAAGTCAGAGTTGTTTGCCTGTAAAAAAAAATGAAGTTTGGCTTTTGTTGAAAAATTGTTTTTTTCTCATATAAGCTCATGTATCTATTCGTATTGTATACATTATATATTTTGTTTTACTCAGCAATGCATCTTAAATAAAACGTAAGGTACCCTAACAGGTATATTGCCTAGTAGGGTAAATAAATTTCGAATTTGTTAGTGAAAATATCAATCAATTGGTTTCTGGGAGAATAAATTATCATTATCTCTCTCCTTTTTATTCCTCATTAGTGCTGGGTTATTCAGAGATACGGATAATATACTCAGTACTCCTAGAAAATATTCATTCAGTTGTTTTACCAAAATTTAAGAATTTGGTTACTATACGGCATGTTTCTATAAAGACAGCCTTCTGAATTTGGATGTATACGTTGTAATGTAATTTTAGTTTTTCCAGACTTTTTCAAAGTTGTTTTGGTATTATTCCAGTGACTTATACTACTGTGGGTATAACCTCAACCTTGTTCATTTTCCATATCCTTTATACCTCTGATGCTAAGTCCTGATACTTGCTGTTTTTCTCCAGTATAGACCTTTCCATGTAATATGTCAAAGGAACTACCATATCTATGAAGCACACAGTTTGATTTAATTTGACAACTAATGTGATATCAGGTCTCTTGAGTAGTATACTATTGTCGGTAATGATAGCACGGTCAAAATATAGTTTTTAATTTTTGTTTTCAAGTACGGACTCAGGATTATAATTATAATATGGTGTACAGACTCATCTACTAGTTGTTTTTGTTTGCCGATTTCTTGGTGTATTATTTTTGACACAAAGTTATGTCTTTGTAAATAATCAGTGCTGGCCAGTATTTATTATTGTCATCGACATTATTATTATGTTTTAGTTGCATGAACAATGCACGTGAATCATTCAATATGTGTGCGCGCACTAATGGCTCCGATATTCCCCAATGGTATATTATCCTATAGGGTTCCACCAATTCTCTTCTTCCGTATTTCGGACTGCTCCCGGTATTCTAATCAATTCAAAGATTCTGACGCTTGGTTCCGCTTTGTTACCGCGGAGGAATGCCGGAGAGGAAGGAAAATTCACCGCGGTCTTCGCCGGAATAGGCTATCGCCCTCCTTTCAGAAGGCGGCCAATTCATTTCGGTGCCGAAACACAAAGAGCAGTCAAAAGCGACCTCTTTCCAGAAGAGGAGAGAAGGTGGAGAGCCTAATTTTATACCACGCCACGTGCCGCGAGCGCCAGAAACGCTGGAAAAGACCAAATAACACTCCATCCATCATGGCTTGGATTCCCACGGCGCGCGGTGCGCTATCGGGGATTGGATGAAGGAAGTCGCGTTGTTATGTCTCTCTCGCATCAAAAGGTTCGGATGCCTCCGGATTCCCCGAATATTCCCGCAGGTCGAATTTATATGCGTCTACCTTAAAGAGACGCGCAGAGGCAATAGTGTCCCTTTCAATTTAACACGGTAGCATAAAGAGCACGACGCAACTAGGCAACATATGCGAAAAATCAGTGTTATTCTCTTGGACAGGAATTAGAACTTCAGGGGGTGGAGTTTTAACCAATAGAGATTATTTCGATCGGGTAACTAAGCAGCCATGGGGTACAACCACGAGATTTTGGAGTATTTAAGGTAGTTTGGGCGAAATATCATTTCACCTAGAAATCAAAGAACTTGTTCTCATTTAAAAGAAAAATATCTCACCTTTCCAAAAAATTACCAAAATATCAGCCCCATACCGACCTACTTCTTGAATGTTTTTTTTTTACTAATAAGGGTGTGGTTTGTATGTTTTCTCAACTATTTTTGGAAAAGAAACATTCAGACACGCGCAGTATTTTTTTATAGAATCGCAAAAAACCTTCCGTTTAGATGGAGTTTTAAACGCACCGCGCACAAAAATGAGTCAAGTTGAAAACTTATTTAGATATTTTCATTTAGTTACTCAGAATTACTATCAAATAAAACTATTTTATTGCACCATTAATTAATCAATATATATTACAAAAGTAAGCGTACAATGTGCGTGCCGCTAAAACTCAGAAACGAGTCCCGGTACGATCAAGGGAGTTATATGTTGCGGTAGCCCTCTATCTATGAAGAAGGTTCCCGTTTTTACTTGAAGGGCGTGCTTTTGAATATACAAGGGCTGGAAGTTTCGCCCTCTAGAAATTTCTAGAACAGTCCAGAACATTCAAGAGTATTCAAGAGTATTCCACAACATTCCAGAATGTTCCGGGATGTTCAGGAATGTTCGGGAATAGTCTGGAACATTCGGGAACACCCGGAACATCCCAGATCATTGTGGAACATTCCAGGACACTCTCGAATGTTGTGGAATGTTCTGGAACATTGTGGACCATTCGAAGCCTTTTTGGTATGGGTGGAGCTACCCATTTATAGGGGTATATAAAGCAAGATCCGTCGTACTTAATGTATTTGTTAATAGAAAATTGATTTGATTTATATTTTATGCAATGCCCAAACGTAAAAGAGGAGGAGATCTTGCCAGTTCTGAATCAAAACGCCGAAAACAAAAAGAAAAGCAAGACCAAATTTATCCAAACATTGTTCACAGCTATACCAATCCGGAGTGGCTATTTCAAAGGGCAATTTTGGCAACTAAAAATAATATTGTCAACGATATCAACTTTAATATTCAAAAGAAAATTCCCGAAGAAGAGAGAATATACAAATCGATCGACACGATGCTAAACGTTGAAGAAAGTGACAACTTTCTTGCAGAATTTCTAAACTCTTTGCAAGTATTAGGAATGCCATTAGACTGCCTTCGACTGAAAAGAGGATCTCCGATCATGCTACTCAGATAACTCAACTCACCAAAACTATGTAATGGAACAAGGACGATCGTCAAACAGCTATCGAATAACATCATCGAAGCCGAACTTACTACTGGAAAGGACAAAGGACAAACAGTATTTATCCCCAGAATACCACTGATCCCTACTGAACTGCCGTCCCAATTTGAAAGACCGCAATTTCCAATCGAATAAGCCTATAGTTTTACAATTAATAAAGCGCAAGGACAAACTTTAAAAACAATGCGGCATCAACCTCAAATACTCCTGCTTCTCTCACGGTCAACTATAGTTAGCTTGCTCTCGAGTAGGAAATTCGAAAAAGTTGTACATATATACCCCGGATAACAAAATGAAAAAAATGTTGTTTATTAACAAGTATTGTAAATAGTTAGAATGTTTTCAATAAAATTTGTTTGCCTCTTATATTTTAAAGTGTATCCTTTTATTCCAACTACCACACAATCTCATATCAACTCCCTGAGCGAAGCCGGATACCCCAGCTAGTTCTTATCATATATATTATTTCTCAAAGGTGTTTTTTGTCACAACGCCATAACTCCCATAATTCTTTATCAAAATTAATGATTCAACACATCGTTTTAAAGCTTATGTTCCCCGCTATTGACGAAAAATAGACAAATGGTTTAATTAAAGTTTTGTTAAAAATGATACAGTGCCATCTGTTGACAATATAATCAACTAATATGTTGGCTATGGTTACGTGCTTAAAAGACTGTAGGAGGCGCCATCTATTTACACATCGTTTAGTTGGATTGTTTACATTCTACACACAATCAGTGTGACCGTTTACGTATGTATCTTTAACACAAACATAAATAACATATAATTGTCCATGGGAAGAAACAGGTAGAAGAACAGGAAGAAAGAAGGAAGAAACAGGAAGAAGCTGCATACTGTGCGAAATATCCGAGAGGTAGAAGAACAGGAAGAGAGAAGGAAGAAACAGGAAGAAGCTGCATACTGTGCAAAATATTCTTCAGGTAGAAGAACAAGAAGGAAGAAACAGGAAGAAGCTGCAAGCTGGGCGAAATATTCGCATGGGTCTGCTAGTATTATATAAAAAAGAAAGTGAGAATGTGCGGTCACTTATAACCACCAAACCACTCCACGGAATGACGTAAAACTTTGCAACATGATTCCTTATTTCACTCGAAAGGTTTATGGCTACTTATTGTTTACCTAATGGTTTTTGGATCGACTCCAGACTAGTAAAAGCGTTTGCATAATAAACACATGTAAAGTTTCATGTTTTTCTAACCCGCTGAATTTCAACGGGTACCTTCCGCTAGTAATTCAATATTTCAATCATGTGCCCTACAGCTGGTGAAATTCAAATGTATAATTCGAATATGGTCTCCATTATGACTAGGGAACTATCTCGCTCAAAATTAAACCACTCATAAAAGTCTCACGCAGCCTCCTCTATCGAGTTATTCCTGCTGGGATACTGTTGCTGGATTTGAATACAGCGATTAAACACGCAAGAAACAATATGTCATACACTTATGCAATCCATCTGAGAGGTTAAAATTTAAAAAAAATCTCGAACCATTCGTCGTTGCACCATGAGACTCTTCAGCTACGAGATCGGGATTGCCTTGAACGGTTCAAACACAGCTTCTCCAAGCCCCTCGATATAGCGCCGAGATACAATTACCAACAGCATACTAACTTAAGGCTATTTTTAAGATAGTTTAAGCGAAATATCATTTCCCCTAGAAATCAATGAATTTGGCCTCATTTCAAAGAAAAATATCTCACCCTTCCAAAGATACCAAAATATCAACGCCTGACTGAACTGTTTACTGAGATTTTGGACAAATAATACGAGCCCTTTTACATGAGAAACGGTATGTGTATCTACTCCAGAGAGCTTATTTAAAAAAATGAGGAATCTCTAACACTTATATCTCGTCCAAATATTCACATTGTATAGTCTGTATGTTTTCCTAGCTATTTTTGAAAATTAATCATATTGACACCGCAGTTAATACTTCGGAATAACAAAAAACCTTTTGTGAAGAAGGCGTTGTAAAAGAACCGCGCGAAATAAATGAGTCAATTTGCAGGGGCAGAGCTTGATAGTATTCATCAAGAAGTATAGACTCTAGTACTTAAGGAGTATGGTACCTATACTTCTTGGTATTCATCATGGGCGTCTCTGCTCTTCATAGTTCCGTGAACTGCCACTGCGTGGCGTTGCGCCCGTACTTCCGGTACGAGTCTTTTCCTGTTGTAACGAGACTCGCGTGTCACTCGCTTCCCACCTCGCCTGCCAAGAAGTTGTATTGTATGCATCTCAATATACTTAAATTCATTGATTTCATCCGTTCTTGATTTCCCTGCGCAAATCCTCTACACCAATCAAGACTTATTTATTTTCCTTTAATTAATTTCAAGCTGTGTCCCAATTCGCCATTTAGGCAGCTAAATCGGCAGATTTAGGGAGGACGCCATCTTGAAGTGCGTCCCAATTCGTTAGGCATCATGGGGGAGCGGATTTAGGTGCCTTTCTCGGGGGTGAAATTTAGGGTAGATGGATTTTATCCTAAATCCGCCTCCACATTGAATTTCCCATCATGCAAAGCGCTGCATGCGTCGTACAAGTAAACTTGTACACAAGGAAGTAGTTGAAAAGTGGCAAACATGGCCGGCAAGTATTTTGTCTGTAAATGAAAGAATTCTCTAATATTTCGAAACCCAACACCCAACTACAAAAGAAAAATTATACTTAGTACACTTTAAAAAAACGAATTTAAATCCCAGAACACCGACACAAACTTAAATACCCCGAAAACTAAAAACTAACGAATCTCCAAACAACGAAATGGATGAAAAAATGTTATTTCACTTTCCAAATCTCACAACGCATACGAAGGTAGCCACAGGCGCCAAAAATGTCTTAATTTCAGGTTTCACTTGTTTCATTCAGTTCTTTATTAAGAACTCACATGTTTTTCATTCCTTTCCAGCTCGGTAGACGGCAACACTAGCGAAGGATGTCCCAAATCAAGCTCCTTTAGCGAAAGGCCTCTAAATATTTAGGTAGCTAACCGCATCCTCCCTAATGCCTAACGAATTGGGGCACGGCTTAAACTTCTGTCACATAAAACTACATTATTACACCATTAATAGATGACTATTTAATTCAAGTGTCCAACAGCTGGTGAAATTTAAACGCATAATTCGAATTTGGTATCAATTATGTCTTGGGAATTATCTCGCTCAACGTACCTTAAGCAGTGTCAGTTCTTCTGTTTGAACAATAGAAGAATTGCAGGCGAATCCTTTCTTCCACCATGAATTTCATGTATTCGTGTGATCGCTAGCAGGTGACTCCGTTCACTAGCCGCTGTTTTTTGAATCTCTCAACAGCGCGCAACTTGTGCTATTTTCCTAAGAACTCCGGATCCAGCCGCGCAGTAACTTAAACGGAATCACCAGCTTGTGTTCACACAACTGTGTGAAATTCATTCGCCTGGACTGCGAAGCGAACCCAGATCCCTCGATTTTGCGCCGAGTGTTCAACTCCATTAAGCTTCCCAGGCGTCCTCTTCCACTGCCATTGGTTAGAGCATTCGGCGCAAAATCGCGGGCTATGGGTTCGACTCTCAGTCCAGGCGAATGATTTTTCCAATGTGAATTTCACACAGTTGTGTAACTTGTGTTGCACTGGCTGCGACAACCACATTTCAAAAACCAAACTGTCTGAACACATTTCTCTTCCGAGAGTATAACTATTGAGGTCCTATCATCAGTGGAAGAAATTATTTACCATCACATGAAAAATTCACATCAAGGATGGGCTGTATTTCCTTCTTACTCACTGTCCTAATCTAAAAGGCTCACCGCTCAAATAAAATTAGATAAACTGGGCCTATTTAAAAAAGGAAAAGATCTTATTTTTCCAGAAATGTTAAAATGTCAGCCGCTTCACCATTATTCTCTTCAAGATATATTCCAAAAATTCCAGCCATTTTCATCGGAAATAGCACGCGTATCCACCCTATGGATACTTTATTTTAAAAAAATGACGAATTCATAACGCACGGATCTCGTCAGAAATATAATAGCGCGTAGTTTGCATTGGTACTCATTTATAAAAAAATACTTTCATCAATTGCTCACCGGCAGTAATTTTTACAGAATCACAAAAAAGCTTCAGTTGTTATAGTGGTATCAGCGTGCGGTGCGAGACAAATGACACTAGTTAGCACCTTTCACATCAATTCTAAGTTAATTACTGAGAAATTCAGCTTTACATGTTGTTGCGTCATTAAAGTTACAATATTGACTCAATGCTTCTTGCAGTTACTTGGATAAAAAAATAGAAATTTTTTTCCACTCGGACTACGGAAAAAGTCTTGCTGAAACAACTCTAACGCTGCGTAGATTGAACTTAAATTTGAGAAAATTAAATTGCGAATTCTTCTTCTTCGATGGCGCTGCGGCCCAAATTGGGCCTTGGCCTCCTCAATTTTCTTCCTCCATTCCTCTCTGTCCTCTGCCACTCTTCTCCAATTCCTCACCCCAAGCAGTTCATGTGCATCCCTAATGACGTTATCTTCCCACCGGTCTCTTCCCTCCCATCTGTCCAGGGTACACTCTCTTAAGGCCGTTTTACATGGGGCACGAAATTTCACAACTTAACACCGCATTAATTCCGCAATCTGCCGTGCAATAATTATTGCGAAAACGAATGCGCGACTGCTTTTACATGGTTGTCGTAAGCATGCATTTATTCGTGAATTCCAGTCGTCTGATAAGTGCGCTAAGAGCGAGTGTTTTGTTCAAACAGGAGAGATACGATATTCTGTACTCGACGTTGTTGACATTCCGTGAAAAATAAGGTTGTGGTGATTGTGGGATTCTGTGATATTGACACTGAGTCACTCTCTCTCTCTGTGAGAAAAATAATGGACCAGGAGGAGGCTGCATTGATTGCTGTAGAGCTAGCAGTAGTGGGAACTATGATCGGTGCCGCAGAGCTCATAGAAAGGCGTAACCGCAGGAGAAGAGCCATAATAGCACTTTGGATGCGGGAGTGGATCTGTAGGCGTGAGGAGGGAACGGGCATTCTTAATATGGTCCAACAGGAGCTGGCAGTAGAAGACAAGAATGCCTACCGCAATTTTATGCGGATGACAGAGGAACAATTTAACGAGCTATTAAATATCTATCTAAATAAATAACAATATAAGTAACTGTAAATATCCTCCCACACAAAGAATAACTGTTAACACCCATCGCTCAGGTTATCGAACCTTTTCGTCAGTCAACTTCTCGAGAACTTAGATGTCGTTAATTCTGCGACCGCTAGATGGAGTGCTATACATACAAATTGCAAGAATGCGACCACCGAATTAGAGCAGGGGCTATTCTGACGTCCCGCATTCATGCATTCGTGCATGCGTTCTTGAATTTCGCCGCTTTACACGGTGCATTTTGAAATTCACGATTGCACATACATTAGCTTGGGCAATTACGTGCCCCGTGTAAAACGGCCTTTAGCTTTAGCTGCCCTCTCTTCCGGCATCCGCAGGACATGCCCTGCCCATTGGAGTCTCATCAGTTTGCTTTAGGTAGAAAATGTAGGCTACACTATACAGGCTATATATTTCGTTGTTATTATGGATTCTCTATGCTCCATCTGTGTTCATAGGCCCGTATATTCTCTGCAGGACTTTTCGCTCAAGTCTGTCCTACAACTCCACAGATTTGACTGTCATTGTCCAGGATTCACAGTAGTTAGACAGTACTGCAGGGATGATTGCTTTATGTAACCGAATCTTGGTTTTGAATTGCGAATGAAGGCATAATTTCGTTTCTCATACCAATAAGTAGACAAGTTTCTCTATTGGTAGTCAGAATTTGAATCAATGCCACTCACGTTATTTTACGGCGGAGCCACCCACAGTTACGTTCTTGAATTATGCTCTCGAGCTCAATATGATTCGGCATTTATAGTCTACCCGGACATTAATCTCGGGGTGCTTTCCCCATCGGCCATTATCCTTCTACTTCCCCCACACCGATTCTCTTCCACCACCTTTAATTATCCTGCCCCCCCCCACCCCTTTCCTCCCTCCCTCTTTTTTGAATTATACACCCTCAACCCCCATACGTTTTCGGATGCCTTCCGTGCGAATGTATTTTTGCGACGACTGCGATTCTCGGAATTGAATGTTTGAGATACAGTCCGGGCCCGAATGAAAGTAAAGGTGGGGGATGGGTAAGGGAGGGGGGACCCGCATATAACGGCCATTACATTCATCCAAGCCCCCTTCCTCCCTCTTCCCTAATAACGCCCGCCCTCTCTGATTTGTGGCCTCCGATTAACGCGTCGGGAAACTGTGTAGTTACAAATTTCTGGGGAGAGGCCGGAACGAACGGGGGATGGAATGTATACGTGTAATGGTAAGGGGGGGGGGGAAAGGGAAAGGCTGCAGTGAAATACCCACGGCGATGGTTTTATTGAACGAGGTTGCTAGTGTCCTCCACAAACCGGGGGTGTTGAGTAAGTGAAGCTAACGCCATACTTCCCGGAGCAGAGTGGTGGAGACGGTTTGGAGATCGGGCTGCGAAACTTTGATAATAAAAAAAAACAGGGAAGGATGGTGGTTCAGTGTGGATGGTTAGGAAACCTTTCTAATGCGGCAAACACAAGTCTTCCCAAAAGTGGGATGGCTCATCACTACCTGCTGTCCCGTTTCGAGGCCGCTTTCATACAAACCCGCAAAGCCAGCGTCGGACGCAACTATATCGAATGGAAGCCTGAACACGTAGTCAGGTCCGGAATTATAGCCGGTGCGACCGACGGCACCGGCAAGTGTGTTGGAAGGAGCCTTTTAAGTTAAATGGAGGTCCATGTGTAATACCGAGCGAAAGGATACCCATCCGATCGTTTACTGAAGTATTCGTTTGGAATTCCTATCCCTACACGGAACAACGTTCGCTGTAGGGATAGGGATACCAAACGAACCAATCGACGTCGATTTATCGGACTACTCGATGTATTTGGTCGAGCCATCGAGAGCAGCGAGTATTAAAATAATCCGATGAAAATTGAGTGAGTGGTGAGTACTTTAGAAAACATCGCAAAATCGACTACACGATGTTTTTTAGTTGAAGTGGCATCCCTAATGCGAATACAGCATACTTAGAGCTGAGCTCCAGTTCTTTTTCCGTCACTCCACCTTGCACGCTCGTTCAACGATAGTTTTATCGTTCCAACTTTTATTTTTTGTCTTCCAACACTTCTTCTTCACGCCCGTAACTTAACTGGCGCTATTTTTACTATCCCTTCTTCGCCCAGGCGATTCATATGATCATTCCATGCGTCATTTCTTTTTAAGGTCCACTCGTTAATGTTTTCTGATTTGCAAGTTTTTCTAATATTTTCCATCCTCTCTCCGTGCAGTTATGTTATAACCGCGAATATCCGTAGTACTTCCAAATCTCCAGTAGCCTACTTTCGACGAAGAAATTCTGTGCTCTCGAGTTTGGTAACAAATAAAAAAAATAACGAGAAGACCTACAGAAAAAAATCACCTCTCAATTTTCCTTATTTAATTCTACGTTATTTAATAGTTAACTTAAATATTTAAAATACATTCCAATATTTTTTACAATGGGTGTAAAGTAAAAAGTACCAGTTTTGACGGTGTTCGAGCAAAGCTCCGACTTTGATAATTCGTAACTCAAACACAAGTACCTTTATAACAACCGCATTTCATTAAATGGCAGATAAGTGAGTTTTCCATACATACTTTAAGTTTTAGCGTTGTATATTTAACAGGAAAAAGATTGTTATCAATTTTGTAAAATTTTTCATTTGAAAACTGGGGCATTGTACGATATCGTTTTTGGTCGCGTTGCAAACCGCATGCTTTGGAAGTTCCCAAAATGATATTGTTCAATATTTCAATATATATGTTTGATGTATATCGAATGGTATTTATCCTGAACGAAGTGAGTGGTCCCGATAACCGAGCCGCCTCGGCAAATCCGCGCAGTGTTATCTCGCACAACCGCTCGGGCCACCAACTCTCGGCTAGTATAAGACTTATTGCAGTCTCTGGCTATCCCCGCCTCATGGGTCATTGTTGGCCATGTAGTGGCTACATGTAAACTAGATTGTACGGTCGGATTCAAATGTATTGCAAAGAATCGAGCCACTTACGCTTCTCACGGAAATCGAGTTTCACTTACGGCGCTGTTATTCTTTGCTGCGTAACGCTATCTATTCATCTGTTTATTTGCACGTATTCAAATGTTAATAGTTGAGCAATTGCCTATTTTGTGCTAATTTGTCATTACAATTTCGTTTCGGTTTGGATTTACGATTTGAGTATGGATAATTGTTATTTATTAATCACAACTGTTACTCTAAATGATACATTACGTAGTATTTGCCGTAGGTATATTGTACGCCAGGAACGGTCTGTGTTTAATAATAAAGTTTGGTATTTCAATTAATCAATACGTCGCAGCATGTCATTGTTATTCGAGCTGATCATATTACGTAATTACAAGTTAGCACAAAACAAGCAATTGCACAACTGTGACAATTTAAATACGTGCAAATAAACAGCTGAATAGATAGCGTTGCATAGCAAAGAATAATAGTGCCGTAAGTGAAACTCGATTTCCTCGAGAAGCGTAAGTGGCGCCGCTCGATTCTTTACAATACATTTGAATCCGACTGTACATAAACTCCCATTACACGTTTTCTTCCATTTTGTGTTATATAACCATCCTGATATCCTTAAATTTTCTCTCTCTAAATTAAAAGCCTACTGCATGCACGTATATTCGAATCCATTCAGTACACACAATTCAAACGACGTCTAGAGGCAACCCCAACGAATTCCTTGGTGGTACATCCTGCCGGAAATAACAAGCTTTAAAAGCCTAATAATATCGTCTCGATGGGGCGATAAAATGTCTTCCCAAGCAACCCATTTGTCTTCCAAAGTCATCTTTTATTTTGTCTCTCCGGGAGCGCGGACGCCAATGAAGAGCAGTGAACAAAAAGGACTGGAAGAAATATTTCGCGATCGATAATTGGCATGCGATCTTCCACAGAATTTGCTGAGGATGCAGTAAGAATTCGTAACGAAAAGAAAACAAGAGAAGTAATATTTTTTGAAGGGGGAAGTTATGGCGCCCATCCGACAATTGGCAAATCACTAGCGCCATACTATTTTCAAAATGTTCTCACGTTTCCTGCTACGTAACAGCCCAAAGTAAAATGACGGGGAACGCACAGTTCAAAGAGTTTAAAATGAGCAACGGAGCGATCTCCTAAAATAATATAAATAATGATCCCCTTTAAACGACTTTTCGGAATTTAATGATTGTATTTTTTTTTAACTTCAACATAGGCAATCCGGTTGATACTCGTTCCATATACGTGAATATTATAAATAATAGCGAACGAAGAATTGGAATAAAAATCATACAAAAACAACCCAAGGCACGCAAGGCACAAAAAAACACAACGGTGGTACATTGTTTTGTTGTTGAAAGCCTTTGTTCCGATTGAAAACATTATAAGGGGGTGGGCACTTAATCCGTCTCCCATTGATATACGGAAGCGTAATCCGTGCCTGTTTGAAAGAAGCGCTACGAGCGAGATAATTCGATTCGACCACTGAAATTAGGACCAATAAAATTAATATATAAAAAATTTAACGTATTAACAAGGTAAAAAATAAAACTACAAGGATATACCACCAATTTAGGGATAACTTTGCTTATGTAAGCGGCGCATGTTGCTGGGATTGACGTGACATGTAAATTTCACGTAATTTTTTACTATTGCTAAGTTTTTATCGTATTTATTAAAATTTTAGGCTGCAATAAGATATCTATTGATCGTACGAAGTCCAGATTCGTTGTCAATTCAATTTCTTCTTCAATAATTCAATTTCTCCTCAATTCATCACTCGTATTCTTCTTACCGCATACGGATTTGTTCCAGATATTTCATCACGAAACTGAAAGGAGATAATATTTACTTGGACACGCCTTAAGTCCAACGCGATTTCACCAGTTAGTATCCCGAAGATGTATTAGCACACATTCCACAACGACAAATCCAATTCAATTCATGGTTTCCTTACGTCACCGATTGAATAGAAATTACTCTTGGGTTCCTTTAAAAAAATTGAACGTAAAAAGTGATTAAACTGAGTCTTTAAGCCTCAGAAATTTCCATGAAAAAATTATCTTAATCATTACATTTTTATTAAAAGCCAATCGGTATATTATTAAATAATTTGAGGCTCTTTGAAGAATTGAGGTGTTATCTGATTTTATTGATTTCGCACCTCTAGTCGTAAAAAAATGACTGATTCCGATGATGGCGATGCATACAAGGGAAGTTTTAGCCTGGCATCTTCACGCAGCTTACTTTGCAACTTTGAAAATAATAAGTATACCGTAAAGTGGGGTTACTTTAGTACGTAGGGGTAAAATTGTTACAACCTCATTTTCATACATTTAGCATTTGATAATTTGTCGTAGTTCAAAAATTTGACAAGAGATGTCAGTTTCATTGCGTAGGTAAAGTTTCTTTGGGTTGGTTACACTGGTCAACAATCGTTTCTTTCGATTTTGAATTCTCACAACAGGAGGTTATATACAAGTCTGTTTTAGGAATGAGTTGTTCAGTTCTACAAATCTATTGATGTTAACACGATTGCGATTGTTCCCGAATCAAAGGTAAGTGTGAATTTTGGTAACAATATATCCCTGTTTAATTTACGATAACATGTTTTTCTATCTGCATTCGTTATTGTCAATTATTATTATGTAAATTATCTAAAATGTAAATTTATCGTATTAAAGGAAAGATGAAGAGACAGGGTTAAATTTATTCCCCTTTCCCCAATTTATTCCCCAAGAAACTTTGTCAGCATTTTTGTTCTTACTCTATGATAAAAGTTGATATCTATTTTGGTGTTGTTTCTATTATTTTTTAGTGACCTAACATAGAGACGATCGTGAAGTTGGAAATTGACAAAATATTCTTAAAAATATTAAAATATGTTAAAAACAAATTTTTTAATCAGAAATTGGCCTTGCTACTTCTTGAGAATCTGAGGAAACGTTTGTGATGGGGTGAGAATAGTACACAAGTCTCTGCTATGTTATTTCAATAAGATATACGCTCGTATTAAATTGACCCCAATTAATGGGGTAACATTAGTACATTTTTAAAATGTTTTTATAACCATTGTAATACACATAGAACCTTAGGCAATAGCTGATTTTGGTCATGAGGATTGAAGCTTTCACAAGAAAAATTAAATTGGACTGTGAAAAAAACATAGCTAGCTGCAGGTTCAAATATGTCAAAATGTACCAAAGTAACGGTATTAATTACCCACTAAGTTCACCTCAACTGATGATACTCACACAAGAAGCGATATCATAGGAAGAACAGCAAAGGATTCTTACCTGAAAAAAGAAGAGAAAGCTATAATGTAGAAGTTATTCTAATTAAGCAAAAGTGCTCAAAATACACTAGTATTTCACACACTCAATCAAAAATGATATTAAAAATTATGGTACAGAGAAAATTTACATGGGTGATTACGTCACCGCAATACTTTCGCAACTGATTTACACCCTGTTTGCATCCTACGTGACAACTAACTTCTGAGGAAAAAATGCAAATACAAATCTTCTCTTTCCGGGGAGCAACGGGTCGGCATGAAGAAGTAACTGGTGTCGTATAGTGTTCATGATTCATATCATTCCCGATACGTTCTAATTGGAGTGGCTATATGTACAGTCGGATTCAAATGTATTGCAAAGAATCGAGCGGCGCCACTTACGCTTCTCAAGGAAATCGAGTTTCACTTACGGCGCTGTTATTCTTTGCTACGCAACGCTATCTATTCAGCTGTTTATTTGCTCGTATTTAAATTGTAACAGTTGAGCAATTGCTTGTTTTGTGCTAGCTTGTTATTACATAATATGATCAGCTCGAATAACAATGACATGCTGCGACGTATTGATTAAATGATTTATTTTTTTTATTATTAAACACAGATCGTTCCTGGCATACAATATACCTACGGCAAATACTACGTAATGTATCAATTAGAGTAACAGCTGTGTTTAATAAGTAATAATTATCCATGCTCAAATCGTAAATCCAAACCAAAACAAGAGTGTACTAACAAATTAGCACAATATAGGAAATTGATCAACTATTACCATTTGAATACGTGCAAATAAACATGAATAGATATCGTTGCGTAGCAAAGAATAACAGCGCCATTAGTGAAACTTTCCTTGAGAAGCGTAAGTGAAGCTCGATTCTTTGCAATACATTTGAATCCGACCGTACAAAGTGCACAACACGCCGCAGATGAAAGCAATTTCAGCTGAGATTGGATAATTAGGTGAGGCCTTCAATGGCATCACTCCAAATATCTTCCAATTACCTTACCTTCTCGTATACCGTGGGAAATACAAACACACAACACATATGCGGCACAACATTAAAGAAACTAGGTTTTGTTAAGCGTGTAGTAGGAAGGTCCTTCCTCGGATAAAAAAAGTAAGAGAGAGATGGTACTTCGCTCTGGTTAATCTACACCTCGAATACGCCGCGAGCATTTGGAACCCAAATCATAAAGACTTAGCCAAAAAATTAATAAAATACAGAGAAAAGCAGCACGCATCGTTGAAAACTGCTACAAGCGACCGTATAGTGTCTCACAACTTTAAGATTTATTAAGGTTGGAGCCCCTAGAGACTCGGAGGCTACACGCTAGGCTTAGGTTGCTTGAAAAATTCAGAACTGGTGTGTTTCAGAGCGACACAGAGAATATTTTCATGACGCCTCACTACATCTCTAGGTCGGTCTGACAGATGCGATAAAATAGGAGAGATACTCTGCCGAACTGATAGGTACAAAAACTCGTTCTTTTCGCAAACAATAAGCGACAGTAAAAATTGAACTCCACTGAATACGCTCCCATAATAGACGTCACCATTTCCCCACCCAAAACCTTAGCTCTTAAATCTTTACACGGCTGCTGATCCAACACCCCAAACTGCCACACGCTCATGTTGCGGCTCACAGGGTTGTATGTAGAAGTAGATAAAGATGTACACATTTATACTATATACATAGTATAGTAGTATATATTATACAGTATAGTACAGAGTAGAAGTAGGTTATAGTAGTATGTAAACATACTATTTTCATTTTAACATAAAAGTCTGTTCAGACGTTTTCACTTCACAAGAATTGAAACTCGAGGGTACAAAATAAAAATATCCAATATAATAGTCACCCCATCCATCCGATTTTCCCAGTCCAGGTTTCCATACTTTCTCAAGGGGTTTAACCATCTCACGCCACGCGAACGCCCCACCAAAACGTAGCTTATACTGCTCCTCCTCGCCTTCTCCCTTCCCTTCCCAACTCTCTCCGACACGCCTCCCCCCCCCTTTCGTGTTTACGCCTAAGAGAGTGACTTGAGGGCGTCTCCTTGAGACCCTTTTGCTTGTCTCCACTTCGGATTGCTCCAACTTCTTCCACCTCCCGGGCTCCCTTCACTCCGGGGCTGCCACACACCGCCCCACTCAGCTTGCTGCTGCTTCTTCAAGAAAAAAAATGCATACGCGCCTCCAGGTATTTGGCACTGGTTTCGTATTTATCCCCGGAGGCGTGTCAACAGCTAAGTTCATTAGTCTCCCGAGAATTGGGGAGAGAGAGAGAGAGGAAGCCAAGGAGAAAGGTTAAGGACAAACTGAGACGGAATGGGGGGAGCGCGTGACGCCTTCCTTTGCAACCCTTCCCACGAAAGCGAAAACGCGGCGAAAATAAATACGTTTAATTCTAATTAAGTTTTTATATCCATAGACAGTGAATATCGATGCTAATTCCCGGTCGTCCCATGGTCCTCATCCTATTACTGTCGATTGTGCGAGTCTAAGTACAGCCAGAGACGAACTTTTATCGAAAAACTTAAAATGGGATGTAAAAACTACCATTACCCACCTATCCAAATTATTCAGGCCTGCCGCGAATACGGTGGTGAATTGCAATGGCCATGAGAAACAATCGGCATCGACTACGGCCGAGGTTTACAACTTTTACAATAGCTCGCGTAAAAATCACCATAGAAACATTTTTTTCCTTTGGTATGTTAGAAACATGTTTGGCTGACATATATCAAAATTTCTAATATCTACAATAAATATTAAGAGAATGGCGATAGTATAAAAGTCGGGTCATCGGATTTCGAGCGTCTAAAACAGGGCCTCTTTTTTCAAATAAAATATCGTAAAAGTGTAGATTAGGATAGGGAAATTTTTTACACAAATTTATAAACGTAGAAATGACTATTCTATCGTATGCATTTTATTTCGTTTAACTCGGTTTACCATACTTAAAGATAAACCTTCCTAAACTCAAAGGACCCGACTTTTTTAATGGATAGTAGTTCATCATCATCTAGTTCACATCTAGTTCATACGTCATCTAGTAACAACTAGTTCATACGTATCCTTCTAAATTGCTATGAGGATTAGGATGCCTGGGAAGCGTAGTGGTCTGCGCATTGGCCCGGAAAGCCAAAGGTCTGCGATTCATTTCCCGGTCCAGGCCGATTTTTTCGCAATGCAATTTCAATGTATAACCACGCACAAAAAAGGCTCATATTTGATTGTTACGTATGATTACACGAACACGACGACGCAAAATCGCTCACATCACGAAAGTCGACAGATAGATTAGGTTCTTAGAACATGGTGTGAAAGTATTACATTAATAGTTTTTATTCCGGCATTATGTTTTTAAAACATCTTTGTCATAAACGCTACTTCGCTCTGGTTATGCCACAACTCGAATGCGATGTGAGCATTTAGGACCCTGGCCATAAAGACTTAACCAAAAAAATTAACAAAATACAAAGAAAAGCAGCACGCTTCGTTTAAAAACTGCTACGATAGAACATATAGTGTTGCTTAACTTTTAGAGGGGTCAAGGTGGGAGCCCCTTGAGTCTCGGAGGCTACACGCTAGGCTTAGGTTGCTTGAGAAATTCAGAACTAGTGTGTTTCAGAGCGACACAGAGAATATTATTATGACGCCTCACTACGACTCAAGGTCTGAAAGAAGCGATAAAATATGAGGGATACATTTCCGAACAGATAGGTACAAAAACTCGTTTTTTTCCGCGCACCATAAGCGACCACAATAAAACTGAGCTCCACTAAATACACTTCCATAATACACGTCACCATTTCACTTCCCAAAACCTTATCCCTTACATCTTTACACGGTTGGTGTCCTAACATCCCCCGCCACACGCCCATGAGTCGGCCCGCAGATTAGTACGTAGATGTAGATGTAAAAATGCAGCTATTAGAACTCGTAGTACTCCCTACTGCGACAGCAATTGTCTCAACCTTATACCTAGAGTTCAAGAATTTCATTTTATAAAGCAATACGAGAAAACCCTGTCCCAAATTTTTATAACAATAACTTCGATATTCAACACGTAAGTATTAAAAAACTAAACAATCGTCCCTATCAAAGCTCACGTTCAATCATGAAGAGGTATTACACGTTAAGTTGTCATTGACTTAACATTTATGACATAACCTTAGCTGTGACACAAGAAGTTATATCTTACGTAACTGGTTTCCGCACGCCAGGATGGAGACAGATTAATATTAATTCCGGAAATGGTTCTCTCGAGCGTACTCTTTTAAGCAATCTTGTGACACCCGTCTTTTCAACTTTTATGACGTTGTTATGTTGATTATTTATTAAAAGCGGAACGTCGCATATGAAGTAAGAGACACTCCTCTTCCAGCTGCCCGCTCGGGAATTACCACAAAGGCTTTTTCATTTCAACCCTTACGTCATCAACGACACTTAAAATATAAACCAAACACTCACACAGAGTGATACATACCGAAGTCGATACATGAAAATGTAGAGGGCGACTTCGGATGAAAATCGTCATAATCATTCCCTGATACGTTAGAAAAAGTAATACGTAAAAATGAACACAGTTTACCACGGCTGAATAAAATTAATTTTCTTATGCTTGGCTCTAAACGAATACTTAGAGGTGAGGACGATAACTTGAAATATGGAGTGTCATGATCGATCTTCAAAGAGAAATAATCACTTCCCCAAATGTACAAAACAGAAGGGAAATACTAAAGACCTAGATCGAGGGGCGAATAAAATGTCTAAAATCAGGAGATGAAACAGAATAACTAAGAGTAGTTAAGGAGCACCAGACAGGGTAGAATAGAGCGCTGTAGTCAACTAAATGAGGTAATAAAAATTGGCTGACAACGAAAATTATCGTTCGATATGTCGACAAATTAACAGTCCTTCTCATTATTTCTATAGTATGACAGGGTAACGTACTAGCGCCGGCACAGTTCGGCATATGTTAAACGCAAATAACATGGTAAGGGAGTCGCGGAAGTAAATAAATATATAAATAGAAATAATTTACAAGTACCGACTATGCTCTATGCCTCGAAGCCTTGTGTCTCAATGCATAGACCTGACCTCGCTCGTGTTGGAAGGAGCTCTTTAAGTTAAATGGAATTCCATGTGTAATAACGAGCGGAAGGATACCTATCCGATCGTTTACTAAAGTGTTCGTCCGCCTTGGACGTCTATTTGTTAAGAAATATTGGACGTCCGTTCATGTATGTTTACCGCTACTTGCGATAGCACCACAGCAGACGTTGGTCCTCATTCACACGGGGAACGTGTGGCCAGCCGCTTTTGCTATATTCTTTTAAAGTATTTTGAGCGAAATATCATTCCACCTAGAAATCAACGATGTTGGTCATGTTTTAAAGAATAATATCTCACCCTTCCAAAGAAACCAAAATATCGACCCCTTACCGCACTACTTTCCGTGATATTTGCCAAAAAATACCAGCCCTCATACATGGGATATGGTACTTGTATGCACTATAGAGAGGCATTACTATCAAAAAATGAGGAATTTCTAACACCTATATCTCGTCCAAAACTTATCAGTGTGTAACTTTGTATATTTCCTAAACTATCTTTGAAAACAAATCATTTTGTCACCGCCGTAATTTTTTCAGGATCACAAGAAACCTTCCGTGGTGAAGGAGTTTCAAACGTACCGCGCGAAAAAAATTAGTCCAGTTGAAGACTTATTTCGATATTTTTCATCTACATCCACGTAATACCCTGCGAGCCACCACGAGGGTGTGTGGCAGGGGGTGAAGATCGCCAAACATTCACTATTAACATGCGACTAAGATGTTTAATGAAGACAGGCTAGATAACAGGGTCACATACAGCTAGATGGTTAGTATCTACATTATAAGAAAGGGATAATTGGTTGTTATTACATGCATCTACATCTACGTGATACCCTGCGAGCCACCACGAGGGTGTGTGGCAGGGGGTGAAGATCACCAAACATGCACTATTGACATGCAACTAGGATATTTAAGGTAGACATGCTAGATAATAGGGTCACATGGAGCTAGATGGTTAGTATCTACATAATAAGGAAGGGATTATTGGTTGTTATTACATGCATCATGCACTACAGACTACTCATAACTATATTTCACCTACCTATCCCTTTGCTACGCTGACTATTGTTCTCTCTTATAGTACGAGGGAAAAATGACATTTTAAATCTATCGGTACGACAATCTATCTCTCTAATCTTGTTAACATGATCAAACCTAGCATAATACGCAGGGGTTCTCAATATATATCTAACGTCATCTGTGAACAGCTCTGTTTCGAATTTACTTAAAAGGTTTAACCTACATTTTAACCTGCGTTCCGATAGTAATTCCCATTCTAGTTCTTCTATTAAGCTCGTAACACTTATACAATTATCATAACGGCTATTATTACGTAACACGTATACAATTATCATAACGGCCTATAGGGCGACTATTAATAATTTTTATTTGATTACTTAGAATTTCAGTCATAATAAAGTGTATTATTGCGCCATTAATAATTCAGTAGCTTATCCATGCTTCCTACAGCTGCAGCAATTGAAACGTAACATTCGAATATGGTCATCATTATGACTATCTCGCTCAAACTAGCTTAAATACACCAGTTTCCCGAAATGCCTCTGTTCTATCTTCATTATACTCGACGCTTCGAGAATTTACCCTGTCTTCCAACACACGCAACGGTTGGAAAAAGAATCGCCGTACAACTCAACACTGCACTCTCCTTTCGTGAGCTTTTTACTCTCGCCAACGAGGCTTCATAAACGATTGCCAGCAGGGAAGGAGGAGTCCCACAGCTGGAAACCCTCCAAAGGAGAAATCCGAACTCTTCCCTTTAATGCTTCGAAGACCGTCAAACTGCCGTTTGCCTCTCCGACGAACCAAAATATAATAAAACACATTCCCAAGTCCGCGCCCCAATGCCTTGACACCCACATGACGCTCCTGAAACCTCAGTCGAAGAAACGGGAGACGGGAGGCAACGAAACGCCGGAGGCTAATGAGGCCAGAGCGAGGTTGAGGCGGGGGTTGGGAGGCGGCAGAGGGTGGCCAATTGGACGCAAATATTTTGCATGTAAGGCTTCGGAGAGTCAAAAGGTTCTCAGTGGAGACTCATGCATAACCATGCGTCGACCAAGGCCGATGAACGGTAAAAGGGACAATTCCCTGTCAAAGGATACCCGATGCAACTACTAGTGAGAGTTGCACTCCAAAATGAAAATATGTGGATAAAGTAGACTCGTCGCAATTTTTAATATCTCCCAGCCAAAATTCAGTCTAATTAAAATGGATTTGGTGTCTTACGGCCGGTTGCCTTTGTCATGTAATAAATAGTTATGAGATCCGTAAAGTTATGCATCTCATAAATATATTCGTGTTGCAGGAACACATCTACTACCTAGTTGCTTTAACTTATTTACCAATAGTTAATAGCATCGAATATTTGATCTAACCTTCCAACGCCAGATAAAATTTACGAAAGTTTAGCCTATGGATAGTTGCTAATGCAGATAACAAATAGTCAGTAAAAGTAAACAAACTGGTCATTAGTCTCAAAACAACTCTTTTATCAAGCAATCAAGTCTCCAAGCGCTTCATTGCGCATTCGCCATCTTGGCTACTAATGGGACTCATACTCCCTGCCTTAAGTTATGAAACAAATAAATTTATCGAATGTTTCTGAAAACATTTATTGAGTGGTTACCATGGCTCACGGGTCCCATAAATTTATGGAATACATATGTGTCGTGCCTGCGACTGTCCATTAGTGATACAGTTAAAATGCGTGAGAAAATATTTCAGACTCACCAACGACCTACCCCCAAATGTGTCGCAGGCACCGTGCTTTTTCCGGCGGGAATGCCTGGAATCCTCCTCAAGGTGGGAAATTATTTCCCGGTGCCTACCGCGCTATTTTATACGTATTACATGCATAATGCAAGGAAAGGGGAAAAATAAAAATGCTCCGACAATCAAAACCTGCCTGGCCTGAGAGACATACCACATAAACACGGCACCTCGACACCCGGCATGACGATAATTATACTCTTCCCACAGTTCATTAAAAAATCATTACATTAATCCTTTCAGAATAGCAATGGAGGCTTGAATCAGAATAATTACAGGTTTTCGTTATGAGGTAAAAGGTACGATTTTACGCTTTGTCGTATTAGATTTTTCCCGAAAGAGTATTAACATGAAATTTTAATAATATAATAGGCACCACTACGCCTAAATTTACTCATTACACCTACTATTGGGTATCTTAAGAAAGCAGTGCGTCGAGGGGGATCGGGTTGGTGCGGTGGTTAGAGTACTGGCTAACCATTCGTGTGGCAAGGTTTAAAATCCCTGCGGAGGAAGACGTTTTTCAGAAGTAACCCGATCCCTATTTGAGTGTCTTGTGGAGGGCACTTCAAGTACAGTACTCCGTCTGTCGGATGAGACGTTAAACCGTGGTCCCCTAGGCGCCTTTCGCTAAGAGCAGCCTGATGCCAACGCCCGGTCTCTATCCACCCTTTCCTCCCTTACCTATCCCCTACGGCGCAAATGATCTTAGCTGTCGGACGCCTCTCCAAATATCCAATCCAATGAAAAACCCGCCATCAAAGGTCCAGATGACGATGAAAAAGTCTTTCGTCGAAACGTCGGCAAAGTAGAACCTTACCCGGGAGGAAACCAGAGAAGAATTTACATCAAATATTAAATCCTAAATGAGTATGACCGAATTCGGCCGACGAGAGCATACATATTGCATTGTCATATCGAGTCGTAATGGGAGGAATTTTGTTTCTTACATGCACCATGACGCCATCCTGTCCCGACATTTAACCCGGGTTGACCCGAGGGCCAACGACCAGGAGGAAGTGGTCGGACTATGATTCGCATCTTTGCAGTAAATTATCTAAACTTGAGAACGTTACGTAGCTAAAGCTCTGGCTGCATTCGCATGTATGTTCAAAACAAAGTAATGGGCATTTCTCTATTTCCTCACATGGTGCAATGGATTTCTTTTTATTCCCAATGTCCAAGAATGGTTTATCTCTGAACAATAAATCAGCTTACACGGTGATTTTCAAAAATTGTGATCCATTTTTTACATATTAAAACTATTACGAAAATCATCTCATATAGAATAGATTGCATCCGAAATAACAAATGCATACTTTTCATTTCAGATAATCGTCATGGAACACTCCTATTTGAGACATATTAAATACTAGTATAAGTCATAACTAAGAGGAGAAAGAGACCTATACCCTGCGGAATTTTCTCAACGTGCTTTGTGCGAAGAGCGTATCTGACTCAAGAGCTGAAGTCCATACAATCGTTTTAAGTTACATGCCTTATGGCCAGTTGCACGAACGACACATATACATTCTATTAAGTCTTGGGACCCGTGAAGCCATGGCAACCATTCAATAAGTGTTGCAGAAACATTTGATAAATGTATTAGTTTCATAACTTATGGCAAGGAGTCATGAGTTCCATAAGTAGCCCAGATGGCGGATGCGCAAGGAATCGCTTGTAGACTTAATTACTGGATGAAAGAGTTGTTTTGAGAAAAATGGCCATTTTGTTTACTCTTACAAACTGATTATTATGTGCATTAGCAATTATTCATAGGCTAAACATTCATAAATAATATCCGACGGTAGGAGATTGGATCTAATATTCGAAGATAATAACTATTGGTAAATAAGTTATGTCGCTAGTAGACGTATTCCAGCAACCCGAATATTTTTATGAGATCTATAACTTCATGGATTACATAACTATTGATTCCATAACTAAATGTTCTTTCAACCGGGCATAATTCATATTTTGATCAGGCATAATACTTTCAACATCATTAATACAATCATCCTACCAAAGATTCAACGGTTTACTGTCGTTTCCAAGAAAAAAATTAATGACAGTTTTTTGAAAATCACATTTATCTGTAATATCTTTTTTGATTCTACTAATATGGCAAGTATTAATTAAATCCATGACTCTGGAGTGTTTCTGCAAAGTAAAACCTTCGTCACTGCAATATATTACGTTCTTATTTACGATTTAAACCAGCCTTCCCTCGCAGGACTGCACTCGTACTAATATGGGTCCGTACGGTGGCATACGGAAGGCTCAACTCCCTCCCGAAGTCACCCACTTCCCCCTGCGTAGCAAATACTGCGTAAGCGAGCATTCCAAGGAAGGCGGAACGCAAGGAATCCACTATGAGAATGCATGTGGACTGCTTTTAATGTGGTCGAACTGAAAAGTCGGCGAAGGAGGGCGAAAGAGGGGCTGAAGGGAGAGAAGGAGGAACGGGGAGGGCCACGGGGGAACAATTGGACTTGGGAGGTTTTGTCGGGAGGAGGGAAGAGGACGGAAGGGGAGGAGGGTTGTAAATCTGGACGTCCGCGCAGTCCGACGCATGCGCAGTCAGGGAGCTGAGGGAATTTTCGCCAACCGGCGAACCCTTTTCTCTGCATGCAGGAGTGGAGTTAGATATTTCAGCGCACTACGCACTACCACCATACGCCAGACATATGAATGAATTATTAAGGTCACTAATCACGAATTTGTCATGAAAATTCCGAATCAAAAATGGCGGAATCAATATGTCGGCCACATATCCTACCTAACTCACCTTATCACCAAATTAATATTGCAGTGGACTTGAAAATGTACCAAGATGAAATGGCTTGCATGGTCAACAATTCCGACTACCCCGTCATAATTACGCATTAAACGTGGCGGGTCCAACATGGCGGCTTCGATGTGGCGGTTCCAACAACGGCATTCTCATCGAAAAATAAGTCCCGTATTTTATTTAATATCATACCTATTCTTGGATTTTGAAAATGCATTTCCATCTACAATTAATTTACCGCTAAAAGACTTCGCTATTACGGACGCATGTGCAGTCAGGGTGCTGAGGGACTTTCCGCCGACCGGCGAACCCTTTTCTCTGCACGCAGGAGTGGAGTAAGATATTTCAGCGCACCACGCTAACCTCCACGTTTCCCACATACTCGAATAAATTTTTAAGGTCACTAAAGGTCTAAGGTCATGAATTTTTTTTTTTTGCTGCCGGACGATTCTGTTGGCCCGTATGTCCCCGGAATCCCGATATGCTTCTGAGCCTGTCATTAGGTTTTCCAGGGACCGGACCAACAGAACTTGACATACATCCATGCCCTGGGTGGTGAAAAACCCACCCAGGTGGGCCTCGAACCCGCGACCCTCGGTTTAGCAGGCGAGGACTTTACCCCGCCGCTACCGGGGCCGGCGGGGTAAATTTGAAGTCCGAATTCCGAAAAAAAAATGGCGGAATCAATATGTCGGCCACATATCCTACCTAACTCACCGCATCACCAAATAGCTATTGCGAAGGACTTGAAAATGTACCAAGATGAAGTGGCTTTCAACGTCAGCAATTTAAATTATGCCGTCATAATTACGAATTAAACGTGGCGGACCCAATATGGCGGATTCAATGAGGCGGGTCCAATAATGGCATTCTTATCTAATAATTAGTCTCGCATTTAAGGTAAAATGATGCTTACTCATGGCTTTTTGAAATGCTTACGCATCTGCAATTAATTCTCCGCTAAAAGATTTCGCCATCACGGACAAAAAGTAAATAACTATGTTGAATACAGTATAGTGTACCAAACATTTCATTCTTAAGGAAAATATCCTGCACGTTCTGTTAATAAGTTGTACATTCTTAGATTATTAAAATCCGCATTCATCAGCAACGGATTTAATGCTAAAAGCCATACCCATCACGTATATAGAGTAAAGAATTAAAAATGGTAGGTTCAATATTCCTCACCCAAAACTTGCATTTATTTAGAATAATATGTCATCCACGTTCCGTCAACGATTTGGATAATCATTATTTAAAAAATTTGAATACACATTGTATTAAAAAAATTTACAGCTTAAAGTACATGCATGAAACGTAAACGTATGTCATGTCTGTCTATTAGTGTGTAGCTTCTGCAACTGAGCAGTGCCGGGGGAGGGAGCAGCCAGAATGGCGCCGCTGATATTGAAGAATTGCATGGAGATGAACGAACAGGATTTTCGTAAAGACGCGTCATAGAAAACAGAAAGAAAAAGAGAAAGTTATGGCGGAAAGGAGTCGTCGGGAGGACGGTGCAGCTAAAATCCAAGAGTTATTTGTGCGGTAATAATAAAAGGGTTTCTCCCCAAAAAGTGTTTACATCTACATACTACCCCGCGAGCCGCCGCAACGGGCGTGGGGCAGGAGGTGTTACAGACGTGTACGGATGCAAGGTATTGGAAGGTGAAAATGCGACGTGTACCTACTATGGAAGTGTATTTAATGGAGCTCATTTTTTATTGTGCGCGGAAAGAACGAGTTTATTTTTGCCTATCTGCTCGACGAATGCTCCATATATTTCGCTCAATCGCTTCTGTCGGACTTGCTGTAGTGGTGCAAGTTGGTATAATTAAATTTCTCCACTGTTGAAGTCAACAGTTTCTGGCGAGATATTGTGGAACTGCACATTAACAAATGAAAAGCACTCGATGTTGTACTGTCCACTATTTTTAATTCATAAAACTTTACAACACGTGTTTCGGCACTTTATTGGCCATCATCGGGTACAGTGATGTACATCATCAGGTGCAGTACAGTGATACTGTACCTGATGATGGCCAATAAAGTGCCGAAACACGTGTTGCTAAGTTTTATGACTTAAAAATAGTGGACAGTACAACATCTAGTGCTCTTCATTTCTTCACTGTGGCCCATGTTGGTGATAAGTCACCCCCTACCAAACACTCTTGCGGTGGCTTGAAGGGTAATAGGTAGATATAGATGTGGATAATTTCCGCTGAGTGGGGAAGAGATGGCTGGGAGAGTCCTTTCCTTTAAACGCTGCACGGCCTTTCTCTCTCTCTCTCTCCCGTCCAACTCTTTATCTCATCTCTCCTCGACCCGACTCTCCTACCCTCTCCATCTCCTTCTCTCCTCCTCCTAAGTGCGATTCCGACGCCTCCATCACAGCGGGAATGAAACCATGCGGTCGCTCGTTGTGTGAGAGTGAGCCCTGGCCGGTTGAAATAAAGGATTCCTTTGGCGTGAGGAGATGTGAAGGATTCAGAGGGAGGGGAAAGAGGAATAGGGGTCGGGCGAAGAGAGAGGGATTAGGCGTGCGACTTCTAGGGGGGAGGGGGGGCACTGTAAGGGGAAGGGAATAGAAATCTCTTTCCAACCCCTTCCAATTGTAGAGATTATCTCCCATATCCGCCTGGAAAAGATTTTGTTTGCGAATTTCGATGATATATTTATTTTACTCATATTACATATGATCACCTTAAGTACTCATGCAAAATATTTTGGTGATTGTGACCTTGAACGACGCAGTGTAGACTAGTTAATTGCGATAAAGTTCGCAGTTCCTCCAACAGAGCGTCAACCACTCGGCGCGTCAGCGTGTAGCCATATGATTACGGTGAGCGGAAATGGGTTAGATGTCGCAATACAGGGTTCTTAATGCTCTTAAAAGTCGAATACGGTAGCCAACCATTAGATAAGGAAGCGTTGCGCATTTAAGGAATACTTCGCGTACAATCGACCCAAATTGGATTAACCTAATGAAGAAGTCCTAGTAATATTATAGGAGAAAATATGCTCATTGGAATTTTTGCAAAGTCGAGACGTTAGACAGTCCACGGCGTCCGGACCCCCTTCCTTACTCCCGGAATTCTGAATAATTTTTTTAAGAGGCAATAAAGAAGAAAGAAAACATGGAACCTCAGAAAGGACGAGAAAAGGCTGCAGGAGTTTGAGATGTAAGTGTGGAGATGGATGGAGAAGGTGAGGTGGACGGAGAGAACAGACTAACGAAGAAGCGTTTGAGATGGTGGACAAGGAAGGGAAATTTCTTAATGAAATTCGAGATCGGCAGAGTAGGTGGCTGGAGGATGTAATAAGGGGCAAGGGTCTGCTCAAGAATGTGATAGAGGGAAGGATGTTGGGAAAGGGAAGGAGAAGAAAGAAAAAAGGGTTTCATGGACGGGATGAAGAAGGGTAGATCGTATGCTGAGGCGAAAAAGGACATGCTAGAGGGAGATAAGCCCTGGAAAGTGTAGAAAACTGGGAGAATATATGACATTCAACAAATCCTACCTTAACCGGTAGAATACTTAAAAAAAGAAGAAAGTTATATTTGTATTCTTTACTAAGAGTTTTTTTTTATCAAATAAACTTCAATTTGAACAAATTCTTGAATAAGTATGCCCGCAATTTGCTTGAACATAAAAACAACTGAAGGTTTTTGCATCCTCGGAGAAGTTTGCGAAGATAAAAGTCTTTAAATATCAGCGGTCACTCTTTAGTCGCATTGTACTTTTAATTACTTAAACACAAATTTGCTGCAACATAATTTTAACCCCCTACTGAAAAATAATTCTGGCTACGTCGCCATTGCGGGTCGCGTGGACACACCTCTCGCGATGAACACAACACTACTAGGCTGACCACAAAGAGGCGGCCGCGCACATTACTCTGGGCAATACCCAGGGAGGCACTTGGGACAGCAGTCGAGCGATCTATATACCCGCATCATCCACACATGCAACGGCGTCACTGCTTCACGGCTAGGTGGTGCGACTGTGGGCGTTGAAGTGAGGCATAACGACGAGACGACACATTGGCACAACTTCCAGCAGATGCAAATCTTTTGGCATCGTTCGTGCCACTGTTCAGAGCCCGTGGAGAGACTTTTTACCCACCAAATCGTCTGCGCATATGACAGGTGGCCAAATTAGTCGTACCAAGCAAGAATGCGCCAGCAATAACTTATTCTATTGCCTAACGGTTACAACAAGTGATCTTCCGATTAAGATAGACATAGCTAGAATTATGTACAATCACATCTAATAATATGGTGCCTTCAATTGAGATATATGGAGCGGGCACTTGGTATGCTGGCTAATGCTAGAAGCTGAAGTCAGTCCGCCATCTTTGTTGACCCTCGTTTTCCTCTAGCACTTGCGAGCTAACGCACAAAATTTGAATTTTATTGATTTTTTCCATCGATAACTTACTTGAAATCAGCATACACTTACTTCTTCAACATGGATTCTCATTTAATATTTTGTTTATTTATTCAAATTGAAAATTAACTGCGTTTTTGCCGAAAACTAGGGTAAGATCGAGTAGAATCCATAGCAATAAGCAGCCACTATATGTTTCATAAGTTATTTGCCTTAAAATTCAAACAGATGGTGTGTATTCTTGCTTTACACCCGCTAATGCGTCCATTCCGTCGTGCTATCCATAGGCAAATACGGAGAGAGCAGAGTTAAACAATGTGGTTGTTATTTCGGTTGTCAGGCTTCAGTTTGATGACGTAGTGACCTCTCCATACACCTCAATGGTGCCCTCCCCTTTCCACACACCCTTGGCCTGGCCTGCAGGGTTAACGACGATGTAATATTGCAATGCTGTAGGTCCCTCCCACCATACACCATTCCCTTCTACCACTTCCCTCAGCATCACTAAACAAATATTCATTTGCATTAGAAATTTGGAGACAAGTAGATATTTGCATCCCTTTGAGCTGATATGCAACACGTTAGATCGGTTAAAATTAATTAGAAAATTTGTCCTTTAAAATAAAAAACAATCTTGTCCAGAGTGGAAATAATCCAAGCAACAATTTATTTACAAATGAAAGTTTTTAATTCATTTAAAACACCCTTACTTTTCACTGTTTAGGCAGTTCCTCCGATCTTTTGAAAACTCAAATTCCTTTGGTAATGCGGGTAACTACTCATGATCGGAAACAAAACACTTGTCTGTTCTTTTCTACAATGTTTGAGAAAAAATTTAAAAGTTGCATAACACTAAGGTGTTTTTATTACAATCATGAGTAATATGGATTTATAAAAAGTCCCGCTTAATACAGTGAAGCTCATGCCTGACTCTAATTTATTAGGCAGTGAAATATGCATATGATTAATAACTCCTAATCTCTTTGAAAATATATTATCGTGTTGTATTTTCACTAGTATTTACCCTTCATTATTGTACGGTTAAAAATCAGAACGACCAATTTCCGTTTATCATACTATTTACTTACTATTCAATATTGAAATAAAAGCAACTGTACTTTTATGAAAAATTTTCGAAAATTTTCCAACTTCGTTTAAAAGGGCATGGGCTTTGATATTTCAATCATAAATAAAAATAATTTCCACAAGGTACAACCTAAAATATTCTGAAGTTCATATTAGTAATCAGTTTAATAAGCTCTTGAGTGAATATATATATTTATTTATAATTCTTCCCTGGTTAAAATTATGTCATGCGTCTCTACTGAAAGTGATGCATTATATTTCAATCTCGAATTGTAAGAAATTCTACGAGGTGAACTCTGATACTCTGAAGTTCATGCAAGTTACTAGTTGAACAAGCTCTTTAGTGTATTTATAATAATGCTTCCCTGGTTTAACTTCTGTCATGGCTCTCTACTTAAAGTGTTGCATGTCCGAGGGTATCTTTTCAAGGGTACGAACCTCTTCCCTCGGATTGGAAGCGTTCGCAAGAGGAGGGAGGTTTCGCAATATGCGACGACATCGGCTCCTGAGCATACAGAGTGGAATAGTTTCTTTCTCTTTGCATTTCGGTTAATAAAAGTAGACCGAAAGAGAGAGGGAAGGGAGAGAGACTCTTCGATCTTCCCGGCGTACAAACATCCTCGAGGCTGTGCCCCCCTTTTTTTTACACATCCCTTCCCCGTCTCACGTCTCCACCCTCCCCCACCCCACCGCCGACGGACACACCCCCTTTTCAAACCCCTTACTCCCTTTCAACCCTCTATCTCATCTCTCCGGGCCCGGAGTCTTCTTCCGCAGGCCCGCGCGACTTATGAGCGAGAGAAAAAAATCGAACCCTTTGAAAACGAGACCATTGTTCTCGCGGGGCAGAGGCGAAATAAAAAAAAAAAGAAGTAAAGGATGTCCTTGTAGTGTGCTGCCAGTCGTGTGGTGTTGGCCTCAGCCGTGACTCAGTCAAACTTTCAGCAGTCGGGGTCCTTGGTCGTCGTCGTCTGTGTTCCCAATGCGGGGTGGAGAGAAAGAGAGAGAGAGAGAGGTTGGTGGTTGCGGAGAGTCGGGTCAGGGTTTTTTTTATTTTTTTTAAGGGAAAGGGTTTTTTGCAAGATGGCTGCCTTTGCGGTCTTGGTCATCATCATCAGTCATGAGTCTAAAGATTGGTTTACGTGAAAGTTTGCAAGGATATCGTACTTGCTGAGATATGGGCGTGGCGAGGGTAGGGGAGAGTTAAGGTACGTTTTCATGAACGCGTTTCAGACGAAGAGACGCCAAAGCGAGATCCTCAGCCAATCAGAAGCCCGGATTTCTTCGAGTTAACGTATGTTCGCGTCGCCCGAGTTGACATGTTTTCAACTTTCGACGCGTGGAACGCGTAGAATCACAAACATGGCTGACGGGCGAAGTGTAGGTTCTATGGATGAAACAATTATCTCCGAAATTCGAGAGAAGTACACGTTCCTGTACAGTTATAAGGACTATCGATACAGGGATAGAAACCTAATGGAGAAGGCGTGGAGGGAAAAGGGATTCAATGGTGCCACTGCATCCATTTCTTTCTTTAAAAAACTGCACGTTAATTAGCTCTCCGCAAGTTGGCGTGCGGATGAGAGGAATCAGCTGTAGAGGAAATCGAAGAACAATAGCTATTGCACTTGGATGGAGCTAGATAACTATCAACACACAATTATCAACAATAGGTTGTAGAGCGATGAGCACACACGGTCGTCACGCGTCTTTTTTTTACCATTTCTTCTCTGCTGTAGATAGGTACCTCCTACGCGTAGATTCGCCTACGCGTAGGTTCGCTCGCATACGAACGGCTCACGCGAAGAAATGACGCGTCTCGTCGCGCGCGTGTGCGTCTGACGCGTCCATGAAAACGTAGCTTTAGTTGTATAAAGGGGAAGGCGAGTGAGGAAATGTTAGATATTTTGGAATGGATGGCCATGGAGAGTGGCTAAAAGGATGCATTAAAATTGGGCGGAGAATTTTATGAGGGTCAGCGATATATTTATCGACGAACCACCACTCCTGGGGTGTGCGGCACGCGATGATTACGCTCCATACTCGAGTATGTGACAAACAGTCTCAATAGAAGCCAATCAAACTTTTGACGATCCCTTGATAACTATAGAGAAGTAATTATAAACGCAAAATACTGCTTGAACGTCGGAAATTCCCGAATAACCGGCAAAAATGCACGCCATTCAAAAGATTGACTGATATGCTTCCCTAATTCACTTTTATCCGATCGCATTGTTTAAACGATTTGTTTTCTAACCTAATGGAACAAATCAAGGGCATGTTCCAAAATGAATTAGAATTTCAGAAAAAATAAGGACCGTCCTAATGTATTACTTAAGCATTCGGGAGGAGATTGCTCAGCCAAGTCAGAAACTAGGAGAAAGTAACTTTGGCGAATGGGCTGACATGTGGTAGGCGGATTAAGATACAACTGCTGATTGGAATTATCGTCTTGGATGTCAATTGATGCAGAAAACTGAATCAAGCGGCGCGATATATTAGTGATGATGATATGTTATATTGGTGGCTTGAGTGGTACTCGTAGGTCATCGTGTGTACACTCAAAAAAATCTTTCGAATAAGTCGAAAAAATGGTAGGATCGCAATTAATTCGAGTGCTTACATCAGTTTACGCAACGAGCTCACCATAAATGCAGTGATGGATCGGTTACAAGTTTAACATTTTTCACCAATTAGCGCATGTCTTGTCTCGAGATATCAATAGTTTTCGGCGCGGTTTTGGAAATTCAGGCGAAAGTAATTATAAAATATGTTTTTACGAATGGATTGACTCGGTGTGACGCCTTGGTATTAGCTATCAACCAATATAATTACTTTAAATTATCCATTTCAATCAATTCTATATCAGTTATCTTTATCACGTTTAGATGCTCTCCTGTACACGTGTAATCGGAGATTTGCGAGATTTATATATGTGAGTTATCTTTGAGGAAAACTACTCATTTTATTCCTGCATAATGCAAAAACTCCATTCAATTTCGCAAGACTCTTCGGATTTATATATATATATATATATATATATATATATATATATATATATTTTCCCCTGCTCGGAATCGGCCATCATTACATCTTCACACCACCATTGTGTTCGTCAATTTTATGTGTTCCTATCCACTTTCTTTCTACCTTTCTGTATAAACATTTATGTGTGTATTTGCCGCTGAGCGGTCTGAGTGAATGAATGAACGATTACTCTTTTCACAATACCTTCACGTACAAATACTGTTTCACGTAGTAATGTTTCAATTTTATCAATAGTTGTCACTAATTAGAACAACTTAGTATCAAGCTCTAGTATTAAGTCCACTCCACAAAGCGAGCGTCCAACAAGTTTACTGAAGTCTCCTCTACGTCGCAGGGAACTCATGAAAAAATATTTTGCAATCCAACTTTTCTAAGGACTTCTTTCCGATCCTTTTGATCTTCACTATTCTTCAGCCACGCCCGCCACATTGCCGTGGCTTCAATCCCGTCTGTTCCGCCGTTGTTATCCGGCGAAAGCATCACTTCAGCAAGCATCAAGAGCATGCTGGTTGCGCCGTGCATACGTTTTTCTTTTTTTTCAGCAGTCTGTTCAAGCGGCGTGGATCACACGCGGGAGTGGATTGGAGTGTCAAGGACTTTCTTTTGCTGGTTCATTTCCACGCCTTTACATTTCCAACCCTCTTTTGCCTCCGAATCGGAGGGCGAAAAAGGGAGAGAGACGGGGGACGTACGTATACATAAATCCCCTTACTCGCCCCTCTCCCTTTTACGGCCAAACCCTTAAAGGAGTTAAGGGGATCGCTTGTTACCCCCCTTCACTGCGCAGTCGTGTCGCGAACGAAAGGGTTTTTTTCGCCGAAAGTGTGCGCTCGCGGGCATTTTCTGCCCCAAATTTTTTTTTTTTTTGAAGCGTTCCAATCCACGCCAAGGTGCACAAAAGCCGCACTATTTTTAAAAAATACAAGTTATATCTTTATTTTACTTATTTATAGATATTAATTTTATTTATATTATTTCTTAAATTTTACTTATTTACTATTTTATTTTTATTTTCTTATTGTTTATTAATTTTTGTATCCACAGTTATGTATAAATAATCCCCTTTCATTATTATTATTTCATGTGTATTTCATGCATTGTATTTTATTGGTGTTACATTAGTTTAATCTGTCTGTAGGTTTTCGCAGGTTTTTCTCACTCCCCTTCATATGTGTGTGCTTTCCTGCAGTGGGATTGATCGTCAAGGATATCACCTCCTTATTTCTTTACGTTTTTCCCACAAATGCATACATCTTTCTTCACACTTATTCCATGTATTTTTCTCAAGAGGGGTTAGTATGGAAGAAGGCACTACCACAGTCTCAATCTCACCCCAATGGAGATGCATTTATATTATTATACGTCTCAGGCATTAGCAGGCTGCTGCGGTAATCGTGGGTCGTTGATTGGATGTTTTGATTCAATATTTCAAATGGGTCGAAAAATAATACATTGATCAAGTTTTCATGCAAGTGCATCTCATGTTTATGTGGCGGGAAATTACCGTGTGTGTAGCGACATAAAATGTCACAGTTTTATGTATATTTATGCCCAAATGGTGCTCCTCCTCCATAATTTCTAAAATCTTCTTCTGGGCCCTATGGACTCTATACCCTATCGACCATATATTTTTAGTCATCAGCTCCACGGCATTAGTTAGCATTGTAAGTTAACTTATAAGATTTACGAACCGTAGTTTTGCTAGTCCATGCTTACTTTTGCAGCAAATTATGTAAAATACTGGATGTATAACTGCACTTTGAAAAATGAACATTTCCACTTTAGGTGAAGATGCTGAAAAAGGATGCTGGGTGAAGATGCTGTCTGCAATAAATATTATCACAGTGGAAGTTGCTCATTTTTTAAAGTGCAGTTATGTTCCGTTTCCACTCAATCAGGCCTGAAATCACAGACTATACTGATTTCAACATTTCTCGGGTTGCATCCGCGTCAGTTGTCATTCAGCACAACAGTATCGCCAGCTATCCTGCTGGGGTCCTCCTTCCCTTCGTCCTGCTGCAGTAATCGTGGGTCGAGTCAGGATCCTTCCTTCACCTGAGGACTCCAGCAGGATAGTTGGCGAAACTGTTGTGCTGAATGACAACTGACGCGGATGCAACCAGAGAAATGTTGAAATCATTTGATCAACGCCGCGGAAACCTGCGAACTAACACAGACTATACTGAATGTATAGTTGCGTTGAGTATGTAAAACATAAAGAAGGAGCAAAGGGCATAATTTATGTACAAATATTCTGATTATTCGATGAATATATATTTTAATGGACCTTTTTCGAGCCGTAAAATACGACTGCAGCGCTATTCCTGTCGTGTAACCGCGTTAATTTGCTATGAACTAAGAAATTAAATGGAAAGGTGCTTGAAGCTTGAGACTTTTCGCTTTTTATGAACAGGAATTCACTAAAATGACATTCCTTTTTGCATCACCTGTACTCGAATTTTAACAATATTTCCAATTTCACAGTGAAATTTATTTTTTTCGCGTGAGAAATTCTAACAGAGAAAAACACCTTGGAATAATTATAATTTGTTTTTTTTTTGGATTTAGAAAAAAGAAAGAGTTTTCTCAAAGTAGCGTGACTATGATTTAAATGACTTAAACCGGTCCGCGTGAGTTTTGAACAGAATCTTTGCTTCCATTTCCTCCTATGGATGGGGTTTACTTTTTTACCTCCTCGTTTCGTGGTGATCGGCGTCCCGTTTGTTCATTGGCGGTGCCTACGAGGCTCTAAAATCCGTCGCCGCGGGTATTAAAAAAGAAAATAACCGACTCGAAAGCCACTGAACTTTTATTTTTTGGTCCCCAGAGAAGGTTGTATTGAAGGGAGATCGTAATTTTGCGTTTTCGGGACGCGGCGGATAATCCGTTGATCCGCTGCTAAGTGGGACAGAATGAAAGGAGAACCGGGCGACCGGGACGAAATCTGGTCATGGATTACCGTACGTATTCGTTATTATTTCCGTGCCCAAGGTCGGTAGATTTTCATACCGTCTCTCTTATCTGGGAACGTACGGAAAAATATCAAACAGCAATAGCTTAATCTCCAGCTTAGCTGGGGCTCCCAGCGACCGGGGACAAAACCAGTTTCCGCGCCCATACCTAAGCCTTTCGTCTCAAGGGGTAAGATATGGTTCAGATAACATGTATGTTTTGCACTATATAATACATATTCATACATAAGTAATTTTGTTTGTGCAACATCGGAAATGAATTTAAAAGGGAAAACATTTCATCCCGAAAGACATTCGTAAATATGTTGCATAAATTTGACGAATTCTGGACTTCAGGCTTTCACAGCTGTTGATTAATAGTGGCGAAGTTTTCGAGTTTGTCTGCGTCTCGAGCATTTTAAGGCCCAGCGTTTTCTCCCGCATTGCAGCGCGCGTCTTCAGGGGCGAAGGAGAAATTCTTCTTCGAGAAGGACGTCTTCAGGCGTGAAGTTCTCCTTCACCCCTGAAGTAACGTGAAACAGTGCGGAAAGGTAACATTTACTAGCTCTTATCACATAGAGGACATATTTCTTCTATAAGTTTTCATAATGCGAATAAAATGTCATTCATGCCCTTCCTCGGAGGAATCGCCTTATTATTGAAAAGTAAGCACCTGCACTAGCCAAAATTCAAGTCTCGGTGCATGACATCCAAGTTCGGGGAATTGACAGTAGGGAGAGTATTAGGGAACGATTAAATACTGATGTATTACGGTACTTTGAAAGAGCTTCAACTTTCATTTGTAAATAAATTGTTGCCTGGGTTATTTCCGCTCTAAACAAGATTGTTTTTTATTTTAAACTGTACATTTTCTAATTAATTATAACCGAACTAACATGTTGCATATCAGTTCAAAGGGATGCAGATATCTACTTGTCTCTAAATTTCTGATGCAAATGATTTTTTGTTTAGTGATGCTGAGGAAAGAGGTAGAAGGGAATGGTGTATGCAGGGAGGGACCTACAGCAGTGCAATATTACATCGTCGTGAACCCTGAAGGTCAGCTCAAGGGTGCAAGGAAAGGGGAGGGCACCATTGAGGTCTTTTCACAAGATCGCCTTCTAATAATCACCCAGTGGAGATGGATAAACTCTCACTGAAAACATGATAAAACGTGCTACACCCAAATTTACTTTTATAAACTAACAGATATTTAATTATAGAGCCTCTTTCAGTCTATTCCCGTTCACTGGAATTCAAAGGAGCAGGAAATATTACTTTGGTATTCACAGTAGCTGTCGTAATCGCATACTCCAAAGCTTCCTTCCATAAATATTTCCAATTTAAAGAGAGAGGTTCGGCCACTAAACGGATTACAATGGGCATTCATTTCTGTAAGTGAAAACGTACCACAGAGGCTAGGCTAGGGGATGATTTATTGTTATGAGCGCTATCTACCAGTAGAGGGAGGTTCAAATGGAGGTCAGTAAAAATCCTCACGATGCATGCCTATTCCCCGCTATCAATCTCGCCATGCATTATCCCTAAAGACGTGTTTACATGATGCATGTACCGCGCAAGAACGCGGCTAGACCGATGCGCGAGAAAATGCTCCAAATCAGAAAAAGGGCTGGCCATGACCAAGCACCCACTCATTTTCGCAATTTTAACCTTGACGGTCGGGTGACGAAAATCATCCGATCTCTTAAGTCAACTCGAACACTAAATTTCAACGGCTTATTAGTTTCATTTAAAAATTACTACTTTCACTGTTGACACGCCTTAGATGTCAGATAACAAAATTAGCACTAATTTAGCAATTTACTTCTCGAATATTATTTCAATATAAAATTCTATCCTTAGATGTTACATAAAAAAGTAACACACAATTCAAACAGATTACTCCACGAATAAAATTTTAATATTAACTTTTTTCCAGGCATTGGGGCAGACGGCAGCGCCTTTCTGTAGCCATCCCGCATTTTGGTTTCAATATTCCAGTTATTCGTAAATAAATAAAAATATATAATAGTAAGGTGCGTATATTTTCAATTTATTCTATTTCTCGAGAGTTTAACCTTCTAGAACAATTTCACGAGAAACACACTTGAATTAGATGCAATTATTTTTAGTTACAATTAAGGATGAGTCGACTCCAAATGTCGATTCTCGATTCCACCGATTCTCAGGATATAAAACGGTATCGAGAATCGATCGCCTAAAGTCGATTCCGATTCCATCGATTCCAGATAGATAAATATTCAAATCAAATTTCATTTGTCACATCATATTTGTCTCAGTAATTTTGGATGTAGGCTATCAATTTGTACTTTTTATCTACCTCAATAAGCAGAGGATATATTTGCTATTTATTAATAAATATACTTTTTGAGCGACTTGATTGTCTTTGTTATTTTATTTCAGCCAATTCTTAAATTTAAGTAATAGTCGTACGCTACTAGTATATCAATATTCCACCTGTTATTAGGAATAAGAATCTATGGAATCGGAATCGAGAATTGATTTGAAAGAATCGGAATCGAAAAAAAGTGGAATCGATTCATCCCTAGTTATAATCTACTGGTTCGGATAGATGAAAGAGAATTCTTCCAAAGTTTTATCGAACGATAAATCCCACATACTAACAAAATTTCTTTCTTCATCATGCACTTTTCTCCCTCTCCTTATCCCGTTCATAAAGCCTGTTCTCTTTCGCTGCCTTCCCCGCCTACCCAAACTCATCCCCTCAACAATGGCCTAGTGTATCCCATCGCCCCTCATCAACTACTCCAGTAATCTACACTGATTCCCCCTTATCTCTTCCAGAAGTTTCCTTTCCTCGCCCACCATGTCAATTATTTCATCATTACAGTATTTCGATATTGAAGTACTCTTTTTCTTATGTTGCATCCATTCTCACATTTAACCCTTTGAATGCGGCATGACGTGATATCACGTCACGGGTACCGTGAGTGTTTCAGCTTTCACTAAGGGATCTAGTGAAAGTTTTCTAGTGAAATCTGGAATACTTACAGTACCCTTGACGTGACATAACGTCATCAGCACCAGAGTAAAGACAACCATGACGTGATATCACGTCATGCTGCACTCAAAGGGTTAAAACAATGTAAATTTAACTTCAATAATTTAGGGAAATTACGTGGAAATATGAATATTTCTTAGTTAATATTAATATCACGTCATGCTGCACTCACAAGGTTAAAACAATGTAAATTTAACTTCAATAATTTAGGGAAATAACGTGGAAATATGAATATTCCTTAGTTAACATCAACCGCAGAACACGTTTCCCTGTGTGATAATAAAGATTAAGATTCCAGGATTGACTTGGGATAAGGCATTTATTCTAATTTCATTCTGTGTGTGGTTGTGTATGACCGTGTCCTTCACGGTGTTAGCAAGCTGGTTTGACAGCTCCGCGAACAACAAAGTGTGGTGTAGTATGTCTATGGTAAGTCGGTCCCTGGCGTGAGAGTAATCTCCGTAAACCGCTTACTTGATAGCGTCGAAATAGTGGTTCTATTGAACTAGGTTAGCTCCACGTCAGAAAAACACTAGCCAGTATGGTCGGTAGAGTGTGAGAGAGCACCGTTTAGGTATTACGTGAGCGAGCGTAATAGCAGCGGATCCCAGGAGCAGCAATCCCAGGTTTTTTACACCGTAAATCTCTCAATCAATAATCCCTTTCCCCCCAATTATTGTCCAAAAAGGCTTTTTTTACGGATATTTGAGTTTCACCCTTTGAGTTTCAACCATGTGTGATGTCAGAATATTAATAAAAAGACATGTAAATAATTTGACGGTGAAGCCTAGGGACCACCTATATTGATGGTGCCAGCATCGACTGTCGTTACATGGCAACCCCGAGCCACTCCCTCTCTCTCTCTCTGTGTCTGAAAACAATACGGACCAGCGCATCATGAGGGAAGGCTGGCACGTGACGCAGCATCTACTTTACAGTCTAGACCTCGTCTCAGATACTACAATCTTTATGGTCCACGGAAGATGTTCCTGGCTGGGAGATGTATGTAACAGGTGAAGGTTCCAGGAACTAACTGCCTATGGCAAAATGCCCGACCCTAATGTGGAAGTCAGCAATAAAACGAAAACAAACGGGAATGAATCTCTTTGTGGGGATCGCGAAACTGTAAAAAAAATCAACGTGTACTAGGAGGATGAAAAAATATGGCTCGCTCCATACTGTTCTCAAATGTTTCGGCATTTCTGCGATTATACTCACTAAAGTCATTTGACAGATGTTCAGAAAGTTGTCGACCAACGAAGATACGTACAAAAGATAAGAAATTACTAGGGAAGCAAGTTGGAGGAGGCAGGAGAGAGGAGTAAAATAGTGGCAGAGATTTCATTTATTTTAACTTAACTCTCCCGTGTACAGGGCATTTGGCCAATTTATATCGGATGAATAACAACAGTAACAACAGACGAACACAACATCCCATGCCGTGAGCGGTGATAATTCCACCCAGGCGGGATTCGAACCCGCGTTTCTCCAGTTACGCAGGCGAGGACTTACCACGTCGCCACCGGGGCCGGCAATTGACAATAGCACTAACTAAGGAAGCGTTCAGCAATAAAAAAGCGAGCTGACGACAACAACTTTTTGTGAGGATGTAAAGAAAAGATTCGTAAAGAGTCGAGGGATATGCACTCTGAGAAATGGTGTACGCTTGTTGAGAAATGGTTGCGAAATGGAAAGAAATTGAGAGAAATAAACAGAAATGGATAGAAATTGACAGAAATGGTTAGAAATTGTTAGAAATGGACAGAAATGAATAGAAATGGTTAGAAATGGATAGAAATTGAATAGAAATGGACAGAAATGGTTAGAAATTGTTAGAAATGGACAGAAATGGGTAGAAATGAACAGAAATGGATAGAAATGGACAGAAATGGTTAGAAGTGGGCAGAAATGGTTAGAAATGAACAGAAATGGATAGAAATGGACAGAAATGGGTAAAAATGGACAGAAATGGTTAGAAATGGACATAAATGGTTAGAAATGGACAAAATGGATAAAAATGGAAAGAAATAGTTGGAAATGGCTACAAATGGACAGAAATTGTTAGAAATGGACAGAAATGGACAGAATTGATGATAATGGACAGAAATGGATGGAAATGGTTAGAAATGGATAGAAATGGCAGAAATGGAAATGCGGTGTAGACTTGTTTTTGAAGTTGCGTACCCCTCGTATAGAGTATAATACACATAAAAGTAAGTAGAGTTGTATAGAGCAGAAAAGAGGACTTTGAGAAAACTAAAAGAGAAAGGTATGCTGGCGATATTGGTGCGGAGGAGGATGGAGAAGGTGCGGAGGACCGAAAGGAAGGCAAACGAAGAAGTGCTGGGAAACGTTGGTGAGGAGAGGAAACTTCTGGAGGAGAGTAGGAGAATA
Organism: Ceriagrion tenellum; assembly: GCA_963169105.1. Taxonomy (NCBI): domain Eukaryota; kingdom Metazoa; phylum Arthropoda; class Insecta; order Odonata; family Coenagrionidae; genus Ceriagrion; species Ceriagrion tenellum. Next base: position 67,887,688 of record OY720643.1, on the reverse strand, counting down.
CTGACATGGGTAAGATTTTGGAACAGGAACTGTGAGGCGGAGGAATTCAGTGTGAGATAGAGAAGAGGATATGCGGTAATCGGGTAAGGGGAGGAAAGAGAATAGGCTTTATAAGTGGGACAAGAAGAAGTAGAACTTACCTAGATATGAAGTAGGAAATCGTGTGAGGTGATACGCCCCAGCAAGGTAATTGGGTAAGGGGAAGAAAGAGAATAGGTTTTATAAACGCGATGAAAAGACACGCAGATATGACGTGAGAAGTCGCGTGACGAGATATGCCCTTGCGTATGTGGAAATCTAGTGGACTTGTACTCTTTCCCATTAAACCTTTCCAAAGCGATAGATTACCTTAGTAATGATCATCATCACAGGGTCCCTAATCCCTGTCCCTAATCGTGCCGGAAAAACGATATTTTAAAATGACTTTTTATAAACTTTATTATAAACTTTATTTTAAACTATCCGTTCTTAAAGCTTTCTCTCTAGTTTCATGCACGTTAATGAACCTATCATAGGTATAGGAAACTACCACTACTATACACTATCTACATCTACTCATTACCCTGCAAGCTATCACAAGGGTGTTTGGCAGGAGGTGTCTTATCACCAACATGATTGGATTGGATATTTGGGGAGGCGACCGACGGCTAAGGTCATTTGCGCCATAGGGGACAGGTAAGGGAGGAAGGGTGGATAGAAACCCGGCGTCGGCATTAGCCCACTCTTAAAGAAAGGCGCCAAGGGGACCACGGCTTAACGTCTCATCCGACAGACGGAGTACTTGAAGTGCCCTCCACAAGACACTCAAGCAGGGATCCTCTGAAAAACATCTGCCACTGCAGGGACTTGAACCCTGGCCGCCCGTGTGGTAGGCGAGTACTCTAACCACCACACCAACCCGATCCCCCTCATCAACATGAACTACAGTGAAGAAATTTACTTTCACCAACAAGCACCACAATACTGATATATTACAAATGATATAGAAACTGCTTAAACAATCCATAATGTAACTATGAAAACGAGACACGAAAGAGTCATGCAGGGAACATTCAAAATATGGTGTTAGCACTTCTCGGCAGATTTAGAAACATGGTTCAGGGTGCATATTAATCAATCAGCTACACTACCTGACAACAAACCTACTTCAAAGACTTAGCGCAGCCATTATGGACAGTTATCGATCGTTGGAAAAGCAGAATTTTATATATTCACAACAAAAAAAGTCTCCGCCAAAAAAACAGGCATGGATTTGTCGCTATTTTTCAGTTACGACTTTCAAATGCACACCTTGTGACACCGCAAAAGTATACACCAAAGCTGTCCACCACCCTCTAATTTTGTTCACTCGATCAAATCTACCACATTTAAATGGGAAACGTACCAAATTCAGTTTTCATGGAAAACAATTAAGGGGGCTCTGGCCTTTTTGTTTGCCTACCCTTAAGGTGGTTAACCCTTAAGGCCAGAGCCACCTTAAGGGTAGGCAAACAAAAACAGGGAACGATTTCTCGCAATTTTTCGGCTGCGACATCCAAATGCTCACCTTGCGGACCTCTAAGGTACCAAAACTGTCCGCCACCCTCTAATTTCGTGCATGCCATCGAATCTACCATATATATGAGAAATGCACTAAATTAAAATTTCACGGCAAACCATTTAGTGTAGGCAGACAAAATCAGGGTACGATTTCTCGCAATTTTTCGGCTGCGACATCCAAATGCACACACCTTCCGGTACCGCTGAGGTAACCCTGGAGGCAGGCAATCGAGGGCGGCTTGAGTGGTAATCAAGGGGGAGGTGGGAAATAAAGGGATATACGGCGTCAACTACATCTACATACTTCCCTGCAAGCAGCCGCATTGACGTGTGGCAGGTGACGTTTTAGGTCAAAAGCCACGTAAAGACGTAGGGTATTAGGAAAAGGCAAAATTGTGATATGAAAAAAGGTGAAATGGTGACCTATATTATGATAGAATATTAAATGGAGCTAAGTTTTCACTGTGGTCGCTTATTGTGCGCGGAAAGAACGGGTTTTGTACCTATCTGTTCGACAAAGTACCTCTCTTATTTCATCGCCTCTGTCAGGCCTAGAGATGTAGCGAGGCGTCATGAAAATATTCTCAGTGTTAATCTAAGACACAACAGTTCTGAATTTCTCAAGCAACCTAAGCCAAGCGTGTAGCCTCCGCGTCTCTAGGGGCTCCCACCTTAATCCCTTTATGAGAGTGAGACACTATATCTTAGCACGTAGCAGTTTTTAACGAAGCTTACTGCTTTCCTTTGTATTTTATTAACTTTTTTGGTAATATATCTATGACTATGGTCCCAAGCTGTCGGCGTATTCGAGATGTGGCCTAACCAGAGCGAAGTAGCATCTCTCTCTTACTTTTTCATCCGAGGGCCTTCCTATTATACGCTTAACAAATCCCAGTATCTTTAATGCTGTGCCGCATATGTTTTGTACGTGTGTTCCCCACGATATATCAGAAGTTAAGGTAATTCCAAGATATTTGACTGTATCTGAAGATCTTATGTTTGTAAGATACGCTCCAGCACATGAGAAAATCAAGTAAATTTGAACTCACTTCCATTACACCTTCCTTAAGCAATTAGGGTACGATTTCTCGCAATATTTCGGCTTAGACATCCAAATGCACACACCTTGCGGTACCGCTGAGGTAACCATGGAGGCAGACAATCGAGGGCGGTTTAAGTGGTAGCAAAGGGGGGGTGGGGAAATAAAGGGATATATATGTATATGGGGGCCACTTGCGCCCCCGTGGTTTCCCTCCAGCCACGGGTATGAAGCAGGGAGTCGGGCAAGCAGGCCTCGCAGACCGGCCGCCAGCACCACTGTGCTTCTCCCGCGGAGCGTAAAGGCATCGAGTGCACGAGGGAGGACTTGATATGCACAACAGCCAGCCAACCCGGTGCGGTGGTTTGCGCCGCGCCTCAAGTGGCGTGGCGAGCCCTCTCTGCCGGACCGGCCAGCCTCCCTCCTCGACGCTGGGGAGGAACACCTCCCGACTGCCGCGGCTCCCCCTCTTATAGGTGACGGAGAGAGAGGGAACAATTCATGGCTCGTGGAGGAGGTCGGAACTGATGAGAGGGTCACGAGAGGAGGAGGTGGTGGACGGGGGGTTTATATGTGTGTCGGGGCAGCAGGGCTGCGTGGGCAGTGTGTATAAGTGGTCGACAAAGAGATTAATGAAGTCATTACTCGCACGGCGCGGCGAGAGTAATGGGGAGAGACCGCTGATGCGAGTGTTTTATTTTTTTTGTAAGCCTCACCGTCTCTCGCCACGTGCGTCATTTTGAAGCACAGGACGTCCGGCTGAAAACTTATACACTACCACACGGAATGAATAAAAAAAAGAGAAACGTCTACGGCTGCATAAAAAACCCTAGACGGACGGTCACGAGGATTACAGCACTGGCGTATGCTACAGTTGAGGTCGCTCTGTCGTGTGCTCCCTTTCCTCTGGGAAATACGTAATATGAAAAAGGAATACTATGTGGACACAATATGACAAGTAATTTATATAAATGTATATCCATAACGCAGTAAAATGACCACGGAGAAGATGCATGGGGTCTAGACCAGACCCCCCCTGGAAATACTCAATTTATTATAACAAAGGGCACTGAATGAAAAATTTACATTAATGAAGTTTCTCCAGTTATGGCCAATGTTCATTCATTCATTGACCGTGCAATTCTAAGGTTGGTTGACTGCACCCCTCCACCCTTCCCTATCTAATGCTACTTCCCTTAACTCCCGGCATCTCTTCCTATATACTTTTCTCTTTATTTGGTCCACGGACTTATTCCTGGGTCTTTCTCTGGGGACCTTCCCCTTTTATTTTTCCTTCGATTACGTTCTCCACTAACCCAAAGTGCCTCAAGAGTATGTCCAATCAATCTGGTTCTTCTTTTATGTATCGTGTTCCATAGCATCCGCTCCTCTTCTACTCTTCTGTACACTTCATCATTTCTTATTTTGTACGATTATTTCATCTTCAGCATCCTCCTCCAGCACCAGGTGTCTAAGGCTTCTAGTCTTTTCTGGTCAGTTTTCCAATGGTTCATGCTTCCGATCCATGGAGTGCCAAGCTCCACACGAATTTTTTCACTAATTGTTTCCTAGTTTGCAGTCCTATCCTCTTTCAACACAGCAGTTGTCCTTTTACCATGAAGGCCTTCAAGTTCAATTCCGAAGTTTCGTCAAATGTTTTGGTACCTTCCGGGCTTTGACATTAGCAAAGTTCAAACATTAACCACAGCAAATGTCAACTCTACAAGACGTAGAGTTTGATTGACAACAAACTTGTGGTCATGTGAAACTACGTAGTACATATATTTGTTGACGAAGTCCACATCAGTTAGGGAAAATTTTACATTTGTTTTTTAACTAAACTGATTTTTCATTTATGAATTATTCCACATAACCTTCGAAAATTAAATGGAAATTATTTTTAAACAAAAACATGAATATCTCACAAGATAGATATTTTAACCTCTAGATATTTTTAAATGTTGTTGAATTAAGAATGGATAATATTTGTCTTGTTTTTTCTCGAACTACATAGGGTGACATTTAGCTAAGCTGATCTTAAGGGACCAATTGCAATATACTCGTGAAAACGTCTCTAACCCTCGACGAACTCCACGAAAAACTGTAAAAACTATATCGGCAGGACCTCATACGTGTAATATCTTTCTACATACAAGTTCCAAACGTCTAAGCGATATTTTCCTCGCGCACTTTTCTCTACCAGGTGATATACCACTTTTGTATTCACTGCGCATCAAGGATTTCCCGAAACCTACTCGAAAGAATTGGCCTCACCCGTTGCATAATCGAAACCCTATTGGACTTTCACCAATAAGAATACCACCTACTTTCCACCTTCTTATATTATTTGTCCACTTGATCCCCCTACAAAACATTTGGAGTAATTTTCCGCAAAGCGTTATCCCCCCTGATAGGTCACAAATCGCCCATTCTATCTCCGCCAAGATTCCGGTAGTCTTCACATGCGTCTTTCACCCGATCGCTCTCCATCGAAAATCAATTTTGGTACAGCACTGAATCCATACCAAAAAAAGGACCTAGATCCAGCGAACTTCGAAATGGCCCACAAGTAGGATATCCTCGAGATTAACCAGGTCGTAAGCAAAATTGTCTCGAAAAATAGATCTGAAAAGAATCCCTTTTTATTGAAGACGAAATAAAGATATATTAGAAAGGGGAAAAATCAATTCTATAGCTTGAAAAAATACTCCAACAGGACTATCGAGAGCAATCCAACATATTCTTAGCCGATGAAAAAGGCTATTAGGACAGAGGTCAAAGCCGTCGAGTGACTAAATGATTGTTACAAAAATTAAAAAAATATTCATGAAGATTTAGGGATTAATCTCTTTTTCCAAAATTCATTAAGCGTACATGGAAATATATTTTCCGTAATCGATTTTATATCATGAAAACGGAGGTGATAACGACAAAAACGCTACCAGCCATGATCAAAAACAAAGCAAGTTTTGTCACGCGACCATAATGCTACCACGCTACAAATGAAATTCCAAAATGTCCTTAAAAAATTTTGAAAATGGATTTCATATAATTTCTCCGAAACTTATGGCTGATAAGACTAGGAATGCCTATTGAAATTTTGAGTCACGCGTTTGAAAAGGTTTTAATTCCATTTTGGATCCATTCGTCAATATTCGGGCGATACATAACATTGAATACATCATTTCAATTTATCGAAGGAAGAAAGAGAATTATGATGCCACTTCAAATGCTTGAACGTGGTAAATGTTTCATGTTAACCATGAACGTGGGATTGAAATTCATGGGTTTTCTTGTCATTATCACGAAAAAACTTGACACTGAGAAGTCTTTCACTGTGTGGAAATTATTGATCCGTCGTTTAAATCTATATATGTTCCACTGGGACTACAGTGAAATACAATTACATTGACATCAATGAAAATAATTTAACCCCATTACCTAAAAGAAAATATTGCTAAAGTAGCTCAACAAGGATGACTGATTTTGATGGGAATAATAAATGACCCCATTGATGTAAATCAGATTTACCAACAGCATTTTTCAATTTGCTCTGTTCCCAAATAGACCCAAATTTCCAGAGCTTCGGGGTAAATTTTCATCTACTCCGAAAAAAAGGTACAATACCCATTCAACAATGTGGACCGAGAAGGCCAAAAACACTGATGTCAAAAGAAGATAGAAAATTCTACTCAAATAGCAGAGCAGGAACTGCTTGATTTCCACATAATAATATATGTACATGTAGATAATCCACATGTATATATTAACCTTCGAGCCACTGCATTGGCACGGGGCACAGGGTCTTAGGTCACTGACTGCGTAACGAAGATGGTTATAAGGTGGAGATATGATAAAGTGTACTTTGGGAGTGTGTTGAGCGCTTGACGTGGACCTCAGATTTTATTACGGTCACTTATTAATCGTGGAAAGAACGATTTTTTCGTACCTATTTCTTCACAATCTGTCTCATTTTATCGATTCTATGGGGCCAATAATTGGAAGGACCTAGGATGAAAAAGTAAAATAGAGATGCTACTTCGCTCCGGTTAGGCCACACTTCGAATACGCGACAGGCATTTGGGACCCTGGTCATAAAGATTTAAACAAAAAAATAATAAAGTACAGAGAAAAGTTACGAGTTTTTGTACCTATATGTTCGGCAATGTATCTCTCTTGTTTTATCGCTTCTGTCAGACATAGAGATGAAGTGAGGCGTCATGATAACATTCTCAGTGTCGCTCTGAAACTAAAATGTAACGTTCTAAATAAAGATACTATCTTTACTAATTAGCACTATCACGAAACAGATTAGAAGTATGATTTCCTCAAATGGTTATGATTTCTTATAAGCATTTCAAACAAAAGCTAAGTCGAGGCGCATCCAAGTTTCAAGTGACAACGCTCTAAGACGAAGAAGTACACTAGTCAAAAACGTTAGGAAAGAAATGCCAATCAGGCTGGGGTGATCGCGAACCACGCGGGTCTCCAATGATGTACCGCAAGATAATAAAGAACCGGTCAGTGTGTCCCGGAATCAACCCACAAGAATACCACGCGCTGAACCAATAGAAAAGGGACATTTTTTTCAGGAACTTCGATCGACGGGTTAGGAAATAAATTACTCTCTGCACCATTAAAAATAAAAAAAAAGTACTCGCGAAATGCAAAATTGTCCCCGCGGAACCCCCGGGCATAAAATTTCATTCACTCGCCCCTCTCATACGCGAATAACACCGCGCACCCATTGGATATCTGCGCTTAAGAGAGAACTCTGGACAGGGACAGTTGGGAGTGGAGGTGGCGGGGGATGAGAGAAGTGGAGAAATAGTTTTCTGAGTCCTCGCTCTTCCGACCCGACCCTCATGGCGCTACTGGGCTCCGGGGTTTTGGGAGGGGAAAGGCGAAACTGGAGGTGGAATGGCGAATGGGGGGAGGGAGGAGAATGCACTGGAATGAATGTAGACAGTGGAGTGGGGGAAGGGTCGGGGGAGGATAAGTTAGGAAGGGGTAGGTATATTTATATATATGGGACAGAGGACGCCTATTTTTTTTAAGGGGTGAGAGAAATCCGGAGTATAATAAAATAAAATGATAAAAAAATAAGAGGGAGTTATAAAAAAATCCCTACCGAGAGAGAGAAAGAGGGAAGAAAAAGGGATTCAACTCGTGGAGGATTTCCCAGCATGCACCAGCCGAACCTTCCGCAGCGCATTCCTCGTCTTTCTTTTTCACTCCTTTCCCACACCGCGTATCTTTCGCCCTGCATGTGGGTTGGCCGCCCACAAAAAGGACGCCCGAATGGTTTCAGGCCACTTCCCGACCCCAAATACGATCCATCAGCATAGAATAAGGATATTTTAATTCAATATTCTACGAGTATAAAATTTTCATAATTCATCTCACTACTTTCACAAGCCATTTCATCAATCATACACCATACTCACATATTAGCAGTACGCTCTTCCATTTCGGGGTTGGAAAGGGCGAAAAAAATTTAAACTCTCGGTTAAATATGCCAGTGAAAGTGGCTCTGATCATACCCCTAACATCCCTTCCTTCAGAGGTACCTCCCACCAAACTCACCCGTGACTGTCTCAGTTCCCTTTATCTTGCAACATTCATTCATCACTCAAATTTGTTATTAGACACCAATCATCTATTTCATCACATTCTTCCGGTTCTAACGTGATTCTTTCATTATATCATTTCAAGTGAGATAGTTCCCTAGTCATAATGGAGACCATATTCGAATTATACATTTCAATTTCACCAGCTGTAGGGCACATGATTGAAATATTGCATTTTTAATATTGCAATAAAATACTTTTATATGACTGAAATTCTAAGTAATTTAATAAAAATATCAATGTAAGTCTTTAACTTGACTCATTTTTTGCGGTACGTTTAAAACTCCTACAAAACGGAAAGGCGCCCTCCGAACTTGGCATAATGTCTCGGGCGCCCTCCATAGTATTTCAAGGGGTCTAGGCTGTCCTTCCCCTATTTAACCCCACGGTGTTACACCGATGGTGAAGACAACTGGCAGAACAATTAAAAAAAAGAATTTTTAGGCATGCTATTCTAAAAAGATATAAAAAATCTAAAAACTGAAATATAAAACAACTTATCGTTTTGAAACATTTTATTTTATAGGACCAAAAAAAGCTACGGATTTCTACTAGAAAAAAATCGCTTGAATGTAAACTCGATGCGACGCCTCCGAACGACCTACGGAACGATAGTTGTCCACTTCACCACTAGTCTAACTCCATTCCTGCACTTAGATGAATGAAAAGGTAACTATGTAGGGTAAAATGAAGTGATACAGGGAAATGCGAGCTGAAGAAAAGCATATTTAAAAAAAGGCATTTAGGACGGAGTCTAAAAAGCGCCGTTGTTGCTGTGAACAACTATCTCTAAGTTGTTTGATTATTGTTTTGATTCTCTGAGGGAAGCGACAGAGTATTGTCCTAGCGATACAGAGAATTCAAGAGACCTTCCTCCTCTCGAGGTATTCCTTTACCGATTTCCGATTTCAAGGACCAAGTCCTTTCCCACTGAAACTGCGGATGTCATTTCTGAAACACCAGCCTCCACTTCTCCTTCTCCCGTCCCTCCAGCACAGAACACACGACCTATCCCTATCATACCTTACCGCCATCTGCAGCGCTCCTAGTCCACCCTATTTTATTCCATTCCATATCTCTAGGCGCACATTCGCTCCGTCTTTAACCCACGAACCATTTTACAGCCCCGCAACCCACTCCACGCGCACACACTTTCTACATAAGCTATTAAGTTTCTAAGCTATTAGGAGTGTATGCTTCTGTGAAAGTAGTTTCGGCAATGCGAGCGAGATGGTTCCCTAACCATAACAGAGACCATATTCGAATTGTACGTTTTTATTTCACCAGCTGTTAGACACACGAATAAATATTGCATTATTAATGGTGCAATAATATAGTTTTACATGACTGAAATTGTAAGTAATCGAATGAAACTATCTATACTATTTTTTGGCGCGGTGCGTTTGAAACTCCATCAAAACGGAAGGTTTTTTTTGTGATCCCGAAGAATTTACTGCGGTGACAATATGGTCCATTTTCAAAAATAGTTGAGAAACACACACACTACACACTGTTGATTTTTTGACGAGATCAAAGTGTAGGAAATGCCTCATTTTTAATGTTCGCTCTCTCAGGAGTGCATACACGAACCATTTCCAATGTAAAAGTGCTGGTATTTTCTGGCAAATATCTCGGAAAGTAATGTGGTAAGGGATTGAATTATTGGTGTCAATGGAAGGGTGATATATTTGTCTTTAACATGAGACCAAATTCATTGATTTCTAAGTAAAATGATATTTCGCTCAAACTACCTTAAAGCATTGAAGCATGAATCAAATATTGCATTATTGATGGCGCAATAATAAACATTTATTTAAATGAAATTCTTAGAAACTGAATAAAAATATGCACATAAGTCTTATATTTGACTCATTTTTTTCACGCCGTACGATTAAAACTCCTTCGCAACGGAAGGTTTTTTATGACCTGAGAAAATTAATGCGGTGACTATGATGTATTTAAAAAAAAAGGTGAGAAAACGTACAAACTACACTGCTAATTTTTTGACGAGATCTAGGAGTTTGCAATTCCTCATTTTTTTTTAAATAAAAATCTCTCTGGAGCGCATTCACATACCATTTCCCATGTAAAATGGCTGTTATTTTTCGTCAAAAATCTCGGAAAGAAGTTCGGTAAGGGGCTGATTTTTTTGGTACATTTGGGAGAATAAGATATTTTTCTTATAAAATGAGATCAAATTCACTAATTTCTATGAGAAGCGATATTTCAACGCTCGAACTACCTCAAAAATGCGCTACCGAATAATTGAAAAGAGCTAATAAAATAGGTAATGAGCTTTTACGTATATCCATGCTTAAACAATACAATTTTGTAATTTTCCACAGAATTTTGTTTTGGACCCGTTTCACCGACTTAGGGAATCTCTCTTTCTGTCAGTCTGTTGCTCCATCACGCAAAAACTACTAGACCAACTGAGCTGAAATATAGCAAGTAGATAGAAATTATATATCCGGTTGTAACGTGAGCTATATTAAAAAGCCCTCAGGGCCCACGAAGGCCCCTTTGCTGGTCCACGCTGAGCACTGGGTTCGGTGCAGTGGTTTCATTTTTTTGCTTTTGAAAAATACTTTTACTCAAGATAGAGGGCTGGGATTTTTTTATCGGGTGGCGGAATAACTGAAGTTTTTAACTCTTTCAATTAATTTTCTTTTACGCTTCGTATTGGTCTGAAAATCATGTATTTAGCTGAAAAGTCTCATATTTATCTCTGAAATCAACAATAGCATATTTTATTGACAACCAGATATTTAATTTTCAAAGGATATTTACGCCAAACCTGCTAAAAATTCCTTAGAAGCTGTTCTGTAGAACGTAAGGAATTCTACAGAAATTGACTCTTTTTCTTCAGAACTATAGTGCTCGCAGAGTTTCTGTGCACTGGAGAGTTCCTCCAAGCCTAGCTGCCCATGGTAGATGAGCAGCGATTGGTTGCCGGCGTCCAATCCCGTAAACCGGTTCTTAGCTCAGTGCGCGCCGCGTACGAATACTGTTAATGGCGACCCAAAAGAATCGGCAAAAACGAACGCTATGCCTCGCCGACGCGAGGGCCTTTAGAATAGAATTACTCTAGACGAGAAACTACTATAGATATTGAGTCAAAACTTGCAGTGATTGCAATAGTCATCGCAGTGAGGTTAGACAGTAATCCCCATCGGCGCAGGTCACCGTGATTACACGATAAATAAACAGAACTTTAAGGCAGTATTAAAACAGTATTCGTACGCGGCGCGCACTGAGCTAAGAACCGATTTACGGGATTGGACGCAGGCAGCCAATCGCTGCTCATCTACCATGGGCAGCTAGGCTTGGAGGAACTCTCCAGTGCACAGAAACTCTGCGAGCACTATAGTTCCTTTCCTAAGGATCGTACGGTACACGAGAGCCTGACTCTACAGAACACACGTTCTGTAGAGCTATTTTCTACAGAGCAAAATAACTCCTTACAAGCTGTTCTGTAGAACTTCAGCAACTCTACGGAAATATGTGAGATATCCGTTGACCCAGTTCCTTTTCCAAGGACCTGTATGGGGAGTCGAAGGGAATTCCACAGAATGTCCTAAGGAATTCTGCACAACGTCCTAAGGTATTCTGCAGAACGTCATAGGGAATTCCGTAAAATGGCGTTTCAATACTTTAAGGAATGTCTACAGAACTTTTTAAGGAATTCTGTAGAAGTATTTTAAGGAAACTATACAGAATTTTTTAGCAGGGTATACCATTTGAATATCACGTTTTCCTGCAGAGCCATGATAGCACGTAGAAATAAAATCTGTATAAGAAGGTTCCAGAGTCCCAAGGGCCCCATGATAGATTGCCTTGGGGGGGTAATCGATAAATTCAATGAATTTCTACAACAAGTATACTCTTCAATGTATACTCTCAAAGTAGCCCTCACAGGGGCACTACATGTATATGAGAGGACACTTAAGTAGTAAATGATACACGTAAAGGAATTAAAAAGTTCAATGTTTTTCGCGCCCGTTAAATTTCAACGGGTATTTACCGCTATTCCAAAATCAAATTCTGTGGAAAAGTAGACAATTGTATTCTTTAAGTATGGATACCATTAACTTCCACGAAGTGAAGCCTGAATCTGTAGAGCGTACTCCTAAGAAGAGTTGGAAAGAATAGACAAAAATAAATCAAAATGGGGTGACCTCCCTCCCAATTTTTTCCGCATTTGCGAGGGCCTTCTTCCTGATCCAAATTCTCGCGGTATTTTTTCTTTAAGTTTCCCTCGACGCGAGCCACCGCCTCCCGTCCACCCTCTTTTTAAAGGGCTAACGGAGTTCCGGTGTCCACAAAAGCGATATCATCGAATTTCTGGAAACAGCATTCGGAACCCTTCTGTTTTTTTTTTCTTTTCCTCGTCCGACCTTAAATACGCGGAAGGGAACGATAGGCCACGATTCCGAATATTAAATCATCGCTTCCACCCATTCTCGCCCTCTGTATAGCGTTCACCCCTCGCTCGCTCTCTTTTTTAATAAATCACCGCAATTTTACCTTCATTTTTTTTTAATTTAGTACATAATTATAAGTTTGAAATTTATACACAACATTCTCTGTATCTATTGTTATACCACGCTCCCGAGATCTTTATATTTATTTGATCGATAATTTACAATGAACACTATACAACAGATCATTGTTATCTAAATGATCTGAAATTCAATATAGTTCAATCCGAATTTTTCCACGATATATTGCGGGAAGGTATATCAGCGGAGTTTTAAACCATTTCCTCAACCACCCAAAAGTTTAACGGGTTAGAGTTTAGCATAGAAAGGACTTTTGCTTGGATCAATAGGAGTAGAAGGCTATCAAAGGAGTATGATTTGCTTACAATATCTACTGAAAATTTCATATTCCATAGAAGACCTTCCTATTATACGCTTAACTTTTGAAATGAATATTAGTGTGAGTATCCTTTGTGGATTCCTTTTTTCACCGATCCACACCTAGTGACATTAAAGCTGTTATTCCACCCACACCCATTGAATTCCATATGAAATGGGGAAAATGGATTTAATGGGGAAACTAAAATGGGGAAACTTGGATTTTCTTTCCCAGTTATTCAATGGTTCCGATCTCATTTACTCCAGAGAATTCAAGCAGTAAAAGGATGTGAGGATGAATTGTCCAGTTTTTCCGCAGTGACATGTGGTGTGCCTCAGGGCTCTATCCTTGGGCTTCTACTTTTCTCAATATTTATTCTTGATTTACCCAGCTCGATCACTCACTCAAAATATCAATTGTATGCTGACGATTTGCAAGTTTATCTAGATTGTCATCCAACTGAAATCCATAGCGCCATCGAAAAGAAAAATGAAGATGTTTCCCGCATATGCAAGTGGGTTGAACATAATATGTTGAAAATCAATCCCGTTAAAACAAAATCTATAATAATTGGTACTGCCAAATTTATAAATAAACTTAATTATGATATTTTACCAAAAAGCATAGTAAACGGTACTGAAATAGATTATACAAATAAGGTTGTAAACTTAGGAGTTAATATTAATAATACATTAACGTGGAAGGAGCATGTTGCTTTCATTTCCAACAAAATGTACAAGACATTAGCGCAGATGAAACAATTTAAACATTTAATTCCATTTGAGCTGCGTAAAAAAACTCATTAATCATCTTTTAATTCCTCATATCGATTATTGTCTCCTTGTATTTGTTGATTTAACTAAGGAATTACAAAATAAGTTACAAATCTTGTTTAGTGCAGGAGTAAGATATATATGTAATACGAATATTTACGAACATGTAACTCCTTATTATGTTAAATTGAAGTGGATGAAATTGGAACATAGAAAAATATTTAAATTACCTGTGTTCATATACAAAATATTATCAACTAAAACCCCTGATTTTCAGTATAATTATATTATTAGAAACCAGAGTGTTCCAGGGAGACAAGTAAGAGGAAGAAGATGATTTAAAATTCCACGGTGTAGAACTAATATGTATCAGTTATCCACAATAAATTGTGGCCAAAGAATATGTAATGGTATTCCTGACAATTTTATAAAATCAAACAATGTATATAAATTTAAATCGGAAATGTTATCTTTCTTGTATAAAAAATATTATTGTAGCGCAATGTGAATTTCATTGTACACTTCATTTTTTGTTTATTTCTATAAAAAACTCTCTCTCATCCTTACTAATTGTTTATATATTTTATTAGCTTGCACTATAGTAATTGTAAATATTATTGTATTAATGAATGTCCTATGCTTATTGAATGTTCACATTTGTAAAATTAGTGTCCTGAAAAAATACTATTTTTGCCAGAGTTTTTCAGTTAAACTGTACTTTGTTCCAACAGGATTTGCTTTGCTACAGGATATGTAGTCCTTGAAGAATAAATATTATTATTATTATATAATCTATCAAACACCATCGCTTGTCTCTCTTTCTTCATGTGACCTCGTTCGCCTCTCCGCCAATTTCCATTTGCACGCATCCTTCGGCAATCCACTGCCTCTTCCAACCGCTCCCCCTTTTACCCTTTTCATATCTCCCTCCATTTTCTCGGCATTCAACCAATCAAACAGCCTTTGTCCTCCCTCTCTCTCTCTCTCGATCAATTTTACCCAACCCTCCGCCATACCAATATCTCGAAAACAACCAATATCTGAGAGAAGCATCTTCACTCAAGGCATAACCTCTGAACCGTGGAAGCAATAGCAACCAGCCTGAGCATCTGAAGGGATAAAAAAAATCACGATCATCAACCCGACGGTCGGTTTGATCAGCGAAGTCTGTCAGTGGTTCCCCCAATAGATCAAGCACTCAAAAAAATCACACGGCATATCGTTATCTGACCGTTTTCAGAGAACTCAACCATATTTGAAACTCGGGCCTCTGGTGAGTACCCCAAGGGCTCGAAGCCAATGGGCTACTTGGCTGTCCTCAATATTGTTCTTCCACTCCTAAAGACGGCATTTCCATTGGAAGTTGACTTCTGCGGAAGTATTAAGTGTAGAGCAGTCTCTCAACCTGTATCAATGATTGCAGCGCATTGTTCTGTTCACATATGACTTTCTGATTTTTTATTATTTCCAATAAATACGCCGCGAGCATTTGTGACTCTGGTCATAAATTTTAAACCAAAAATACATAGAATACAAAGATAATCTGCACGCTTTGTTAAAAACTGCATCGAACGAACATATTGTTTTTCACAACTTATAGAGGGATTAAGGTGGGAGCCTCGGAGGCTACACGTTAGGCTTAGCTTGCTTGAGAAATTCAGAACTGGTGTATTTCAGAGCGACACAGAGAATATTATCATGACACCTCACTATATCTCTAGGTCCTAGAGAAGCGATAAAATAAGAAAGACACACTGCCGAACAGATAGGTACAAGAACTCGTTCTTTCCGCGCACAGTTAGCGACCACAATAAAAACTGAGCTCCACTAAATACACTCCCACAATACACGTCACCATTTCAACTCCTAAAACCTTATCCCTTACATCTTTACACGGCTGGTGTCCTTACACCCCCCGCCACACGCACTTGCGGCGGCTCTCAGGGTAGTATGTAGATGTAGATGAAGTGCACAATGAAAATGGAACTTTTTAAAATTCCCTATTTTCAGCAATCAATGCGTTTTTGTATTACAGCGGTTCGAGTTCAACAAGCATTCGTGAATTTTAGAGGGTTTTAATCGATATATTTAATACATTTGTGATTCTATAAAGCCAATTTTTGTAGCATGTTTCATTTTTTTAAATTCCGTAATTTCGTAGAATCACACCCATAGGTAAAGTAAATTTTTATTGGATTCAACAACAGTAACTTGAAGCGTTTAATTTACATTTCATCCACATGAAAGCTAGGTTGCCTTAAAGGAATACCTGTACGGAGGCAACCCAGATCAAAAACACAAATATTGTCAACATAAAACATGATAGAGTGAATAATATTCAAGATAATCATCTGATATAAGATCTTTTGATATAAGATGACCTTTAAAATGCCATTGATTTAATAATACAAAAATTATAATGTCATCAACTTTTCAAAGTACAACTAAGTTTAAGAAAAGAATAATATTTCAGAAAAATGTAAATATATCTTCCTCAGCCTATATCCAAAACTTAGCCAACTGTAGAAATACTTTACAACTTTTCGTATTTTTTATAGTATCAGGAAATATATGATAAATATTCGAACCCATACAAAAAAAGGAAAGCTTGAAAATGGTTAAATTTGACTTGATTATTTTTTTTCTCAAGAAATTGCCATGAGAAGAATTCGGCCTGGACCGGGAATCGAACCACGGACATTTAGTTTGCCGGACCAATGCGCAGACCACTACGCTATCCAGGCTTCCTAAATCCCATGGCAACCAAAGTTCCGTGGTTCGATTCCCGGTCCAGGCCGATTTTTCTCAAGGCAATTTCTTCAAAAAAAACCAAAGGGACGTGGTTCGATTCCCGATCCAGGCCGAATTTTTCTCATGGCAATTTCTTCAAAAAAAATTCACCCGCCATGTTTGAATATTTTGGCTTGGTTAATTGAACATTTCCCCTTCTCAAATTAAGCTTAAGTGTGCTTCCAGATACAGTTGGCATATTACCATACATAATATAAAATAATTTCATTACCTTGGCAAATATAAAAGCTGTAAAGGGAGGAATATCCAATATACAAATAACGGGTACGAGTTTTTCATTTTATCTTTCAGAATCATGCTTCAATTAAACTTAATGATTAAAGGCGTAACTTTGTGGCATGTGACCGCAGACATGACGAAGAAGAAAAATCTCTTTGTAAACCTTTGAATATGTTTAGTTTACCTTTGAAACCTTTACCTTTAGTTAAAATTAGTTTACCTTTGAATATGATTGCAAGGCAATCTAAACCTAGGTAGGGACTAAAAGTTTAAGTGTGAAATTCACTAAGAGACTTTTCTTTTTCGTCATGTCTTCTAATTTTTTGTGAAGGATTAAAGCTGGCTATAATCTATTGTTATATCAGATCAGTATGCTCTAAGACAAATATCTCAACAAATATCTTCCCAGTCACAATCCTGATATGGTTATCAGTTCATATTTCGACTAGATATGTCCTCTATACCAATATAAGATTAGCAGTTTCATTTTCTCTCCGCTTAGTTGAACAAAAATTGCATCCTCTATCGTCCAAATAAATCAAGCGAGTATTTTACGCTCCATTACAAAAAACAAATATTGGCCGACATATTTACCCAATGAAATCAAACAGAACGTTTAATCTGGCCGGCGTAACCTTTTGTAATCAGTTATTTGGTCCAAAGCAGGTGAAGCTTGAATAAACAAGTCCCCAAATATAGGGGACGCTAGCGATCGAGTCAATAAACTTTCCGTCACTCGCTCAATCGGCGGCGAGCAAAGCTGACCACGTGCGTCGGAGTGTTATCTCCTGTGTCAGGTCAATGGTTGGTCGATAATGACGGGTGTCACGTGATAATTGTCGCAGCGAAAACAATCGCTTTGGGGATACGCGACTATTCAAACCCGCATAACGTCACAGAATGACGGGCGTCCGTGAACGACTTCTTCGATTTTAACGATTCATCGATTCCAGTTTATGACGACCACATGTCCTTCGCAGCAAATTTCCGATAACTTTTCAAATGTCATCGACCATACTCTTGTTTCCTCTGATTTCACGTATAGATGGATTTCACGGGGAAGTGCATGCAAGATCACCATTAAAACTATTATGCAGCAGAAATAAAATATGAAGGATGTCAAATTCAAAGATCGTAATCACCAAACCATTCAAGTTCTTGATAATATAAATATTCTTCCGTGGCATCACTTAACTGCAGACAAAGTTTAACCCTTTTTTTTTCAATGAGAGGAAAACATTTAGCGCCAAGTTCATTGCCAATGCATTGCCATTGTCAAGTAAGAAATGAGAAAGTGTACAGAAGAATATAAGAGGAAGGAACCATATGGAACGCCAAAGAGAAAGAACTAGACGGATTGGACACGCCCTAAGACACAATGAGTTAGTGAAGAACACAATTGAAGGCAAAATAGAGAGAAAAGTCCCCAGAGGAAGACCCAGGAATAAGTTCAGAGGAAAGTACATAGGAAGAAATACCAGGAGGTAAGGGAACTAGCATTAGATAGGGAAGAGTAGAGGGCTGCAGTCAACCAATCTTACGACTGAACGACAACTAACATTGCCAAGGCAACAAAGGTGGTATTTTGTCACTCTGTTATAAACGAACAAAAATTCTCAGACCTTCATCCGACATTGTACTCGGAGGAAATCACCTGCATGGAATCTTGAAAGGTAAACAGATTTTTTTCGAAATTATTTTCCATTGGTTTGGAGTGGCATCAACGTATTCCGGAGTCGGTTTTTAAGTCTAAAATAAACACTTCATATCCTATCTTTGGAAGAGTTAGATATTTTTGTTAAAATGAGACCAAAATCATTGATTTCTATGTGAAACGGTATTTCGCTCTACCTACCTAACAGTACAACTAATCCATTCCTTCACAGTACAGCTAAAAGGTACAGCTAAGTCTTTCCAGAGAGTCCCCAATATCTATCTCTATTTTTCCGAGAATTTCACCCTAATCATCAGCATGGAAAGGCTGACAGAAAACTAGTGGGCAGATATGAAGACTTAAAAACTAAACATGTATCTATAAAATAAATATTAAATGGACTCCATCATTCTGCCGCAAACGTTGTACTACACGGCAACTCCAAGCGAGCTGGTGGGCGCCTGAAATATCAAAGCTGAAATACATTTTGACTGCACAGGAGCGGTCGGCGGGGCCGAGGCTACGGAGATTCCAGCACGTCACTTCCGTAACGCTTTGTGATGTTTACCATAGCGTCGAATCTCGCCTTCCGACGGACCGAGAACCGCGCTTTTAATTTCGCTCGGATTATTCCGGTCGAATTCTCTATCGGAATTCGCCACCGGACTGAAAACAGAAAAGCTGACGCACGAATGCTCCTGCAGAAACACTTTTCCTCGTCTTTTTCCCCTTATTCAAACAAACACCGATAAGTAAAAGCAATACCTCTATCGGAAGGAGATTGAGGCCACAGGATATCTCCTTTACAAACTCTCGTTATAAATGTGTCACGACGCAATTCAATATGACACGTATTTTAATACAATGTTACCTTTAACGCCTAACTTCAGCCGTATTTTGGGGAACACTAACACAAAAATTATGAGGCACAGACTAAAAGAAATTAGGGATTACCATGCTTGTAATTGAAAGGTTCTTACATGAAGAATTGAAAGAGGTGCTACTATGTATGTACTATTTAGGACATCCCTCGAATATGCCGAGAGCAGTTGGGATCCAGACAAAAATATTTAATCGGAAAAATAAACGGAATTCAAAGTTAAGCTGCGTGCTTCGTTAAAAACTGCCCTGAGCGAACACCACCACCACCTTGTGTTTGACACCCTTTGGAGGTATATAGGCTGGGAGCTGCTAGAAACTCGGAGGCCACAAGCAATGCTTAGTTGGCAAGACAAGAGAGAGCATTTTAGTGAGTTAGAGATTGTCATAATGTGGCCGCACTTCATTTGTAGGTCCGGAAGACGCGATAAAATAATAGAGGTGCATTGCCGATCAGGTAGGCACAAAAATTTGCCTTTCCACGCACAATAAGAGACCATAATAAATAATTAGCTCCACTCTAAGTACTTTCATAATACACTTCACTTATTTACCTCCCAAATTTTGACCCTTCACACCTTATCACGATTGGTAATTTAAAGCTATTTTAACACGCAGGTCTAAGGCATTTGGTATATACTATGAAATCATTCAAAGCACATGTACAGATTTCCACCTAAACGCGAAATAATGCGTTACACATTATTATAATGGCTCCCAATGAATATCAAGGTATTATACCGAAGATTAAACGTATAATAACGTACAATATTTGCGGATTCCGCACCGCAAACCCAAGTCATAACTATTCTTTAATTGGAGCAAAAATTTGAAAATATAATTCCTGTATTTAAATTTATAACTTGTATGGTCATTACCGTATACATAGATGTGCTTGAGTCAAAAGTGGTCCATGAATATTTTTCGACTTATGACCAGTTGCAGGAACGATACATATGTAGTCCATAGAATTATGGGACCCAAAAGCCAAGGCAACCATTCAGCAAGCGTTGCAAAAACACTTGATACATTTATTTATAAATGACTACATAACTTATGGCATGGAGTTGTGAGCTCCATAAGTATCTAAGATGGCGGAAGCGCGATGAACCGCTTGGAATTTTAATTACTTAATAAAATAGTAGTTGTGAGACAAATGGCCAGTTTGTTTACTCTTAATGACAAATTATCATGTACATTAGGAATTGCACATGAGGTAAACCACCATAAATTTATCCAGCGAAGGAAGATTCGATCAAACATTCGAAGCAATTAACTATTGGTTGATAAGTTATGTAACTGGTATATGCGTTCCTGAAACCCGAATATTTTTATGAGGTCCACAACCTCATGAATCTCATACCACTTCATTCCATGACTTAACGTTCTTGCAACCGGCCATTTATTAAGAATTTGCCATAATGTGCACGCAATGACTCACGATTCGCGCTCCATCTACCTTAATACGATATCATTTTTACTCACTTTAAACGTCCTGGGTGATTATGTTTTCTGAATGAATTATTGTTTCGTAATATCTATAAATGAATAGTATTGGTAATACTAATCACAGACCAGGTTGTCTTCACCAAAACACTGCATTTTAGAATGTTTGCCGATGCAGCCATATCTAATTCTTCTGGTTTAGTACCGCATCCTGACTATTTTCGGCCCTCGTCTATCAGCCACAGTGACCTATGGAGCATGAGACCTCAAAGCATTCACATCCAATACCTTTAACACATGTTTTTTTCATATTTACGAAATTAAAATTCGCAGTGTGGCAAAATACATGCGTGTCGCGAACGAACCTAAAAAGTTCCTCCCAGAACAAAAGAGACGTGAAACATATGAAAAATGCACTGACTGTCTTTCGAAGCAGCGACCAAGACTTGGTGACAATATACATAAGTGAACTCACGGCCTCAAAACAGGCATGCTCGAGGACAAAGACCAAAGAACAGACAATCCCATTTGCTCATGCAACAACACATTGGATGCTGCGAGCAAAAAAAACTACATTGCAGCTGCGGAATCGTGCCTTTATTCAGTGATCGGGCATCATCCGAGCACTATAGTAGTCCATAAACGCGATTGAGTACACACGCCATTCATGTTACAGCAAGAAGGATTATATATTTAAAATTTTTTTTTCAAAACTTAAAAAAAACTGAGAGTTCTATCTTGAGATTAATGGGTTCGAGAGGCGAACAAATCCGCATAATGCACTCTACTAGATTATACCGCTGAGGGAGGGGAAAAACAATGATAAGATATTTGCTTCTGAAAATACGTGTGAGCATGTTCTTCGCGCCATTTTCCGACTCGCCCAGTTTCTGGTCTAGCCTCGTAAATATCTCTCTTCACGGTTCTTTGTTTCCCGAGCCAAGAGGACTGTTTCATGATTGTTATAATTTATGTCCTTTAGTTACAATGGCCAACAATTTTGCCTAGCGACAACAAACAAACACAACAAGATGGCATAGTAACTAAAGCACATACATAATAACAACCATTAGTTGGATATTGTAATTAGAGGAGGGAATTTCGGTTCATTTCGAAGATTCGATTCATGCGAATTGATTCATGTCCATGACTCGTTCTTTTAAATCATTCATAATGAACGAAATGAACCATGGAAGAACCAAATTACTGCGATGAATGATTTAACGACGATGAACGTTTTCACCACGAAGAATCAAACTCACCCATACTGCCACGGCGATTGGAGATGATATATTAAGAATCTTATGTACTTGGGGTGTTTGGGTGCAAATGGTTGTGTTCCGTGTTATAATCAAACAACTTTATGTGATCACCTCTATAAAATTATTCCTCAGTTTTTATCAGTAAATTCTAACGTGACCAAAAGGCTATGGAATAATTGGAATGTGGTTTGTCCCAATCACGTTTCTCTCCTCTCATGAACAGCGTGTTTTAGTTCAATTTGAACCAAATCAAGTCGTTCTCGATCACTCATGAATCGTGTGTGATTCTTCACAATCCGCTCCACTCGACCTATGAACGAAAACAGCTTGATTTGATTCATTATGAACGATTTGAACGGAGAACGTGATTCAATTCATTTGGTTCATGCCAAGAATCGTTCAAAATGAACGAATCACTCATGATCGACACGGCTATAATTGTAATAGAAGTAACATTTTGTACATCGTTCAAAATGAACGAATCACTCATGATCGACACAACTCTAATTGTAAAAGAAGTAACATTTTGTACTACTAACACCTCTCTGGTATGCAGAAAAATAAAAATATTAGAACATACGGGGGAACAAAGAAAGTTTCGAAATCGCACCGGTGCATATATTGAATGCCTGGGGCGTGAATGGGGATCCTAATAGCGTGTACGTAGTCATTGTCGATGTTTTACAACAGCTTTAATGAATAAGAATAGTTTAATGAGCGTTCATAAAATTAGGGCTGTTGTTCAAGGAGATCGGAACGATTTTTGTCTCCGTACATATTTGTGTTAAATATTGCATACAAGTTCTCGAGAGTGATAACTATGAGCACGAAAAGTGGGGAAAAAATTGACTTTTTTGGTGATTCGGCATTCGGTGCTATTAAAGAATGTAGCCTTATGACACATGAGATGCATTCTTTTATACAAGTAAACATTTTTTTCTAAACGAAAAATAATAGATTAATTGATACTATCTACGTCTACATCTACGAAATACAGTGCAAGACACCACTGGGATGTGTGACACTGTGTGATTCCACTCCAGAAAATTTGAGATATTAGGTATAACGGTTGCTAAGAAACATTAACGTGTCTAACAGAGTCAAAAATTCATATATACCATATTTTAATGTAATATTCGCATAGATTCGGAATTCCACACCGTAAACTAAAGTCACAACCCACTTTAATTAAAGAAAAATATGAAATATAATTTCTTGTCGTTTTTATTGGTAAATGCACGGCGAGTTCGTCGAAATTTGATTTAAAGCAAGTTGGCCCCAGAATTTTTTCGACAGGCTTGAATTGACCATTAAAATATGAAGTCAAACCCACTGTCAACTCTCCAGTCACATTAAGGTAGTTTAAGTGAAATATGATTTCACCCAGAAATCAATGACTTTTGTGTCATTTTAAAGAAAAATACATCACCCTTTCGAAGATACCAAAATATAAACCCCTTACCGAACTACTTTCCAAGATTTTCGCGGAAAAATACCAGCCCTTTTACATGGGAAATGATTTGTATTAGCACTCTAGTGTGACCTACTTTAAAAAATGAGGAATTTCTAACACATAGTCTCGTCAAAAATTAAGAATGTGTAGTTTTTATGTTCTCTCATGTATATTTGAAAATAATTCATATCGTCGCCGCAGTAATTTTTTTCAGTATCGTAAAAAAGAACCTCCCGTTTCGAAGGAGTTTTAAACGTACCGCGCGAAAAAAATGGGTCAAGTCAACGACTTATTTTTATTAAATTACAAAGAATTTCAGTCATATAAAATAATACCTACTATTGTACATTCAATAAATCAATATTTTATTCATGCTTCTTACAGCTTCTAAAGTTAAAACGTATATTTCGATTATGACCTCCATTATGACGAGGGAAATATTTCGCGCAAACCACCTAAAAATCACTGTTCTTGCACTGGTAGAACGAATCGCACGAAGGGTGAAAGGATACAGTTCGCAATAATGGACATTCGTGCTGAGGATCCCGACGTCGACAACGCGAAGTTAAGACTCAAGCCCGTGCTTTTGGAGTGAAAATCACCATGTGCCATACGCCCTGCAGTAGTGTTAAAGGTCTTTCAAGGACATATAAATTCAAATATGTATTAATCCTCGGTCCTAGGTGGTTGATAAGTGGACCACACATTTACTGCAGCATCATGAGAGAAAAGGTTTTCAAAATGGAGCCGAGACATTTTTCAGGAGCAAACATTTTTGAATTTCCACGTTTCAAAAAAATTAAGCTTTTTAATTTTTTTTAAATAAGTGTTTCGCTCAGTTGTGACTGAGCCGAGAGTCGTTAGAAAATTTTGAATGTGAAACCTAGAATTATTTATTTTTTAAGGCTCAACACAAGTCATAAATTACATTTTCCCTTCCGCGAGTATAAAATATTACGGAATTCATACTGATAGTATGTAGAATCGAAAGAAACAGAACTCGGATCTTATCATAAGGTTTTCCTTGTCACTACACCTCAAGGTCATCTCGCAAGCGAAGTTCTTCTAGCGGTCGCAATAATGGGTGAGCGTGTTTGCGTTGAGAGTGGCGCCCCCTCGCTACCACAAGCCCCAGTGGCCTAATGGATAAGGCATCGGTCTCCTAAACCGGGGATTGG
The DNA here is from genome assembly GCA_963169105.1 of Ceriagrion tenellum. NCBI lineage: Eukaryota > Metazoa > Arthropoda > Insecta > Odonata > Coenagrionidae > Ceriagrion > Ceriagrion tenellum. The sequence continues at coordinate 67,862,945 of OY720643.1, read as the reverse complement.
GGGTTCGAGTCCCCCCTGGGGTAAATTTTTTAGCGTGTCGAATCTTGCTGAATTTGATCGAGATCTTCATTACTTTTTCACCGGTGTCTTATTCAATAACAGGAATTATTTGGAAATTAGTTGTAACGGATCGTGATTTCAATGAAGAACAAGCCGACATATAAATGTTCATGATAGATATAATACACATATTCAGGCGTTGAATTATTAAGTGGTTCATGATAGATGTAAAGTAAAAAGTTCTGCCATCAACCCCTCATGGACCATACTTCCACCAGTCCCTCTCCAATCCACTCCGTACCCTTCAACATACTATCGCCGGCTAGCTACGTTTACTTGTATTTCCATATGTGAAAATTCTGATCTAATGGGCATTACCTAAAGTTGTTGTTATGAGAATTTGAAGCGCGTTGTTAATTAATAAACCTGTGTGAATGCACAAAATTAAATTAAACATTCTAATGAAGTCAATAACGATGATCAATATTACCCGACTTAATTTTAAGGATGACAATAATCTTTTCGCTCTCTTCACCATTATCTCCAAGCCACTAAATATGTGCGAATATTTACTTAAAATATTTACCTCAAAAATGAGGATTTTTCCACAAAAATATAGAAATTAAATTATTGTTGTATTTAAATATTGCTGTATTATAATAAATCCGCGGTTATGCTATCCTATGGTGTATTACAGTATTAACGTACTATATCGCTGTACGCAATTGCAATGTTATCTCGATGAGAGAAATTTGTAATTGGCTTGTTGTTGTTTTATGCTGTGCATTTAAAATTATATATAAGATAAAATATGTATGCTTTACAAGGTTATTTTTTTTATTAAGCAAACTGCCATGCATGCAATCAACAGAAGGCAGCATCACCACAGGTATGTGATCTTTCAGGCCGCAGAAAGCTACAGAAATATAAAAGAAAACATTTTGTACTTTGTATTGAGGATTAATATATGTATTATTAATATGTATGTATTAATGCAGCTAGGGTGGAATTTACCATCAAGACGTAGATTAAAAGGTAAGGATATACTTGGAGAAGTAACCTCGAAGTAAACATATCCTCTGACGAAGTAATAATACTTTGTATAGCACCACATGTTTACCAAATCCACCCAAACCCACTCTATTGATCATCCTATTCCTTTTGCAAGCTCGTCTTCCGGAACACTTTCTATAGAACCAAGTCAACGCCCCCACAAACGTTATTTATCGTACGCCATACGCCATTTACCATGTGACTTTTGCTAAATTAGCAAAAGCTTCTTTTTTAAGACATTTTTGAATTGTGGCGTTAAATACAGTAACTACTCAAGTTAGAGACTTTAAGAGATTTTAAAGATTTAGAGATTTTAAAAATGAATCCAACAGTATCAGGCGAGATATAGTTGGAATGCAGCTTGTAATGACAAAAGAATGATGTTGCACATTCCATAACCATTCTTTAGACGATTATTATACCCAATTAATAGCTAGAATGAATATTTGGCAAAACTTCATGTAATAAATAATACTAAAATAAAATTTAAATTAAATTAAAATAATTACATTAAATAATAAATAAATTTCAAGTAAACAATAATAAGTATAATTCATAATAATAAATAAATAACTTTGAATTAAATAATTATTACATTAAAATTAAAACTTAAACCATACATTTGGCGTATCTTCGGGGAATCAATTCATAATGATAAAAAGTAAAGAGACTTCGTTTATTCCACAAAACCGTTTGACAACTTAGTACCACCGGTTTCACCCGCATATATATTTTTTACGCATTAATATTATCTACCATATTTACGCCATGACATCATCGCAGCGAGCAAAATTTTAACATAAAATTCGAATGTGGTCTCCCACATGGCAAGGGAAAAATCTCGCTCAAATTACCCTCTTGACTTAGAGGTCCCGGCCCGTTCCCGGCGGCGCGGCGACCTCTCTCTCTCTCTCTCTTCGACCGCCGGACGACTCTCGGTGCACTCTTAACGCGAAGGGCAAAGTTCGGCGACTGCGGTGGATTCCCCCCTCACTCTCCCGTATCAAAAAAGCTCCCTTCCCCCCCCCCCATCCACGTCACCTCGCAAAACCTCGCGAGGCACCTCGCCCGCCGTCGCCTCGCTTCAAGACGCAATCCACTCGCGTCGAGCGAGCAAGTGTATATCACCGCGACGACAGCACTCAGCGTCCCCGCCCTGAGAGCAATCCCGCTTTAAGCCGAGCCCTTCACGTCGCTATAATAAGAGGTTCGCTCGCGACTTAGGTGACTCAAAACAAATGAGGAGTTCTATATTTTCTTCGCTCGTATTGACTAACTCTCCAACTCCCGAACTTTCTTCAAGATGTCAAATCCAAAAGTATTCATATTTGCAGCTCACGGGCTTTCTATTTAAATCCATAAATCACCAAATTTAGGTGTACCTCAAGGAAGTGACATAGGTCTCTTATAATTTCTTTTATAATTACTTAAAATAGTTAATGATTTTACTACCGATGTTTTGACAATAAAATAAGGGAAATAAATTGTAGGACAGAAAGGTTTAAAATGTCGCTTTCCCGCGATCGATAAGAGACCATAACGACTGCATTAATACTTTGAATTAGGTTAGTTGACAAGTAGTGTAGCTGAATAACTCATATACGAGGGAATAAGCGACCACAAGATAGTTAAAGCTAATTTTTCCGTGAGCATGATCAAGAAACATAATCCACAAAGAAAAATCTACTTATATAATAAGGCTGACTACGAAGGTATGAAACGAGAGTTCCAAAAGTCATTTACTAATTTTCAAAAAATAAGTATCAACAGTAATACTGAGGTTTTGTGGAATACTTTCCTCAACGTTACACGATCAGTAGTTAGCAAATACATACCAAGTAAATGGAAAAGAGCCAATGCAGAGCCTAGGTGGTATAACGCGGAGGTTAGAAAAACATTAAAGCACCAAAGAACATGTCATGCTAGGTTAAAAAGGGCAAAAATTAACAAATCCTCCGAAGAACTATACACAGTCACCGAAAATTACAAAATATCTAAACTCTTAGCAAAAAAAGCGTGCCGAAGGGCGTTAGCTGATTTCAAAAGTAAATTACTGGGAGAACAATTGAACGATAATCCCAAGGCATTTTGGTCGTATGTTAGGGACACTCAAGGAAATAAATCAACAGTACACACGCTTAAGAATATCAAAGGGGAAAAGATAACCAACAGTCTACAAAAAGCCAATTCGTTAAACTCATTCTTCAAAAGCATTTTCAGTACTTATACACCACATCTTTTCGATCCGCAGCCAGTTCGTTCCCAAACATGTATACCTGAAATTATTATAAATTGTCGCGGCATAGAACAGCAGCTAAAACATATTAACCCCAACAAATCCCCCGGTCCAGATCAAATACCTGCTCGCGTATATAAAACAATGGCATCAGACATAGCGCCTTACTTAGAATTAATATTTACCAAATCTTTAGTAGATCACGTAGTGCCTAAGGACTGGAGAGTAGCAAATGTCACACCTATATTCAAAAGCGGCGACAGGGAAGACCCTAGTAACTATAGGCCTATTTCTCTCACATCCATTTCCTGTAAGGTATTTGAACACATAATCGTAAGCTCCATTATGAGTCATTTAGATAGGGAGGCATTGTTAATAAATAACCAGCACGGATTTCGAAAGGGTAGATCTTGCGAAACCCAATTGGCCCTCTTCGTTCATGACATCTTGCTCTCGGGTGAAAATAATGTCCAAGTTGACGCGATATTCCTCGATTTTAGGAAAGCTTTTGATAAGGTACCTCACGTTAAGTTGCTCTCAAAACTAGAAGCATATGGAATAGATAAAAACATTATTAGTTGGATTAATCAATTCTTACATGGGCGGGAACAAAGGGTTGTCATAGACGGTATCATGTCAAACACAGTTAGCGTTACATCGGGTGTTCCTCAGGGAAGTGTAATTGGTCCACTTTTATTTCTCTTGTACATTAATGATATTAGTAACGTCGTTAAAAGTAAGCTTAGACTCTTCGCAGACGATGCGGTTGTGTATAGGGATATTAACAATTCCGAAGATAGCGACTCGTTAACAATCGACCTACTTGCTATTCATGCTTGGTGCGAAAAGTGGCAGATGGAACTAAACATAAAAAAGTGCGTAGCACTCAGCTTTTGGAAAAAGAAAAATTGGCCAGTTAGGGCTTACAGAATTAAAAATACAGAAATTATTCACGCCGAGTCTGTTAAGTACTTAGGAGTCACAATTAGTCACGACCTATCTTGGGGAAAACATATTAGGGAAATATGCGGTCAAGCATATAGGAAGCTAGGCTTTATCAAGAGAGTACTCGGAAAATGTGATGAGAAAGTGAAAGAACGTTGTTATTTTTCAATCGTTAGGCCTCATCTGGAATATGCTGTTAGTGTATGGGATCCATACGAAACGGGCTTGATATCAGAGTTAGATCGCGTACAGCGAAGAGGAGCTAGGTTTGTGAAACGATGCTACGATAAGTTGGCTAGTGTGTCTGGACTGTTAGAAGAATTAGGATGGGAATCGCTATCACAGCGTAGATTAAATTATAGGCTTAACCTCCTAAATAAATTTCAGGAAAATCATTTTACTGACGACGTAAAAAACATACTATTAACCCCTTCGTACTACGGCAGATTAGATCGCGCCAATAAAATTAGAGAGCTAGATTGTAGAACCGATAGGTATAAAATGTCATTTTTTCCGCGTACCATTCGGGACCATAACAGCTGTGATCGTCGTCATGAATAGTTCGAGTATTGACAATAGGCAGGCAGTTAATCTTTCTCATTATATTCTCCTCTTTCTTATTTATGCATGATGTAAATAATGATGTTCTTATTTATGCATGATATTTTGAATCTGTAGTAGTAGTCTTTGTATCCCTTGCATGTTAGAACGATTGGAGATACAATGTTTCTTGGGTATTAGATTTGTAATTGGCGCTTTGCATGTGTGGTACGCGGGTTTTTAATGTAATGTCGGTGTTCTACCATATCATTCATGCATGCCTGGTGCGAAAGCACCCCCTGCCACACACCCTTTGGGTGGCTTGCAGGGTATGACGTAGATGTAGATGTAGATGTAGATGTAGATATGCCCCCTAATGCATGTCTATAAACCTGGCGTGTAGTGCTAACACCATGTTTTGCATGTTCCTTGCATCACGTTTACGTTGTAACATTATAGATTATTTTAGTATTTTCTGTAGCATTAGTAGCATACCCATTATGTGGTGCATGTCGAAGAAAGTAAATTTCTTCACTGTAGTTCATGTTAGTGAATAGCCCTTCCCCCACCCCCCCTCCCCGCCATACACCCTTGTTGTGGCTTGCAGGGTAATAAGTACCTGTATTCAATCCATTGAGCACCTAATTCAGGTGTACCACAAGGAAGTGACATAGGTCTCTTATTATTCCTTTCATATGTAAATGATATTACTACCGATGTGACGAGCAAAATTTAGCCATTCGCAGACGAAGTAGTATTGCCCACGGATGTTAGCGATCAGTCTGAGTGAATGACGTTGGAAAAAAACTAGATGCTTCCCACGAATGGAGCAATGCTTGACAGAATTAAATAAAAATACCGTGGTTTGGAATATTTCGAAAAATAACGGCCTGCACAACTAAAATTGTACAATTGATAGAATCACATTTTAAAATACAAGGTCAGTTAAATACTTAGTCGTGACCCTTACCACAAGGGACCAGACTTGGGGGAAACACGAACTTGAAATTTGGGGACAGTGTAATCGCAACTTGGGTTATATATTTAAATAATACAAAATAATGTGATGAGAAGGTTAAATAGCGATATTATTTTCTTTCTCTAGGAGCAAGCTGCATATGCTGCCATACGGAACCATTACTAATTAGGATTAGTCTCAGAAATAGATGAGTACACCGGAAAGCAGACAGATTTGCACAAAGCTAACTCGATAAACTTTTGACCGAACCGTGAAAGGAAAGAAAAGTTCACATATTGAAAACAATGACTATTTAATGGTTTTTGTGCACTTAGTTATTCATTTCTTTCGGTGTTAAGTAGTATTACACCATTTAATTTAACCAAGTAATTGGAGTAAAGGTTAATTTCGAGTGACAATATTTCCTTCTTATTTTAACTGAAGTGGTAATGGAGAAATAAGGAAAAGAAGTAGATAGAAGATGGGGCGAAATGACCGAAATGTATGTGGACAATTTGTTAATATGTAGCATCACGACGTTTTTGTTATAATATATGTAATAATGCGTGGCAAGACGGAAGTTTCTTGTCAGAATTCTTAGTTTTGCATGGATCTGACATATATTTCCAGTTTAGCCACTAAAACCATTTAAAGGAGATTACATTTTTTTCTTCAATTATCATAAGCATTTTTAAGATGAAGTTTTTCAGAATAAATGCCATTTCAAAAATATAAGATGCTGCTATTACGATGGCCAACAGATCTTCCTTATACTATACTAGGCGATAAAAAATGACTATACTTGAATAATGACAAGAAAACTTTCTTTGTTTCCACCAATTTATTTAAGAAACGATTAGTTTGGACGCAGCGGAACCATTTCAGGTACTTGAAGATGTACTTTGATGTCTCATGACATCATCTTTAGGCAAATGATGAAGATGAAACCACCTTGAAGTACGTGAAGATGAAGCCGCTGCGTCGAAATTAGTCGTACTTTAAAATATATTGGTGGAATAAAACACAGATTTTTTCACTATCCATACATCTACATCTACGTAATACCCTGCGAGCCACTACGAGGGTGTGTGGCAGGGGGTGAAGATCACCAAACATGCACCATTGCCATGCAAGTAGGATATTTAAGAGAGGCATGATAGAGAACAGGGTCACATGCAGCTAGGTGGTTAGTATCTACAGAATAAGACAGGGATTATTGGTTGTTATTACATGCCTCATGCACTACAGACTACTCTAACTATATTTCACCTACCTATCCCTTTGCTACGCTCCCTATTGTTCTCTCTCGTGGTACGCGGGAAAAATGACATTTAAAATCTATCAGTACGACAATCTACCTCTCTAATCTTGTTAATATGATCAAACCTAGGGGTTCTTATAATACGCAGGGGTTCTTAATATATATCTGACGTCATCTGTGAACAAATCTGTTTCGAATTTACTTAAAAGATTTAACCTATATTTTAACCTGCGTTCTGATAGTAATTCCCATCCTAGTTCTTCTATTAAACTCGTAACACTTATACAATTATCATAACGGCCTTTAGCAAACCTAGCGGATCTCCTTTGCACACGCTCTAATTCTTTTATCAAACCTTCCTCGTACGGATCCCATATACTAGCGGCATATTCTAAATGAGGCCTGACAAGTGTAAAATAGCTTATTTCTCGTATTCTCTCATCGCATTTGCCTAGAATCCTTTATACGAATCCTAATCTACGGTTTGCTACACTAGTAATTTCCCTGATGTGTTTCCACCAGGATATGTCTTCAGTGATGGTGACGCCTAAGTATTTAATAGATTCTACGTTAGATATTTTCTTTACTTTGATGCAATAACTATTCCGGGGAAAGCCATTCTTTTTCCAAAAGTTCATTATCCATAATGAACTTCCACAAAGTTGAGCCTGAAACCATTTCAATTATCAAGACTATATACTTGTATTGATTGATAGGTACTCAAAGTGTACTAATAATACAGTTGGGACTCTGATAATACGAAGTTTATCCACTCCAGTTGTGTAAATACTTTAAGTGAGATTGAAAACATTGCAGAAAGCCTTACAGGGGATGTTCCTTTTTTATGCGTACCTTAGTCGACGAAGCATCCTAATAAAATTGGCCTAACTGGATAATAGCACCTCTATGATGATTGAGTGCCTTTACTGATCGTGCCAGTTTTATTTAATTCACAACATGACCTCTGCTATGAAAGATTTTGCCTCACTGCGTAACACATGCATATAAAATTGACTACATGAATTTTTTTCGCGTGTGGCTTTCCTCATTCTTGAGTTGTTTTACTGTATCTCCCTCATCTTAAATCTCACTTAAAGAGAATTTAACGACGCCCCAGCCGGACTAAATATTTTGATGGGCTCGTCAATTATATCCTTCCTTAAAACGATCGATTTTATGGCGTACCTCTGCTTAACGACGAAATTTACGGACGGGGCATACCCACGAAACCTATCAAAGGAAAAGAATCGTTGTCATTAAAAAAAAGGCACGAAGATAAAGAAAAAACGCGTGGACTTCGAAACCAACGGTGTAAGATGATGTCTCATGAGAAAAAAATGTGTAGAGTGAGAGAGACAGGCAGCCAACCTAAACTGATTCTTCACAATTAATGAACAAACTACACGAAAACGATTACAATGTAGGGTAGAAATGGATCGACGAAATTCTGATGGCCATGAACGCGTTTCAAAATACGTAAAAGGAAGATTTGTTAGAGATTTAGGATTCGATCAAGATAACCAAAAACAACTTTTTCTCCGAACCGACGGCTTGAACCAATTTTAAATTTCCAATCATAGTATTTAACAAATGACGTGGAACGAAGTCACTCGCACGGGTGCATATACACCAGGGTTGAAATTTTCCATGAAAAAATCATTTGACTTGACCGGGATTCGAACCCGGATCTCCCAATTGCCGGTCAAGTGTGTTAGTCAGTTACACTTGAGGCCTGAACATCTAGTTGGCATAAATCCCCCTCGAAATTCGCCTTGAAGGAAGATGACTTGGTGTGTTACTGGCTAACACACTCTCCTCAGAGCATGAAAAAGCATGGCTGCTAAACGTCTTTTAATAGTATTTTATGTAAAAAAGAGATTTAAAAAAACTAAAATATGTAAAATATATTCATGTATGTGTCTAAAAAATGCTTTATACAAAAATGTATTATAAATGTATGTCTTTGGAGCGGATCTTTTTTTGCCCTGTATGCTAATGAATGTTCTGTAATATGATATTGTTATAAAATTAAATCATTGGAACAACACACCTCACCGGCAATTGGGAGATCCGGGTTCGAATCCCGGTCAAGTCAAATGATTTTTTTTCACGGCAAATTTCAACCCTGGTGCAATTTTAAATTGTTACTATTTTGAGTACCATTAAAATTGTTGTACCAAATTAAATAAATTATACTTTGACAAGTACCATAAAACATTCTTTATAAATTAATAACAGTCCATGTGGATAAGAATAAGTGATTCCTTGATTTCGAACGAACAGAAGTTCTGCTTTAGCTAATGCATTATAAAATAGTGATAGTATAACTAAGTATCCTGACAAAAATAATGGTCTTAAGTCCAGCCGAGGGTATTTTTATGGCCGCAAAATCGAATATTGTTTTCCATTTCACCTCGTTCATGGGGTCGTAGCTCAGATGGTAGAGCGCTCGCTTAGCATGCGAGAGGTACCGGGATCGATACCCGGCGACTCCAATATTTTTTCATGGGGTTGATCGTGACATTTACACAAAATATCCCCATTTTACGATATCAGCCATAGTAACGCGGTTTTACCATTTTTTTTATACGCCAGCAACATACTGAAGTCTTCTTCACATCAATGATCAGCAGGATTAGGGAAATGCATTTCCGAATTTTCGGATAGGTATTGCTATTTCCTTCACGGAAAGTGAGCAACCATTATAGCGTACATCAACATCTACTTATTACCCTGGAAGACACTTCAAGGGAGTTCGGCAGGGAGTGACTTATCACCAACAAGAAATTCGGTGAATAAATTTACTTAAACCAAGATGCACCACACTATGGGTATGCTACAAATGCTACAGAAACTACTTATCTATGGTTTATCTATGAAAACGTGACTCAATAATCATGCAGGTAACAAGCAAACCATCGTCTTAGAACTAGCGTAGGGTAGATAAGAGCAAGACGCTAGTAGCACAACAGATACCCTGGTTTTTAGCATATCTGTAAAAAGTTCCCTTAACTAAGCCGAACACTATCACTACCTCACTTGCCGGTTTGACCTTTATTAGTCATAAAAACCTGCTTTACTTTTAAATTCTACCATATCGTCACCTGCATGGATGTGCTCAATCCATTATTACACGTCAGCAGTTTCATAATTCCTGAAATATGTAAGAGATGCAACGCAGTTCATTGTTGGCGAAAATCACTCCTGGCCTCTAAACCATTGATACGGCTAGCGGGTCACTGTAAAGACACAGTTGTACTGGTTGTTATAACCAGCAAAAATATGCTACTGTAAGATTATCAAGGCCATTGGATGCCTGCCCAGCACATGTTTCTGACCACATTCAAACTCTGAAAATTATAAATAAGAATATAGAAATGGGGACATATTAAACCGTATTAAAATAAATTTAATTATTTATTTGAGTGCTTGCATACTTTTCCAAAGGTTTTGTTCCATATTTGCATTTTCAAATGGATTATCCTCCTTGCATTCGCCGCGCGAATCCTTCGTGGAGCAGAGACGCATCCAGAACGTGCTATGAAAACACTGATTGAGAGGTCAAAAGAGAGCCTGATGAAATCTTGCTTCGCTTCTCTATTTGGTGGACCGTTCGCCGATGTTAAATCATACATTGATTGCGACCCCGCGTGTTCTGAGCGTTTATTCACTGGATTTATAGCCGCGCGACTGCACCTAATGGTCAGCTCGCCGACGAGCGGAACAAACAACCCACACCGACGAAACCAATCGATGAGAGCAAGCCAATCGCGTTTAATAAATTGAAAATTTTCGGCGTCCCTTACCGGACCTGGAGGTTGATTAACTTTTCTAGGACAGCACTACGACTGCCCGGGAAGCCGTATAATTTTTCCGTTTCAGTCATCAAAAGTGAGAACGTTGTAGCAGCTGAATGCAGGGGAGGCGGTCTTATCAGTTGAAATATCGTATAAAATAGACTAATCGTTTATTTTACTCTGGGACAGGTCCCTTAGAGCAAGTATACAAAAATAATGTTACAGTATAGCAGCGAGGTAATGAACCAATTAACACATTATTTAATTCAAATGAAAAAATAAATAGAGCTTAATAATATAAAAATGCGTAAAAAAAGACAAAAACAGCTATTCTCATTTGAAAAACAATAATTTTACATGTTAAACAGCTGAACTCGGAGATAGGTAAAAATACAATCTATATATAAATATATGGTACAAGATTTAAAAAAAAAACATAAACAGACCGTGAGGAAAAAAAAAATTTTTGTCTAATGAAAAAAAAAAAAAATAATGATAAAAAAAGAAAATTAGCATTGCAAACTGAGTCTTGACCAGGCTAAACTATTCAGGATAACATTCATTTAATAAAATTTCATACAATTTAGATTTTAAAATTGCCATCGAGCGAGATTCCCTCACATCAATTGGAATGAAATTCCAAAGTTGTGAGGCGGCCACGACAAACGACTTATGAAATGCAGTAGTTCGGTGAGACGGATATTTGAAGGTTACTTGGTTCTGTTCTAGTAACCATAGTATGACAGGAAGTTCTTTTAGAAAACATATCAATTAGATACGACGGTTCGTTAGTGTCAAAGATAGAGAAAAGAAAGGTTCCAAGCAGGTATTTGCGACGGGATATGGTATTCAACCAGCCAAGTTTCTTGTAATCTGGGGCGAGGTGCTCATCTTTACGAAGGTTAAAAATATATCGAACGCTCGAATTTAGGAGACGCCGTAGTTTGATGTACTGCTCTGCCGTTAAATCATTATAAACAAGACAACAGTAATCAAAATTAGGAAATATTAATGATTTGACGAGCAGTTGTCGAGTATGAAATGGCAGCAGATTTTAATGCACCTTAAGTTGATAAAGCGTACTATTATTTTCATTTGAAACGTTTAAAATATAGAGAAAGCATTACCGACGTTAAACAGCATTTGCCCAATACTTCAATTATAGTACTTCAAGTGTATACGCAGAAAATGAGATGTAATAGTTAGCACAAAAATCCGAAGAGATTAATTATACTTACACCTTCTACGTGGTGACTGGTATCAAATCTGATTAAAACGTTAACTAATCCTGTCACAGAAGTAGAATTGTTTTCTTTGCACAAAACAATCTATTTGCGCGAATGTTGTATGCGAAGGGCGTGCGTGCTTCAATTTTGACTGACTCATGACAAATCGCATTTTAAAGTCGATAATTAAAAATGAATGGGCAATTTATTGTGCAGCCGACAGGTGTTCACAAGGCTAGAACATTGCACAACATAATTTTTTTTGCTTTGATTAAACTGTCTCAGACATAGACTATAAGCCTTACTTATGGCTGTCCTATTGGTTACACTTGATGGGGTGTCATTTGGTGAAGATCACCAAACATGCACTATTGCCATGTAAGTAGGACATATAATGTAGACATGCTAGAAAATAGGGTCATAGTTTATTAGTTACTACAGAAGATTATTAGTTATTGCAAGTAATTGCAGTAGTTATTACAATAGAATATTAGTTACTACGGTATAGTACAGGTTAAAATCTACATAATAAGGAAGGGATTATTGGTAGTTATTACATGCATCATGCACTACAGACTATTCTAACGATGTTTCACCTACCTATCCCTTTTGCTACGCTGCCTATTGTTCTCTCTTATGGTGCGCGGGAAAAATGACATTTTAAATCTATCGGTACGACAATCTATCTCTCTAATTTTGTTAATATGGTCAAACCTAGCATAATACGCAGGGGTTCTTAATATATATCTAACGTCATCTGTGAACAAATCGGTTTCGAATTTACTTAAAAGGTTTAACCTAAATTTTAACCTGCGTTCTTATAGTAATTCCCATCCTAGTTCTTCTATTAACTCGTAACACTAATACAATTATCATAACGACATTTAACAAACCTAGCAGATCTCCTTTGCACGCGCTCTAATTCTTTTATCATACCTTCCTCGTAGGGATCCCATATACTAGCGGCATATTCTAAATGAGGCCTGACAAGTGTAAAATAGCTTTTTTCTCGGACTCTCTCATCGCATTTGCCTAGAACCCTTTTTACGAATCCTAATCTACGGTTTGCTACACTAGTTATTTCCCTGATGTGTTTCCCCCATGACATGTCTTCACTGATGGTGACGCCTAAGTATTTAATAGATTCTACGTTACATATTTTCTTTTCTTTGATGCTATAATTATTCCGGGGAAGGCCATTCTTTTTCCAAAAATTCATAATCGCGCATTTCTTCAAATTTAAATCTAGCTGCCATCTATCACACCAATCATCAATCGCATCTAAATCCTTAGCTAAACACTGTCTGTCCTCTTCATTTCTAATTTCTTTATATACTACTGCATCATCGGCAAAAAGACGGAGCTTGCTATTTTTTACTACATTATTTAAGTCGTTTACGTACAGAAGAAATAAAATTGGGCCTATCACGCTTCCCTGGGGAACACCCGATGTAACTTTTACTTCGCCTGAGCTGACACCATCAGAACAGGAACAAAGTAACAAAAGCCGGGCGTCACAAACTCGCCTCCTTCCTCACAATCTTGAGGTGGTTTGCAGTGTATGATACTGATGTATTATGCTGATAATTTCCCCGTGATATTGTACCGTAAGCTTCTATATCTTTTCTTCTTTTATGAATGGCCAAGTTATTCACGGGAGCGAACCCTTTAGTTTCGAGGTTATAAAGTCACCATGCCATACGGATTACTCACCATCAACCTCATGCGTATTTCTTGGAAACGCCGATGACTTGAGATGTCCGGGCGAAAATACCAAAATCGCAAAAGTCAATGAGATGAGCGTTTGTCGTGGATACCTTTGTTAAAACGAGGCGGATAGACGAGATGGCTTTCCTGATACAAGGTATAAGCCACCCCCTTAATCCTTGACCCCCCTCCGTGACGCAGGCAAAGGGACGAAGTAAGGGTAGCTTTTCCGGGAATCCGAGCGACAAAGGACAAGGGCTACACAGCGGGTGACCAATACACTGGACTTGACTGCTTTGTGCCCAGCCTTCGGGGGGGCAGAGAGGGGGCGCTGAGGAGGGACGGTCAAGAAGAGGGAAATGGCTGAAAGATTATTAGCACTCGTGGTCAACGCTGGCCCGAGATAAGAGAAGGCATGTTTTCCGTCGATGATGCCTGGAACGACTTCCAAGAAAATCCATGACTGGTACCGTGTCTCACAACCCGTTTACTTGACGTAAACACAACCAAGGGTGTGGAAGAATGGCATCACGAAAGTGACCGGGTGAACATGTTTACAAAATGAGGCCCGCGATCTTATTTCATCGCCGCTGACGCTGGGCTGCCACAGAGTCTGAAGCGTGGGGAAATTGTAATTTTTGTTCATAAAATGTTTTTAATGTGGTAAAATGTGAATTACGGAAATCAAAACATTCAAGTAATGGTCCACTAATATTTTTATTATTTACGACCCGGGTTTGTTTTGATTTCCGACATGGAGAGCTTCCACAATGTGAAGCCTGAATTTTATTTAAGCCTATTAATAAAATGTGTATTATCTTTATCTTAAATAATGTGTCTTAAACATGAAGCATTTTTTTCGCGCGGTACGCTTAAAAAATGTTTCTTTGTTTGAGTTAATTTTCATGAGTTCATGGTTTTCATTTATTTGTTTCGACGTTGTTAAGGATTTGTTTAAGTTTTTGTTTTGGTGGATATTGATTGTTAAAAGAAGAGAGGAAGAGACGCGTAACAACAAGTCCGAACGTGTGCACTGAAATTTCTTCTCCTCTGTCTGGTAAGTTTGATGAAACTGTAATTTTCCTGTAGGGTAGTTTGAGCGATATATTTCCCGAGGTGTATTACTATTATTATTATTATGTATTCTACCGGTAAAGGTAGGTTTTGTTGAATGTCAGAGAATCCGCACCCGGCCTTTTACACAATTCGGGGCCTATCACCCTCTAATATATCTTATTTCGCCTCTGCATAAGATCCACCCTTCTTCATCCCGTCCAAGAAACCTATTCTCTTTCTTCCCCTGCCCCGCTTGCCCAACATCCTTCCCTCTATCACACTCTTCAGCAACCCATCACCCTTTATTACCTCCTTCAGCCATCTACCCTGCCTTTCCCGGATTTCACTCAAAAGATTCCTTTCCTCGCCCACCATCTCCAGCACTTCCTAGTTAGTCTATCTTTCCGTCCATCTAACCTTCTCCATTCTTCTCCACACCCATATCTCAAATGCCTGCAGCCTATTCTCGTCCTTCTTTCTCAGGGTCCACGTTTCTGCCCCATACAACGCTACGCTCCATATCAAGCTCTTCACCAGCCTCTTCTTCACATCCTTACCCAGTGTCCCCGTTATCAGCTCTCTTCTACATCTACATCTACATCTACGTCATACCCTGCAAGCCACCCAAAGGGTGTGTGGCAGGGGGTGCTTTCGCACCAGGCATGCATGAATGATATGGTAGAACACCGACATTACATTAAAAACCCGCGTACCACACATGCAAAGCGCCAATTACAAATCTAATACCCAAGAAACATTGTATCTCCAATCGTTCTAACATGCAAGGGATACAAAGACTACTACTACAGATTCAAAATATCATGCATAAATAAGAACATCATTATTTACATCATGCATAAATAAGAAAGAGGAGAATATAATGAGAAAGATTAACTGCCTGCCTATTGTCAATACTCGAACTATTCATGACGACGATCACAGCTGTTATGGTCCCGAATGGTACGCGGAAAAAATGACATTTTATACCTATCGGTTCTACAATCTAGCTCTCTAATTTTATTGGCGCGATCTAATCTGCCGTAGTACGAAGGGGTTAATAGTATGTTTTTTACGTCGTCAGTAAAATGATTTTCCTGAAATTTATTTAGGAGGTTAAGCCTATAATTTAATCTACGCTGTGATAGCGATTCCCATCCTAATTCTTCTAACAGTCCAGACACACTAGCCAACTTATCGTAGCATCGTTTCACAAACCTAGCTCCTCTTCGCTGTACGCGATCTAACTCTGATATCAAGCCCGTTTCGTATGGATCCCATACACTAACAGCATATTCCAGATGAGGCCTAACGATTGAAAAATAACAACGTTCTTTCACTTTCTCATCACATTTTCCGAGTACTCTCTTGATAAAGCCTAGCTTCCTATATGCTTGACCGCATATTTCCCTAATATGTTTTCCCCAAGATAGGTCGTGACTAATTGTGACTCCTAAGTACTTAACAGACTCGGCGTGAATAATTTCTGTATTTTTAATTCTGTAAGCCCTAACTGGCCAATTTTTCTTTTTCCAAAAGCTGAGTGCTACGCACTTTTTTATGTTTAGTTCCATCTGCCACTTTTCGCACCAAGCATGAATAGCAAGTAGGTCGATTGTTAACGAGTCGCTATCTTCGGAATTGTTAATATCCCTATACACAACCGCGTCGTCTGCGAAGAGTCTTAGCTTACTTTTAACGACGTTACTAATATCATTAATGTACAAGAGAAATAAAAGTGGACCAATTACACTTCCCTGAGGAACACCCGATGTAACGCTAACTGTGTTTGACATGATACCGTCTATGACAACCCTTTCTATTACTAAACGCCTCCTTAGCTAACGCTATTCTCTTCCGTATGTCTTTACTACTATGCCCATTTTCCTCTAACGTGCTACCTAAGTAATAACACTGTTCTACTTGCTCTAGTTTTTGTCCTCCAACTTTAAACTTTTGTAAAAAGAATGGCTTTCCCGGAATAATTATTGCATCAAAGAAAAGAAAATATCTAACGTAGAATCTATAAAATACTTAGGCGTCACAATCACTGAAGACATGTCATGGGGGAAACACATCAGGGAAATTACTAGTGTAGCAAACCGTAGATTAGGATTCGTGAAAAGGATTCTAGGCAAATGCGATGAGAGAGTACGAGAAAGAAGCTATTTTACACTTGTCAGGCCTCATTTAGAATATGCCGCTAGTATATGGGATCCGTACGAGGAAGGTATGATAAAAGAATTAGAGCGCGTGCAAAGGAGATCCGCTAGGGATAAACAGCCTTACCCGGTGCCAAACCCGAGAAATATTTATCTATAGTATTCGCCGGGAAAGCCTACGATCTTTTAGAGATCCGCTAGGTTTCTTAAAGGCCGTTATGATAAATGTATCAGTGCTACGAGCTTAATGGAAGAACTCGGATGGAAATTACTATCAGAACGCAGGTTAAACTTTAGGTTAAACCTTTTAAGTAAATTCGAAACCGTTTTGTTCACAGATGACGTTAGATATATATTAAGAACCCCTAGGTTTGATCATCTTAGCAAGATTAGAGAGATAGATTGTCGTACCGATAGATTTAAAATGTCATTTTTCCCGCGTACCATAAGAGAGAACAATAGGCAGCGTAGCAAAGGGATAGGTAGGTGAAATATAGTTAGAGTAGTCTGTAGTGCATGATGCATGTAATAACAACCAATAATCCCTTCCTTATTATGTAGATACTAACCATCTAGCTCCATGTGACCCTATTTTATAGCATGTCTCATTTAAATATCCTAGTTGCATGTCAATAGTGCATGGTTGGTGATCTTCACCCCCTGTCACACACCCTCGTGGTGGCTCGCAGGGAATTACGTAGATGTAGATGTAATCACAAGCTTCACTTTCTTCGTCCTAGAGAATCTCATTACTTTTGTTTTCTTATGATTTATCTTCATTCCGAATATCTCGCACTGCATATCTAAAGCATCTACTAAAGCTTGTAGTCTCTTCGAAGATCCACTAACCAATGCCTGATCGTCCGCGAATCAAACCGATTTTGTAATATGACTCCCACTTTGACTCCAACCTCAAGTTCTTCCCATGCCTGTCTTACCATTTCCTCATCATAAATGTTGAAAAGCAACGCCGACAACGGACACCCTTGCCTTACCCCGCGACCTAGAGTTGCCCACCCTGATTCACCATCAGCCACCCTCACCTGCGCCCTTTGCGTCATATATAAGTTTCGAATTAGTCTCCTGTCTCGCCAATCTATACCCATTTTCTCTAGTATCTCCGTTAGTTTATTCCAAATTACTCTGTCGAAAGCCTTTTCAAAATCATTAAAGCATGAGAAAACGTCCTGATTATACTATATGTTTCTTTCTATAAGTGTTCTCATCACCGCTATCCCATCCCGAGTTGACCTTCCCTTCCTGAACCCAAACTGATCATCGCCTAAGCAGTTTTTGGCCTTACTCTCCAACCTTCTATTGATAATTCGAAGTAATACTTCGGCTGCGTGTGAAATTAAACTAGTTGTTCTGTTATTCTCGCATTCTGATGCATTCTACTTTTTCGGGATAGGAATCAATACTGTTTTCACAAAGTCCTCTGGCCATACTCCTTCTTCGTAGATCCTGCGTATGAGTTCGAAAAAAGCTTTCCTACCCATATTTCCTAGACTCTAGCAATTCCGAGGTTATGTTATCTACTCCTACAGATTTTCTTACCTTCATCTCTTTTAATGCTTTATATATTTCATCGTCGAGAATTTTTGACCCGAGGTTATCTTCATCTAGGTTTCCCTCATCCTCTACATCTAAACTAGTTGGTCTACTATCGCTGTCATATAGCTCCTCCACGTATTCTCGCCATCTTTCTAGGATATCTTCCTGCTCGGTTAACATTCTACCTCTCTTGTCCTTAATCTTTGGTACCGTTTGCCCTCTCTTACATCCCGATAGCAATTTTACCCTAGCGTACAACGCACCCACTTCTCCTTCCTTTGGCAGTTTCTCCATTTCCTCCCATTGCCTTCTCCACCAATTTCCCTTCGCCCGATTGGTTATTCACCGTAGTTGATTATTTAACTCCTTGTATTTCGCCCTACCCTGGTCGGTGTTGACATTTTTCCAATTCCTTCTCTCCTCCATTTTCCTCATCATTTCTTCCGTAACCCACTGCTTCTTCAGCCTCGTCAATTCCGCTGCTCCTATTGTTTTCTCAGCTGCTCTTACAATGCTTCTTTTTATATTCTCCCACTTTTTCTCGATTGTTCCTGCTTATTTGGTTTCTCATCTGTTCTGAAACATGCATTCCTTGCATGTTGGAACGATTGACGATAGAATGTTTCTTGGTTAGTAGATTTTGATGGTCACGTTGCATGTGTGGTACGCTGGTTTCAATGTAGTTTCGGTGTTCTGCCGTATAATTAATGCATGCCTGGTGTGGAAGCACCCCATGCCACACACCCTTTAGGTGGCTTGCAGGGTATGATTTAGATGCATATGAAGGCGTTATAAGCAGGAGCGAAAATATTTATTCAAATGCAGCCATAAATTCATATGTTTAAATAGTAAGTGAATTGTCGAGATTTTCAGTGTTTGATAGTATAGATTTGGCGTCATAAATATTACAACATTTTCATAAAGGTTTTTACAGCTGCTAAAATGCAACATTACATTGAATATGATCTCTATTCTGACTGGGGAAGATATCCCGCTTAACTATTTCATAACTCAAATTTCAGTACCTCTTTCCACGTTGGGCTACAGTATTAGTTCAACATATTTTGCTAGAGCCAAACTATTATGGTAGAAACGATCACAGGCATATGATGGATTTAAAGTGACATTTTGTCCTAGTTCAATAAAGGATCGTAATAGTTGCGATAGATTAATTCTAGGATACTTTGACTCTGACTAGGTAAAATAGGTTTTTTCAGTAATGCTAAGTATCTAAACTTGATAATTAGCTACTAACGTCGTATGTAAGCTCTGGTATGATATACTCATGCATGATTTAGTACCTTGTAGTGATATTTATCTGTCTCATTAATCATCCTGACCATTACTTTTATATTAAGTAGTGTACTTCATGGTAGCATGTTCTTGTACGTAGCACTCCTAATTTTTTGCCTTTACTGTCGTGACTGCTTTTCACCTGCGCCTGGCATTCCGGGGTAATGTGCGCGGTTCTGTTTTTAGCAGACATGAGGGCTTCATGGAATTACCCCGTGCTACACACCCTAGCGGTGGCTTGCACGGTATTTCGTAGATGTATACCAGCTTTTTCTGTTAATATTTACATGTTTTTGTCCCATATTTTATGCCTGTTATCTGTAGATCTTTATATTTGTATTACTACCGCAAGCCAACAATTTCCAAATAAATAACTCATAAAACTCCATTGCACCAACAGAACAACCACCAAGGAAAACACACCAATAGTTTTTATGTCTGGTAACGTTACCAGACATAAAAACTATTGGTGAATAGAATACAACTAGCAAAAATAGCTTTCAATGATAAAAAGACTACATCTACATCGACGTAATACCCTGCGAGCCACCACGAGGGTGTGTGGCAGGGGGTGAAGATCACCAAACATGCACTATTGCCATGTAAGTAGGATATATAATGTAGACATGCTAGAAAATAGGGTCATAGTTTATTAGTTGCTACAGTAGATTATTAGTTATTGCAAGTAATTGCAGTAGTTATTACAATAGAATATTAGTTACTACAGTATAGTACAGGTTAAAACCTACATAATAAGGAAGGGATTATTGGTAGTTATTACATGCATCATGCACTACAGACTATTCTAACTATATTTCACCTACCTATCCCTTTTGCTACGTTGCCTATTGTTCTCTCTTATGGTACGCGGGAAAAATGACATTTTAAATCTATCGGTACGACAATCTATCTCTCTAATTTTGTTAATATGGTCAAACCTAGCATAATACGCAGGGGTTCTTAATATATATCTAACGTCATCTGTGAACAAATCGGTTTCGAATTTACTTAAAAGGTTTAACCTAAATTTTAACCTGCGACTTGTAGACTACTGACTTGTAAAAATGTTAGTTTGGAAGTAAGAAAGAGGGTTATGAATGCTTATGTTTGGAGTGTGGCCCTTTACGGTTGTGAAAGTTAGACTATCGGGAAACATGAAAAGAGCAGATTAGAGGCCCTAGAAATGTGGTGCTATCGAAGGATGCAGAAAATCAGCTGGCAAGACAGAATCACCAATGAGGAAGTGCTGAGAAGAGTACAAGAAAATAGAAGTCTCTGGAGACAGATACAGACAAGGAGACTTAAACTAATAGGCCACATTCTACGATGCAATGATTTTATAAAATTAATAGCTGAAGGTTTTATTGAAGGGACAAATCGTAGTGGACGTCCTAGATTAAGCTATATGAAGCAGATCATCAATGACTCTGGAAGCGTCTCATATGGTGAAATGAAGAGGAAAGCTGAGCAAAGAGCAGAACGGCGTGCTATTTCCAACCAACCCATGGGTTGATAACCGAAGAAGAAGAAGAACGTTACCAGCAAAATAAAGTCTCCTTTGAGCCACTGTAATGATAGCTCAGAGTTTGGGTTTGTAATTTAGAAAAAAAGCGTTGATTTAAGCAGAATGCACCCGTATGAGGACATACATATATCGACTAACGTGTAGATAACAAATATTCAACCGGAGATGAAAAAACCTTGCATAAAAGAATTTCGCAAATCCCTCGCAGTGCTCTTTCGAATTTACGTTTGAAATGAATGGCATTACGTACAAAAGCTGAGCGAACCAAAAGGCCTCCATAGAATTTTTTCCACTGCGTCTCGAACCATCAGTCTCCCGTGAAGTAGTGCACTTTCTCTTATTGACCCATGGGGCGACAATTTCAAGGTTGAGGCCTCATCGGGCGCCCCCGACGGGCAACTAGCTAGCTGTCTATGTCGTTCTCGTGATACATGATTAACGGAGGGGAAGGCGCCTGCATTGAGGCTAGAGGGCTCTTGCATCCCTCAGGAGCACATACCGCACCGCCTGCCAGGCGGTTGCACGGTCTCATATGGGTGATTTACGTGCACATGACCTCGACTCGCCACAAATTAGTCCCTGGCTAAAGAGAGAGAGAGGATATAGAGAGGGCAGCGGGAAGTGTTGAGATATAGACTGTCGCGTCGGCCTGTGTATGTTAGAGCGGCTAGTTGTGCATAGATCGGAAATATATGTCAATTTTTCCGCCTATGATTAAGGACCACGCAAACTATGATCGAAGCGTTCAATAATGTGGAACGTGCAATACGTGCAATAACGTGCAACCGCCTGGCAGGCGGTGCGGTATGTGCTCCTGAGGGATGCAAGAGCCCTCTAGCCTCAATGCAGGCGCCTTCCCCTCCGTTAATCATGTATCACGAGAACGACATAGACAGCTAGCTATGCGGTCAAGCATATAGGAAGCTAGGCTTTATCAAGAGAGTACTCGGAAAATGTGATGAGAAAGTGAAAGAACGTTGTTATTTTTCAATCGTTAGGCCTCATCTGGAATATGCTGTTAGTGTATGGGATCCATACGAAACGGGGTTGATATCAGAGTTAGATCGCGTCCAGCGAAGAGGAGCTAGGTTTGTGAAACGATGCTACGATAAGTTGGCTAGTGTGTCTGGACTGTTAGAAGAATTAGGATGGGAATCGCTATCACAGCGTAGATTAAATTATAGGCTTAACCTCCTAAATAAATTTCAGGAAAATCATTTTACTGACGACGTAAAAAACATACTATTAACCCCTTCGTACTACGGCAGATTAGATCGCGCCAATAAAATTAGAGAGCTAGATTGTAGAACCGATAGGTATAAAATGTCATTTTTTCCGCGTACCATTCGGGACCATAACAGCTGTGATCGTCGTCATGAATAGTTCGAGTATTGACAATAGGCAGGCAGTTAATCTTTCTCATTATATTCTCCTCTTTCTTATTTATGCATGATGTAAATAATGATGTTCTTATTTATGCATGATATTTTGAATCTGTAGTAGTAGTCTTTGTATCCCTAGCATGTTAGAACGATTGGAGATAGAATGTTTCTTGGGTATTAGATTTGTAATTGGCGCTTTGCATGTGTGGTACGCGGGTTTTAATGTAATGTCGGTGTTCTACCATATCATTAATGCATGCCTGGTGCGAAAGCACCCCCTGCCACACACCCTTTGGGTGGCTTGCAGGGTATGACGTAGATGTAGATGTAATGTGAGTGTTAAGGATCGCAAGGATTTCATTAGTCGTACGTGTAGAAATTTTAATAGGGTATAGATACTATAATACTTTCAGGATGAACGTTCATGAACGCAAAAATCCTCACAAAAAGATACCTGAAGTCACTTCTTTTATAGCATGATGCACGATGATGCTAACTTACCCCCTGTCACACACTTTTGAAAAGGCTAATTAAAATATTGACGTTAATATCTTGCATGTCATACCGCAACTCGCATTCGGAATTAAGGTATGACTAAACAATGCTTTCACTGAGACGAAAATTTTAATATATGACGATTCGAAAATCCTTTCGCAGTAGCCAATGCAGAGCATATAATTGGTTTGAAAAGAAGCCAATAAAACAATTTATTGGGTAGTGATTTTAGGTATTCCATTTTGCGAAATTTTAATGGTAACTTCAATAAATCGCATAAAACATTTCAGGTGGTTGGAGCGATTTTCTTAGCTGTGCAAATTGGCGTGAAACTTTGTATGCGCGTTCCTATAGTAATATTTAAAGACAAAAGCGAAAAAAATTGCAGGTAACCCATTCGGTTCCCGGGCAATTTAATGCTATATTAGCATGTAGCCTTATGGCATTGGCATGTATTTCAAATAATTCGATGATACATGCACAGATTTACTCTATGCGCAAAACCATACGTTTCTTTTGGTTGTAATGCTTCTAAAAAATATCAAGATATAACGCCGAATAAAAAACACGTATCCACGTACGATTTTAGCTAAAATTTCGAATTTCGTGATTTCCGTAAGAAAAAGTTATAACAATGCTTTCATTGAGACGAAAATGCAAAAAATATAACTCTCGCATCATTTATAATAAAACATGAACGGTTATTCCCAACATATAAACAGCTGTGCTTGAGTAAACATCTACATCTACATCTACGTGATACCCTGCGAGCCACCACGAGGGTGTGTGGCAGGGGGTGAAGATCACCAAACATGCACTATTGACATGCAACTAGGATATTTAATGAAGGCATGCTAGATAATGGGGTCACATGCAGCTAGATGGTTAGTATCTACATATAAAGAAAGGGGTTACTGGTTGTTATAACATGCGTCATGCACTACAGACTACTCTAACTATATTTCACCTACCTATCCCTTTGCTACGCTCCCTATTGCTCTCTCTTATAGTACGAGGGAAAAATGACATTTTAAATCTATCGGTGCGACAATCTATCTCTCTAATCTCGTTAATATGATCAAACCTAGCATAATACGCAGGGGTTCTCAATATATATCTAACGTCATCAGTGAACAAATCTGTTTCGAATTTACTTAAAAGGTTTAACCTAAATTTTAACCTGCGTTCTGATAGTAATTCCCATCCTAGTTCGTCTATTAACCTCGTAACACTAATACAATTATCATAACGGCCTTTAACAAACCTAGCGGATCTCCTTTGCACACTCTCTAATTCTTTGATCATACCTTCCTCGTACGGATCCCATATACTAGCGGCATATTCTAAATGAGGCCTGACAAGTGTAAAATAGCTTCTTCCTCGTTCTCTCTCATCGCATTTGCCTAGAACCCTTTTTACGAATCCTAATCTACGGTTTGCTACACTAGTTACTTCCCTGATGTGTTTCCCCCATGACATGTCTTCAGTGATGGTGACGCCTAAGTATTTAATTGAATCTACGTTACATATTTTGTTTTCCTTGATGCAATAATTATTCCGGGGAAAGCCACTCTTTTTCCAAAAATTCATAATCGCGCATTTCTTCAAATTCAATTCTAGTTGCCATCTATCACACCAATCATCAATCGCATCTAAATCCTTAGCTAAAAACTGTCTGTCCTCTTCATTTCTAATTTCCTTATACACTACTGCATCATCGGCAAAAAGACGGAGCTTGCTATTTTTTACTACTGTATTCAAGTCGTTTACGTACAGAAGAAGTAAAATTGGGCCTATCACGCTTCCCTGGGGAACACCTGATGTAACTTTCACTTCGCCGGAGCTGACACCATCTAATACCACCCTTTGAACGCGTTCATGTAAGAAGTCTCCTATCCAGCCTACTATATTACTATCTATTCCGTATGATGCTAACTTCGCGAGTAACTTACAGTGGGGAACCTTGTCAAAAGCTTTTCTAAAGTCAAGAAACGCTGCATCTACCTGTACGTTACCTTCTCCGGAAACTAAAATATCGTGAACAAAAAGACCTAATTGAGTTTCGCAAGACCGTCCTTTTCTGAATCCATGCTGGTTTGTTATTAATAAATCCTGGCTGTCGAGGTGTCTCATTATTGATGTAACTATGATATGCTCTATAATTTTACATGATAATGACGTTAATGATATTGGTCTATAATTACATGGCTGTTCCCTATCTCCGCTTTTATAAATTGGGGTCACGTTTGCTATCTTCCAGTCTTTGGGAACCGCGTGTTCTTCGAGGGATTTGTTAAATATTACTTTAAGATACGGAGCTATTTCGAGGGCTAATTCTTTATAAACACGAGCTGGAATTTCATCAGGACCTGAGGACTTGTTCGGGCTAATGTTACTTAGTAAGAATACGATTCCGCTACAAGATATATCGATTGGGGGCATTGGTTTTTGAAATTGGTCTGGTATGGTTTCGCGGAAACTATGCATAGATTGATTAAAAACACTCTGAAAAAAGTAATTCTGTAAAAGTAAGTAAAGTGGGATATAAGAATTTTTTTTCGACTTAATGGCCGGTTCTAAGAACATTTATATCTACATCTACGAAATACAGTGCAAGCCACCACCAGTCTACGCGGGTACGCGGGTTTTAATGTAATGTCGGTGTTCTGCCATATCATTCATGTATGCCTGGTGCGAAAGCACCCCCTGCCACACACCCTTTGGGTGGCTTGCAGGGTATGACGTAGATGTAGATGTCTATCGAGGGAACGTTGAAATCACCACCCATAATAATAATACATTCGTTATTTTGAATAAGGAAATGCTTCACCTGTCTTGCTAACTGCAAAACTGTGTTTAAATTTTAATTGGGTGGCCAGTGAAATGCGCATATAAAAAGTCTTTGGCGACGAGCACTTAATGGAACACCACACACTTTTATATCATTTTCTGGAAATATTTCGGCTCTACTTAGGATATCACCTTTTACAGCTATAAACACACCACCTGCTCTCGCTAATCGGTCTTTTCTATACATTGCGTAAGATTTTGGAAAGATCTCGCTATCCGAAATTTCACTCGACAACCAGCTTTCTGTTCCAATCACTACATCGGCGTCCCTTCTTAATATAATATGGTGAACCTCGGGGACTTTGTTTTTTATACTACGGCCATTGACGACCAAGTAGTTTCCATTTAGTAATGATTTCATTAGTTCATACCGACAGATAAAATTTATGAAAGTTTAGCTGATGAATAATTGCTAATGCAATTAACAATTATTCAGTGAGAGTAAAAAACTGCTTATCTGTCTTTAAAAAACTCTTTAATCTAGTAGTTAAGTCTCCAAGCGGTTCATTGCGCATCCGCCGTCTTGCCATCTTAAGGAATTCATAACTCCATGCCATAAGTTATTGAACCAATAAATCTATCGAATGTTTCTGCAGCACTTACTGAATGGTCGCCATGGCCAGTGTATGGGATCCATATGAAGCGGGTTTGATATCATTATTAGATCACGTGCAGCGAAGAGGAGCTAGGTTTGTAAAACGATGCTATGATAAGTGTACTAGTTTGTCTGGATTGTTAGAAGAATTGGGATGGGAATCGCTATCACGGCGTAGATTAAATTATAGGCTTAACCACTTCGCTAAATTTCAGGAAAAACATTTAACTGACAAGTGTCAGTCAGATGTAGATGACGTAGATGTAGACTAATGGGTCCCATTACTTTATACAATTCATACGTGCCGTTCCTGCAACTGGGCATTAATCGAAAAGTTATTCAAAAGTGCACTCAATGAGTCACGATTCTCGCTCCAACCGCCTTCAAACACGACCAGCTTTCAAAGCGCGAGCCTCATCATCAGGTCAACTGAGGCTGCGGTCGGGTTTTTGAGTGGTTTATGTAGCGTAGTAAAAGTTACTATTAAATTTTCATAAAATAATCCACTTCCTGCAGCACAGCCTTGAGTTGGTTAGCCCAGCGCAATGCAGACATTGATATGCACTCTCTTTCAGAGAGTTCATGCCAGGGCACACAGGTGCACGGACACTTTCTCACCCTAATTGCCCCCTTTCTCCACCTCTCCCCCAATAAATATCCCGCGCCTTAGGAAAGAGAAGGGGAGTGTGTTCATGGGTCCCGCACCACGACTTGGCGACCCCTCTCCGAGTTTGATCGGATCAAATCACTCTACAAACTTTTCTAATAAATCAGCCTCGCTCCCACCATTTCCACAGCAATGACGGGGACAGCCGTGAGCTGATAAATTATATTCAGTGACTGGGCAAAATGAAAAATACCCGTTTTGAGTCGATCTCGGTCGAAGAAAGAGAGATCAGAAAAAGGTAATTGTTCTCTCTCTTCATTTTTTTCGTCCTATTCGTCTAAAAAAAATGGGTCTCCAAAAAGGTCGTCACTTTAGCGCATGTGGCTAACATAACCATGTTCCCATGCAACTCATTTCAACCAAGTCCATCGACACAATGACCTGGGGAACACTTCATTCCATGGTTGTGAGCTACGTCTATACAATGGACTCGAGTGGAAAATTGAAAGGAAATCATGAAATTGAGATAATCCAACACCTGCAAAGGACGTGTGTGGCAGGGTACGATGTTTTAAACCACTATGCACCACACTATATCCTAATAATGTTATTTAAGCTAGGAGTGTTCACTCATTCGCAAAAATCCTGATAATATGTAACAGGAGGTGAATTTTCACCCAAGTGAAAGGCCATGATGATAGTCTCGTTAAGCTAAATCTAAGCCTAGGGAAAAGTCTTTCTTGTTGGTGAAAATTCACCTCCTGTTACGTATCATCAGGATGTTTGCATGTTCCCTGTATGGTTCTTGTGTCACGTTTACGCAGTTACATTATAAAATAATTTAGTGGTCTCTGTAGCATACCCATTATGTGGTGCAAGTTAGTGAAAGCAGATTTCTTCACTGGAGTTCATGTTGGTGATATGTCACCCCCGGAAAAACACCCTTGTGGTGGCTAGCAGGGTAATAAGTAGATGTAGATGAAGCCTCCGAGTCTATAGGGGCTCCCACCTTTATACCTCTGAAAGTTGTGAAATACTAAATGTTCGCACGTAGGAGTTATTAACGAAGCGTGCAACGTTTATTTGTATTATATTAATTTTTTTGGTTGAATCATTATGGCCAGGGTCATAAATGCTCGCGGTGTATTCGAGGTGTGGCCTAACCGGAGTGAAGCAACATCTCTCCTTGACTTTTTCATCCGAATGTAGCGTCCGAGCGAAGTACCATCATGTATTTCTAATAAGCAAACCGCATCAATACGTTCTTTCATGCAAATCCCACGCACACCAACAAAATTACAAAAATAAAAGCGCATTACCTTGAATGGGAACTGTCTAGTAGATGAGAGTCTCAAACATCAGAACGGTAAAATAAACCAATGAACGTGTTAGCATAGCGGTTCAGACACGAGCGAAAGCAGGTCCTCATAAAATGGCTAGAATAACATCTTAGTAAATTCACCACAGTTTACTTCCTGCGAAAGTCCTCACACAAATGCTCTACCTAAACTGTGGGTGGAGTAAACTTAAAGTTTTCAGATACAGTAAAATATCTTGGTATTACCTTAACTTCTGATATATCATGGGGAACACACATACAACACATATGCGGCACAGCATTAAAGAAACCAGGCATTGTTAAGCGTATAATAGGAGGGTTCTCGTATGAAAAAGTCAAATAGAGATGCTACTTCGCTCTGGTTGGGCCACACCTCGAATACGCCGCAAGAATTTTGGACCTGGGCTGAAAGATTTAACAAAATATTCATAAAATACAAAGAAAAGCAGCACGCTTCGATAAAAACTGCTACGAGCGAGCATATAGTATATCACAACTTTGAGAGGGATTAAGGTGGGGGCCCCTAGAGACTCAGAGGCAACACGCCAGGATTAAGTTGCTTGAGAAATTCAGAGCTGGTGTGTTCCAGAGCGACACAGAGAATAGTACCATGACGCCTCACCACATCTCTAGGTCTTACAGAAGCGATAAAATAAGAAAGATATATTGCCGAGCAGATAGGAGAAAAAACTCGTTCTTTCCGCGCGCAAAAAGCGACCACAATAAAAACTGAGTTCCACAATATACACTCCCATAATAAACGTCACCACTTCACCTCCCAAAACATTAGCCCTTACATCTGTACATGGCTGGTGTCCCAACACCCCCTACCATCTCTAGGTCGTAGAATAACGTAGAATCATTTAATCATTTTAACGTAACATAACGTAGAATCAATTAAATACTTAGGCGTCACCATCAGTGAAGACATGTCATGGGGGAAACACATCAGGGAAATAACTAGTGTAGCAAACCGCAGATTAGGATTCGTAAAAAGGGTTCTGGGCAAATGCGATGAGAGAGTCCGAGAAAGAAGCTATTTTACACTTATCAGGCCTCATTTAGAATATGCCGCTAGTATATGGGATCCCTACGAGGAAGGTATGATAAAAGAATTAGAGCGCGTGCAAAGGAGATCTGCTAGGTTTGTTAAATGTCGTTATGATAATTGTATTAGTGTTACGAGTTTAATAGAAGAACTAGGGTGGGAATTACTATCAGTACGCAGGTTAAAATTTAGGTTAAACCTTTTAAGTAAATTCGAAACCGATTTGTTCACAGATGACGTTAGATATATATTAAGAACCCCTGCGTATTATGCTAGGTTTGATCATATTAACAAGATTAGATAGATAGATTGTCGTACCGATAGATTTAAAATGTCATTTTTCCCGCGTACCATAAGAGAGAACAATAGGCAACGTAGCATAAGGGATAGGTAGGTGAAACATAGTTAGAATAGTCTGTAGTGCATGATGCATGTAATAACTACCAATAATCCCTTCCTTATTATGTAGATTTTAACCTGTACTATACCGTAGTAACTAATATTCTATTGTAATAACTACTGCAATTACTTGCAATAACTAATAATCTACTGTAGTAACTAATAAACTATGACCCTATTTTCTAGCATGTCTACATTATATATCCTACTTGCATGGCAATAATGCATGTTTGGTGATCTTCACCCCCTGCCACACACCCTCGTGGTGGCTCGCAGGGTATTACGTAGATGTAGATGTACCACTTGCCCATACGGTGGCTCGCAGGGTAGTATGTAGAAGTAGATATTACCAGATAAACCCAATTCCGGACGAAAAACTGGATAACAAATCGGAATCGCGAACAAACGAAGGATTGAAGCGAACCAAACTATCCAGAATGCGAGAAATACACACCTTATGGGAGTCGCTGCCAGGGGGAGACTTTACCTGGCAAATCAACCAGAAAGTTGCACGCTTCACTTTGGCGGCAAACTTCGTGAATTATGCCAAGAGGAAATTGAGCCAGTAATTTAATTCATGGCAGGAGAGCATAAAAGACTTTCCAACTGGGAGGTCCAGCAGTATTAGATCTACCTTTGATCTATGGTAATTCCCTTCCCCTACTAGGGAGCAGTCGAAAGGGGGGGGGGGCGGGACTGCGTCATTTTCCCTCGGACTTGGTAGCATATGCCACCTTACCTCGCTCGTGAACCTTTAGTTTATCCCCCTCCCGGGAAGAGTTGAAAAGATTATGAAAAATAGACACGGAGACTACAGAGGAACAGGTGCACAATTCATCAAAAAAGAGCCTGGAGTAGGGGGCTTATAAAGCTTGGTGTGTGGGGGCAGTTTCATTTATATAGGCTCTCTCAAGAGCTGGCACTAAATTAGCTACTTTTTGCACCACCGCGAAGAGTTACAACTGGTTCTAGAGTTTTTACTGAGCGATAGAAGTAAAAAAAAAATCGTAAACATTCATCTAAAGTAATTTAATTTTTGTAATAACCATTTTCTGACAAGTCATTTACGAATTCGGAGCATGGATGCCTAATTTGATTACTCTGGCATAAATTATACTATTTTTGTACAATTGTTATCACATACTCTCTAAACGCTTTGAATTTACGTATATTGTAACATCCGGAAGTTAGTTGTAAACGCAATAATCTTTCCACATTTCGACTATTGCTGTAGTATGATATGTAATATAGACGAGGATAATAACAGCAAACTTCAAGTAGCAATGAATGCTTCAGTACGATTTATATGCGTCCTTAAAATTTGGGAGCATATAAGTGAGGCATACACAAATCTCAGATGGCTAAAAGCACGTGAAAGACGAGTCTATTTTACTTTAATAACGGCATATAAAATTCTTAAGTCTGGATGTCCGCCTTATTTGTTCAACAAATTTGCCTTTAAAATAAATGTACGTTCATAAATATTTACAAATTTTTAAAATATTGTACGTGTACAATAAACAACGTTCTACAAGAACTCATCTTTCCGATCTATTGATCCCACACCATCGTACAGAGATGTATCATAGATCGTTCATAGTGTCTATTTCCCGCAGATGGAATTCACTGTCCGATGATGTTAAAGCATGTGGATCCATCGCAAGTTTTCGATTTGATAAATTCCAACATGCTGAAATTAAAAGTGAAATTTATTGTTGTATCTTTTGGATTATAATATATTATGTAATATTATGTACACATTCTCATTCACTCTATATAATATTATGTATACATTTATTCAGGAACTTTGAGTTGTATTCTTTGCAGTTGTTCATTTATCAATGTCTAAAGGACATGAGTCCACCACAATAAATGTTTATTATTATTATTATTATTATATTATATTATTTCAATAATTCAGTAGCCTATGATACCCTTTTCTTTATCTCAGCTCTTTAAGTTAATTACTGCGCACAAATTATATCAAATCGTCTCAATAACGCGTCTCCAAGGCTTCATCGAAGACGTAAATAACGTACTAAAAACTCCGTGCTACTTTGGTAGGCTTTTGTTTGTATACATCTACATATTACCCTGCAGGCAACCTCAAGGGACTCCTCCAAGTATTTTTTCTTTCTCCTTCTTCTTCTTTCGCCGATGAAAATTGAGTGAGGGGTAAGTACTTTTATAAACATCGAAAAATCGACTACTCGATGTTTTTAGTCGGTGTGGCACCCATTAGTCTATCTCTATGACTTCGCCCACCCCGAAAGGGAATGCCGGGATGGGTATTTATTCAGAGGTACATGATTCCAGGGTAGCAAAAAATCATTTTTTCAACACTGTTATGAATCATTTTTGTAGTATATACCGACATGTAATTATCACTAGGTATTATTTTCAGGACATTTATGAGCCTATTTATTTTCACTCAACATTTATTTTCCGACGAAGTTAGCAATATTTCACGAACTTCAATATACTACTGTAGATTAGATCATGAGAATAAAAGAAAGGAAATTGATTGTAGAACAGACAGGTTTGAAATGCCGTTTTCCCCTTGATCGATAAGGGACCAAAATGACTGCTCCATGTCTTTAAGTAGGTTAGTTGACAGGTAGTGTAGCTGATTAACTCATATGCACCCTAACGCATGTTTCTAAATCTGCTAGAGTAGTGCTAACACCATGTTTTGCATGGTCCCTGCATGACTCTTGTATTAGGTTTATATAATTACGTGATGGATTATTTTAGTAATATTTATAGCATTTGTTGCAAACTCTTAGCGTAGTTGTTGTTGATACAATTAAATTGCTTCACTATAGTTCATTTTGGTGATAGGTCATTCTCTGCCAAACACCGTTGTGGTAGCTGGCAGGGTAATAAATAGATAGATATAGATAAGTCCCGAAGCATCAGCGCAAAAAAATATCGCCGATAAAAAATACGTGGACTCTTGGACCAGACCGAATCACGCGACGCGCATCGCCTCCATTACGAGCGCTGACCGAACACGCGTGTTATGGACACGGCCGGACGCTCCCTTCCTATTCCCTCGGAAGCGAACCGCTACGCCCTCGCCCGACTATGCGCGCTCGATTATAAAGAGACCAGTTGAGGGCGGAAAAACAAAAGAAACGACCGGGGCGGAGACATTTCCCGAAATAAACATTCGAATATCGTGGGGAGGGGAGCGTGAGTAAGCATGGCGTACGTGAGAGAGGAGTATGCCCTCGGCGACGCTCCGGCTAAGAGTGTCCGTTCCCCAGAGTTGAGTATTTATAGTGGCCTTCGTTCACTGTTCCATACGAAGTGACGTCAAGATTGGGGGAGTGGGGGGGGGGAAGAATCCGCTGCACCTGAGGGCACCGGCTTGATTTTCCTGAGCACTGTTTCCAAAGCAGCGAATCCCGCTCCTCGCCGCGCCATAGCAGGAACCATTTGTACGTAAAAATGAATGAAAAAAATACTCAACACAATTGGAATTATATTATGTCCACCTCGACAATGATTTGTCCAGGCAACGGACTTCGCAGGTGACAAATAAGTTTTTAAAACCGACCAATTCAGGATCCTTACGTCCATTTTGAGAGTGGTAGAAGCCACAGGTGTACAGCGGTGGCCTAATATTCGCTAACATCTACATCTACGAAATGCCGTGCAAGCCACCACTGTGTGGCACAGGGCGATTACACACCAGGCATGCAACACTCATCCTAGCTCAAATCAGAACCGCGCACACTCGCTTGGATGCTAGGCGCAGGCCAAAAGCAGTCAGGATGACATTATGCGGTCAGACCACAAACTAGGAGAGTGCTAGGCAAACGAATATGCTACCATTCGGTATAATATTTACAAGTATTGGTTAGTATCATTAATGCCACTGACGAATAGTAATTCAAGGCACTTAATCATGCAGGAGCTATATCTTGCCGGATATTTAATGTGGGGTAAATAGCAATGATGCTAATGATGCTCAGACATTTAGCACAAGTGCAAAACCTACTTGACCCAGTGAGGGTCAAAGTTTCCCAAAAATTATCTATCGCAACTAACTCGTCAATCAAGCTAAAATCAGGCAATAAATAGGTAATATCAAAATGCTTTAATCGCCACCCGGGTTTCGCCGTAGAACGTGCATTACTTCGCAGTGTACAGTTCGTGGAGATCTCATCGTAGTCTTCCACCAATAAGCCTTTAATTCCACCAGTTTCGAAGTTTTAAGGCTCTATCCGGCCAATATTAATTTTTCTCCGCCGAAAGAAGGAAGGTGCAATACGAAAATAATCTCCGCGAGAAACAAAATTCCTAGTCTCCAATATTCTCGACTCAAATGGATTCATTTCTCATAGCAACATTTAAACAATCTATTTTAAATATCATCAACATAAGTCCTACAGGTATTATCATTCCTAGGCATTCCTATAGGATTTTTTGAGGAGGCCTTTGCGACAAAATCTCGGCATGTCCCGCAAGCAACAAGAGACCATTGCAGCAGCCATTGAGACTTTAAAGTTAGGGTTTCCAATACATACTTAAGCCAATCACTTTCTTTACTCTCAAATTTATCTAATTTCCTGTTCAGCAAATACTGACATCAGTGCTATTGCACGACTCGCAAAATTCCTCTTATTTTTTAACATTAATGTAGTCGCAACTACATTGACTCTTGTAATTTTCAGAACATTAATAGCGTAAAAGTGTAGTTCACGCGAGCTGAAAGTCACCTCCAGACAGGCGTTTGCAGGTTCAACAACTACATCTACTTATTACTCTGCAAGCAACCACAAGGGTGTTTGGCATGGGGTGATGTATCACCAACATCAACTAGAGTGAAGAAATTTACTTTCATCAACATGCGCCACACTATGGGTATGCTACAAATGCTACAAAAACTATTGAACTAATCAATTATGTAACAATGTAAATGCGATACAGGATTTATGCATGGATCATGAAAAACATGATGTTAGCACTCAATAGATTTAGAAACATGCATTAGCGGGAATATGAATTTACCAGCTACACCACCAGTCAACTCACCTAATACAAAGTCTTAACCCATAATCGACCGCGGGAAAATCGAATTTAAATCTTTTTTTCTACAATCTATTTCCCTAATTTATTTCTCATGATCTGATCTACCATAAAATGTTGGAGTTCGTATGATATTGATAACTTTGTCGGAAAATGAATTGGGTTCGAAAATATATAAATACATTTATGTAGTCCAAAATGTATTAACACTTGTAGTATTTTAAACATAAATAGAGTAAAAATTTAGTTCTCACGAGTGAATAGTCACCTACAGACAAGTGTTTGCAGGTTCTAGCCGATTCATAAATTACCGCGTTTTCAATAACATTGAAAATATAGTGCAGTTGATGTTGGGAAACCTCATCCTCCGACACACACCCTCGATGTGGATTTTAAGTTACTATGCAGATGTAGATTTTTCAAGAACAATTCCGCATCCTTACTGAAGAAAGGCGAGGCCCCGGTTCGTTTCCCAGATGATTCTCAAGTTTCGTACATCGGAGGCGGGACCCCTCGGAAAAAGACACCTAGAGTCCGCCAATTTCCTTTATCCTGTTGTTTCGCACGTTCCAATGCAAAAGAAAGATCAAGTTAAGCGAAAAGGGGGGTTGCCAGGGGGTTTTCGGCTTCCGAAACCCGAAAAACCATTCGTCCCTTTTTCCTCCACCCACGCGAACACATGGTAGCTCACGGTGTTGGTGTCCAGGACAACGATCTGGAACAGAAATTCTCTCCTTTTACCGCCGAGAGGTACGGCCGAAAACGGCCCGGACGACATTCATCGCATTGTTGCGCTACATTACAGCTGCATTTCGGCCGGGTGTATTTCCGACGGGCCGGGCGGGAGAGCGAGGGAAAAGAACGAGAGGAGAGGACCAGTGTTCGGTTGAAGAACCGAAAAAAATGCGTCAGTTCCGCCCTTGGAACATTTCGTGGAGAGATGAGGGAGGGAGGGAGGGAGGGGCACCCTCCTCCCATTCCCCCTGGCCCTCGGCAAAACGCCCACAATGACGTGTAACGAGATTACAAACGAAGAGCGTGCGGCCTGTCTCGTATTAAGCGGAACGAGAGGAGTGCGGATGGGTTCCGCGTGGGTCTTGTCCCCGGCGCGGTGTAGGGACGTGGGACGGTTCGCACAAAGGCGAGCAAGCGTTGCTCACTTTCCTCATCGTTTGGTACCACTAATGCATCGTTCAGACCGCCATCGCACGAGCACACGTACGCCATGGATTGTAGTGTGAACGAGGCACATCGTTACCCTCACCACGGTATCGCGATGAAAAAGTAAAGAAGCGAAAGAAATAAGGAATACCATATTTCTGTGGTGCTTGGTGTCTTTTAAAATGTTTTTTTTTCAAGCAAATGATACAATTCTATGCTTATTCATTAAAGTAACATCATCTGCTACGCCTTAATGATAGTCTTTGATTCTTTATCCTCATTCATTTTCAAAACAGAATTATTTCAACAAAAAGTTATCGACATCCTACGAAGTCCAGCACACTACGGTAGACCAGATCATGAGAATAAAATAAGGGAAATAGATTGTAGAACAGATAGGTTTGAAACGTCGTTTATCCCGCGATCGATAAGAGACCATAATGGATGCGTTAAGATTTTGAAGTAAGTTAGTTGACACACCGAAAGAAAAATATTCTAAAATGTAGAGGACAGTTCCTCTTTCCAAATCCTCTCAAAATTTCCTCTTACTTACAGAATATTCCTCTTCCCTTAAGAGGATCTAGGTTTGCATTCTAGATGACGTTCCTCTCCCAATATTCCTCTCAATACAAGACTATTATTCTTGGATTGAGAGGAATAAAAGGATTAAAAGTAAGATGTCATGTCTGAAGTGGAAAGGAACACAGGGTTGGCATCCAGTATCAACAGAAAAGCTATAGTCTTTTAAACCGTAATTAGGGGAGATGAGGCGAGCGCCGCGAGCGGCATTTTGTGCGTGCAAAATGGCATCGTGCTCTGTATTTGGCTCCCAAAACAGAATAAATCAGAAATATAAACAACAGTTCTAGAGTTCTAGTTCCAGTAGAGGAATTTTTGAGAGGATTGCTCTTAAAAAAAGAGGAAATTTTGAGAGGAATCCTCTGGATTGTAGAGGATATTACCTTCTCTACTGAATACGATCCTCTAAGTATGAGAGGATTCCTCTCTGGAGAGGAAATTCCTGTAATACTTAGAGGAATACTTTGGTTACCTTATAGTAGCGGAAAATCCGTTAATATATAGAGGATTTCGCTAATTTTAAGAATACTTTTTTTTCGGTGAAGGTAGTGTAGCTGATTAATTCGTAACGCATGCAAATGCATGTTTCTAAATCTGCCGAGTGGTGCTAACACAATGTAAACAAAATCATGATGGACATTCAAAACGGGGTGAATAGTTGATAATGATGATGTTTTTAATATGAGTACAAAGTCTACCATACAAATGAGAATAGGAGTATCATAGAGCTGATCTATCGCAACTATTATGGTCCCTTATTGTGCGAGAAAAAAGTCACTTTGAAAGACTATTTGAATCTCTAAGGAAGCATGGAAACGTATGCCGGTTCCTTCTGTTCCTGTGAATTGCCCGTGATTAATGTACGATGAGAGTAGAATGAAAATGAGTTCAAACGTGAAAATAAAACGATTTAGGACCCATATTCGTATAATATTATTCATGTAAGATTTTTTCCTCGTCTACGAGTGAGGAATGAGTACTGAAAGTGTATGTAGTACGAGTGTAGAATTTGTACTGAGGTCGATGGCCAGCAAGGCATCACGTAGACCTATTTGTATGGAACTTGATACAGTGCAGCATCGCTCTGACCTACTCCAAAGTCCACCCCCTCTGCATACAAACCCGCCGCAAATCCGTTTGAACCTCCCCGGAAGAGTCGGGCTCCGAGCCGGCGCGGCGGTATCCCGTTGCCCCCACATCACCCGTGCGGTCGCGGTTTCGAACCCCGGAGATCTGAGATGTCTCGATCCGTCTCACGAAATGCGTTGACCCTGCCGCCATCACCCAGAATAAGTCTCACAGTCATTGACCACGGGGGTTCACCCGCTAACTAGGGAGGCGAATTTTTTTTTATAGAAGGTTGCGACCGAATGGGAGTTAAAAGAGGGATTTCCCTTCCCTGGCCTCTTAAAAATGAACGGTCTTCATCACGCGGGACTTGAAGCGATTGCTGAAGAGGGGCGCCCATCTGCATCCCGTGAATGGCATCACGTGCAACAATGCAGCGACGAGTGAGCCCTGCCGTGGAGGGATTAAATAATCAGCGAATATTGTCCGTGACGGGGGAGTGAAAAGAAATTTAAATACCTACCCGTTTCAAATCGGTCTCATTCCATCGCCTTAATTCTCCTCCGTTTCTAGCATGGAAAAAAAACTCCATAATCCTGAGTCCCGAGACTCGGCTAAAGAGAAAACCCTAAAGGTTATGCATAAACTCGAAACTGTACATAATTCACGTTACATCTACATCCCAGAAGAACATGATTTAAGGTAAAATAGAGGGAAACGTACCCAGAGGAAGACCCAGGAATAAGTTCATGGACAAAATAATGAGGAAAGTATATAGGAAGATATGCCTTCCAGAATACATCTCCCAGAACAATATGATTTAAGGTAAAATTGAGGGATAAGTCCCCAGAGGAAGACCCAGGACTAAGTTCATGGATCAAAGAGAGAGGAAAGTGTATAGGAAGAGATACCAGGAGGTAAGGGAACTGCCATTAGATAGGGAAGGGTGGAGGGCTGCGGTCAACCAACCTTAGGATTGAACGACAAATGATGACGACAACATTTCAACCCACGCCCTACATATATATCTACATTCACGAAGTTCCGCACAAAACCTAGGGCGTGTGGCACGGGGTGATTCCACACCAGTCATTCAGGATTCGTCTCAGTTCAATTAAGAACACTGCGCGTTCTCCCGGCCGCTAGGTGCAGATCAAGAAGTAGTCAGCTGAGTGATGGGCGGAGAAACCAGAAATTAGAAGTGTTACGTAGACGAACATGTTTAAATGCAGAACACACGCTAGCTCCATCTATATATTACCCTGCAAGCCACCTTGAGGGTGTTTGGCAGGGGCTTACTTATCAACAACATGCACTACATTGCAGAAATTAATTTTCACCTACATGCCCCACACTATAGACATGCTACAAATGCTACAGAAACTTACTAAACTAAGCTATAATGCAACCATTTAGACATGATACAAGAGTCATGCAGGGAACATACAAAACATGTTGTTAGCACCACTCGACAGATTAAAAAACAAGCATTTAGGAGCAAATCAACTAATCATGCTACACTACTTGTCAACTAACCTACTTCAAAGTCTCATTGGCAGTAATTCCAGTCTCTGACCGATCTAGGGAAAAAAGTATCTTCAACCTGTCTGTTCTGAAGTCTATTTCCCTAATATTATTCTCATGATCTGATCTACCGTGGTGTGTTGGAGTTCGTAAGACGTTAATAACTTCGTCGGAAAATAAATTGGTTTTGAATTTAATTAAAGATTGAGTCTAACTTTTAATCGGCGGCCTGAAAGCGATTCCCATCCCAGTTGTTGCAAATAATGATACTATGATGCAACCCTTACCCTTTTGCGTCTCCTATGATACATCGCAAAATGATGCAGATGAGGTGACGAGAATATGGATTCGAGAATCTGAAGGGACCTGAAAAGACCAAATAATCAGGGAACATTGTTCGCGGGAGGGAGAAAAAAAATCCACGAACAAAAAATCGGTTGCGCTTTTAGGCTTAAATTCCTCTCTTGCCTGTCCAGAAGGAATTTACGGCGTAATCTCCAGCCTGAGCTCCCGGATAGTACTAATTAACACATCTGGGAAGGAACAGGTAACTCCACGCAGACTTGGCGAGACGTTTTCGTCTGTGCTTGTATATCTTCCTTGAGGACTTGGAATTGTTTCAGCAACCGGCGAAATTTTAAAACATTGCCCTGGCATCGACAGTAATACACATTTACATTATCGTGAATCTTTCTCCAGGACCGACGCAGAGTTGGCAGAAATCGAAAAAAAAGCTGGCCATAAATTATTTTTTTTTTCACTTTTAATTTTCAATGAAGCAATGGCATTTTATGATAGTAGAGTATCCGGATTACAATATCTCAAAATAAGTTCAACTTAAAGTGTTTTTTTAAATTTCAGCAGAGTTCTTTGAAGTTAAAAAAAAATAGTCACATTTTATCAGCCTTAGTTCGTGAGAACTGTTGGATGTTTTTTTGCTCTTGACGCTTTGTATGATCACGAATTTTTCCAAGATATCATATGAAAGCTTGCATTTTATATAAGAGGTAGATATGATATTTTTTACCTCACATTGTTTTTAAAACTTTTTATTAAACATAAAAAAAGACTTTTTTCACAGAAAGTGAAGAATAGGACGTTATTCTCCTCTGTCGTGACGGAGGAGAATAAAGTCTATTCGGCTTTTCTTCAAACTTTCAAGTCTTTTTTGTTAAGGATGACATTGTACTTGACATTGAAGAGATTACTTGATTACCCAGCTTTTTCAGGAAGATTCGGTCACGAAAATTTCAAGAAATAAATACAACCGATAGAGTCCATCATTCCATTTTTTCCAAAACCTAAACACAGCCATGATAACGTCCTCGCGGATTTTAGCCTGGATAGCTTTCCACAACCGGAAGTTTGAACAAGATATCACATCACATGAAATTCGACAGATTTGGGCACGTCATAGGGAAAAAGTGTCATATATCAAATGATAACAAAATGCCAGTGACTTCCCAAACTGGTAACATAGACGTTTGCCATATAATACCGACTATTTCGCCTGGGAAATATTACTGGTATACAAACATGAGGAACCTCATTTTATAAACTGAGGCATTACAAGCATCGAGTATACATACACATATACAGCATACAGCGTGTCCAAAATTTAACATTACATAGTTTGTATGATTTCTCAATACCTTAATAAAATATACCAATTGATCACCGCAGTAATGCTTACAGTATCGCAAAAAATCTTCCGCTGTGATGGTATGTTCAGTGAATGGCTTGATAGAAATCAGTCAAGTTAAGACCTTAAACGTGTACTTATATTCAAATAACGTACATTGCTCGTGAACTGGCGCGAAAAAATTGCAACGCACACGCACGAAAATGCGCACGCTATAAGAATCGGTAGCATTTCAAACAAGAAGCTTCTCTCCTCCTCCATCTGTCTAGGAGAAAGATTCGCACCAATGGAAATGTGTTTTACCTCCGACGCGGGAGCAATGTTTCAAATTTTCTGACTGAAAAACTTGAAAGTCCTCGAGAAAGAAATACAAACTCAGACGAAACTCTTCCTCCTCAATCCGGCGGACGACTATTGGCCACCCACTTTCAGCGTTGAGCGCGGTACTCAGCAACAAAATTCACCCAGAAGATCAATATGCATTCAATAATCAATGTCACCATTAAAAGAGCAAGGAGAAGGCATACAAGTAAACTCGGACGACCTTATTCGTCTTCAGTCACAGGAAAGCATCCGAAGGACGACGAATGGCGTCTGTTAGCGTTGAGTTTTGAATTCAGCAACAAGATTCAAACAGCATACAGGTAGTTATTAAATAATTTGTGAAACCAATTACAGGCCTCGGGGAATAAATATGAATTAGGACGACAATATTCGTCCTGTCACAGGATAGCACCCCAAGGAGGACTAACGACATCTGTCAGCGTTGAGTGCTGAATGCAGCAACAACATTCAAACAGCACATAAATAGATATTAAATAATTTGTGAAACGAACTTAAGGCCTCGGGGAAGAAATATAATTTCGGACGACAATATTCGTCTCCAGTCACTGGAGAGCACCCGACGGACGACGAACAACGTCTATTAGCGTTGAGTGGTGAATGCAGCAAAAAGATTCAAAGAGTATATTTGTAGATATTAAATAAATATAAAAACAAATTAAAGGTCTCGGGGAAGAAATGAACTCGGACGACAATATTCGTCACCGGATAGCACCCGACGGACGACGAACAACGTCTGTTAGCGTTGAGTGGTGAATGCAGCGACAAGATTCAAAGAGTATATTTGTAGATATGAAATAAATATAAAAACAAATTAAAGGCCTCGGGGAAGAAATATGAACTTGGACGACAATATTCGTCACTGGATAGCACCCGACGGACGACGAATGACGTCCGTTAGCGTCGAGCGCTCAACGCAGCAACGAGATTCAACCAGATGATCAGTAACTGGCTAAATAATCAACGCACAATGTTTGTGAACGGGTGCGAAAAAAAATATTCTCAGTAACAAAACATCGGTGGCGTCTATACGCGTTAATCCTCATCCCGTCTGTCCACGGAGAAGAAAAGATTTGCGCCGGAATCCCTCATCCCTCCCAATGCTCTCGGGAGAGAGAGAGGGAG
Organism: Ceriagrion tenellum; assembly: GCA_963169105.1. Taxonomy (NCBI): domain Eukaryota; kingdom Metazoa; phylum Arthropoda; class Insecta; order Odonata; family Coenagrionidae; genus Ceriagrion; species Ceriagrion tenellum. Next base: position 67,820,442 of record OY720643.1, on the reverse strand, counting down.
TCCCTAATTATTTTGGCGGAAAGGACCGTAGAGGAGGCACTTGCCGAGATTGGAAAGGGGGATAAAGTGGGGGGGGGAGGCGCCCCCGGACCCCTCATCACCACTGACCGGCCTCCACTCCGGACATGAAAACCCACGCACGCGAATCGACGAGCCGACTCCTTAAATTGGCGAGTGGGATGGACGGACAGTGAAAGAGAGGAGAAGGACAAGGGAGAGGAGGTGTCCGAAAAAGCCCGAGGAGCGAAAAAAAAAATAAAGAAAGAAAGGAAAAAAATAACGAGGAGAAGGAGGAGCAGGCTCGAGGCAGGAACGATACGCAAGCTGTTTCTCTTTTTTCTTTCGCAGGCGTCTCGAAGGAGAAAGGGGACGGCGTAATCCGCTTCCTTCGTCTGAAGTGGAAGAAGAAGAAGTTACTCTCCGCAGATCAATTAAAAAGACTTTTAAGACGTGCAGTTTACCCCGGAATTAGTGAGGTAGTTCGTAAGCCATTTGTTCCCACTTCAATTCGATGAAGGTCTGGTACGAGGGCGTTCACAAGAATGGCTTTGAAGGAGGTCAGGTGATATACGAGGACTCAAAGTGTCTGTATCTCGTTCTATAAAAGAAAGGCACTTCTCCACCTTTAAGCTACTGCCGATTGCTCATTGTCGGTTTTGCGAAACATCACGTATTATTTTTCGCCTGAAGAATGACATCAACGAATAACATCCACATACACATGATCATAGTTGACAGGTAGTGTAGCTAATTAATTTCTATGTACCCTAATGTATGCTTCTAAATCTGCCGAATAGTGCTACCACCATGTTTTCCACAATCCCTGCATGACTCTAGTGTCATGTTTTCATGGTTGTATTGTAGATGATTTTTGTGGTTTCTGAGGCATTTGTAGTAAACCGGTGTTGTGGTGCATGTTGGTGAAAAAAATTCCTTCACTATAGTTCATGCTGGTGATAAATCCACCCCTGCCAAACACCATTTTGGTGACTTGCAGGGTAATAAGAAGATGTAGATGATTTTCTCAGGCGCTAGATCTTGGAACTAAGCTCTGCTCTCCCACTGTTGTCAACGAAATGTGCTTAGAGGACTTATTGCCTTTTTATACAAGACAACTATTGCTTTCCCTGACTTAGGGACTGATAGTATTGATGAGTAATTGAAAGTATAAGTTGATTTTTTCTTTTGGTTCTACTATTTACCTACAGTTGTCATTGGGTCTTTTTATCGAAGAAAGCATTTGCGTCACTATAAATTAATCCATTAGGCTATCTGAGCTCCGTTCTAATCGTAATACATAATTCCTGTATCATCTCCTTTACTCACCGTATGGTGACCTCCACCGCATAAACAGACACATTCAAATGAAATGTGGTCCAAGATTTTTTTTTACTTCCTCAGAAAAAAATTAACATGTACACTCAATGTCCCACGGTTACCGTTCCAGTAACCATTAAATAACTGATCGTGATCGTGTATGCTCGTTGATAATCAACGAGCATACAGGCAGTGTGGCAAAAATGGCGGGTGGACTAAGTTACAAGCCGCTAGAGAATAGGAGACTACATTCTAGGCTTAATTTACTTGTATAATTCAGGTCAGACGATTCGCTGTTTGGCGTGAAGGATACTATTTGGACTCCGCGAAACATTTACAGCATTGACATGAATAATTGCGTAATAGTATACATATATAAGTTCTTGTTTCGATCGATTTCCACGTCTACAATGCTCATTTGCATTAGTACTATCTGTTTCCTCCAGCTGGTTGACACATTTAACAGTCAGATTTACTTCAAAATGAAGCCGTGGAGGATTTGTAGCAATTACTATAAAACAAGCGAGGGACATTACAAGGTTTTTACTTTATACCATGGATAGCATGAATGGCTGTTTATATGCTTATAGAGTCAATGTCTAAGAGTCCTTGGGGATCGGGTTGGTGTGGTGGCTAGAGTACTCGCCTACCACACGGGCGTTCAGAGTTCAAATCTCTGCAGAGGCGGATGTTTTTCAGAACCCGATCCCTAATGGTGGGCACTTCAAGTAGAGTACTCCGTCTGTCGGATGAGACGTTAAACCGTGGTCCCCTTGGCGTCTTTCGTTAAGAGCACGCTAATGCCGACGCCGGGTTTCTATCCACCCTTCCTCCCTTACCTATCCCCTATGGCGTAAATGACCTTAGCCGTCGGTCGCCTCTCAAAATATCCAATCCAGTCTAAGAGTCCTATAAAATATCTCGGAGTTTAACTAACTAATGATCTCTCGTGAAACAAACATATTCGGGAAATAACTGGTCAAGCTAATCGTAAATTTGGATTTGTTAGAAGATTACTTGGAACGACGCTACGTGCGACGAAAAAGTTAGAGAAATCAGCCACTTCTCCCTTGTTAGGCCCACTTAGTATACGCTGCCAGGGTTTAGGATCCTCATGAGGTAGATTTAAAAACAGACTTGGAGAGCGCGCAGAGAAGATCGACAAGATACGTGAAAGGCCGTTGTGATAGTCTCGTTAGTGTTGCTGACCTCTTGCAAAAACTTAAATGGGAATCGCTTATAGACCGTCGATTGAAAATTAGACTCAATCTTTTATGTATATTTAAAACCGACTTATTATCAGACGAATTTTTCAATATCTTACGAACTCCAACATACGACGGTAGATCAGTTTATAAAAATAAAATAGGGAAAATTGATTGTGGCACAGAAAGGTTTAAAATGTAGTTTTTCTCGCGATCAATATGAGACCGTAATGGCTTCGTTAAGACTTTGAATAAGATTAGTTGACAGGTAGTGTAGCTGATTTATTCATATGCACCCTGATGCATGTTTCTAAACCTGCCGTGTAGTGCTAACACCATATTTTGCATGTTCCCTGCATGAACCTTGTGTCACGATTATATAGTTGCATTGTAGATTATTTTAGCATTTTCTGTAGCATTTGTAGTATACCGATAGTGTGGTGCTTGTTGGTGAAAGTAAAGCTCTTCACTCTACTTCACGTTGGTGATAAGTCACCCCCTGCGAAGCACCCATGTGGTGGCTAGCAGGGTAATAATTGGATGTAGACGTGTGCTTGCAACATAAGCAGTTAGTCTTATGACTGCATTTTATAGGATTCAGCGACATATGCCTTCGTTTAGTCCCCACGCTATCACAAGAGTCACTTCGTAATCAGTCAGCGAGATGTACAGAGTGCCCCACTTTGAGAGAACCTCAAACCAAATGCATTATTAGGAGTAAGTGTGTTGACTGAAGTTATCTACTCCAGGAAGCGTTCACTTCCCCATTGTGCAATCGTCTATTTAAGCCACCTCGGCATTTACAATCAATGAACCTAAGACGTGAAAACTCTTATATAGGTACCCATCATTTGGGTTGACTCTCCTCGGCGTGAGATAAAATTGTAACGAAACTCGGCGATCTTTAAGTGCAAAATCAAAAAACTAGAGTCTAAAATACGAGCTAAAACCCAAAGTAGAGGAGGTAAAAACAATCTACCCACAAGAAAATCAGGGCCGCTAAAAGGGAGATGATCTCTTCATCTCAAATCATAACCTACAGAACAGAAAAAGTGACATGGGATTGATCGAATTATTATAAGCTGAAACATGTTTTGATAATTTTATTAATTTATAAGTATGGGAAGTGAAAAAGCGTTGTCATTTGCACACGAGATGATTTACAGAAACTATTGTAGTCATGGATCTTAAATTATACTGTACATAATTAATTCATCAAATATAATTCGCTTTAACTTAAAATGGAGATTTAGCTTAGTTACATTAGAGAGAATATTTTCACTTGCCTTAATAACGTACTCCTGAATGACGAATAAAGGTTACTCAGAACATCTGCGAGGTTCACAGAACATAAGGTTAATGCCACCGTTAATATTTCCCACAAAAATAAAAGCCTCTTCATCTTTGTCGAAAGTGATAAATTATGACGATGGGAAAGCGATATTTTTATGGTATTTCACATGAACACGTTATCAGCTTTGGAATAATACCAACGCAATATGGTTATTAAAATTAAAACACATTCATCAAAACCCAACCGATTTGATGGCATTTGATTTCAATCAACGAGAACAATAAAATCTTTCCAGTAATATATGCTTGAATTTATTTTAATATTTATAAAGTAGTCTTATTTTTCACACGTATCAGCCTTTAGCCTTGCCATAATTCATATTAATTGCAACCGGTAATCGTTTCCACAATAAACATCCCTTAAAACAAAACCGACATTTTGATTCTTGATTGAAATTGACAGCCCATCCAAATCTTTTTGTACATAAGTTTTTAGCATCAAGCAAATCGAAGTAATAAATTATATCAATAACACATTCTTCCACTTATCGTGTTAAAGCTCCAACACATTTGCGTTGCTACTCTATTAAGACGAAGTTTTACCAAGGAAGGTCCACGCGTGAAAAGGCGAATAAGAGGTGATACTTTACTTTAGTTAGGCCATATCTTATGTAAGAGTTTCAAGCACATAGACCGTGGACAGAAAAATGTCATCGGCAAGTAAAAATACGAGTATAAGTAATTCCGCACGCTTAAGACGGTTAGAGCAAGTTTTGTATTCGTACAGATTTGCGTGCAACTTTCAAACCCTGTTCTCATTAGTTTTATCAATGGAGAAAAGTTAAAACAAATGTCAAGGAGGCTAAATGCTAGGCTTAAATTACTTGCATAATTCAGGTCAGGCGCCGACAGACATCAATTTTCTTGGTTTTCCAGTCAGCCAAGGGGTTACAGTCGGCGATCAATGCGTAAGAAGTCCAGTGCGATAAGTATGGAATGAGGATAAATCACTTTCAAAATGGAGGGAATTGTTGAAGGAGGGACCCAGAGGAGACGTAAAGAAACGGCTGGTGAAAACTCTAATATGGAGCGTGGCGCTGCATGGGTCGGATACCTGGTCGTTGCGACGGAAGTAACTACGTTGACTTTGAGGCGTTTGAGATGTGGAAGAGGAGAAGGATAGCGATGGTGGGATGGGTGGTGAGAAGGACGAACGAGGAAGCATTGGATGTGGTTGGGGAAGAGAGGAAGCTATTGGCGGAGGTTCGGAGGAGGCAGAAGAGATGGATGGAGGACGTTATGAAACGAGAGAGAATGCTGAGAACGAGAGAGGAAAATAGAGGGTAGAAAGCTAGGGAAACGTGGAAGTGGAAGAAAGAGGATAGGGAGTCTGGACGAAATATGAGGAGGAAGACGATACGAGGATATTAAAGAGGAATCTAATCGCGTAGATGAGTGATAGCAGAAAGATGCGCCAAAATTAGAACGTTAGGATAAGCACTGTCCAAAAACCTACCAATCAGCAGGTAGAATGCTCAAATGAGAGGCATACATCTACATCTACAAAATACCGTGCAAGCCACCACTAGGGTGTGCGGCACGGGGTGACTCCATACCAGGCATGAAGCTAGGCAGGGATGAATGTTATGATATTTAACACTAGTGCAAAAACCTACTTAACCCAGTCAGTATCCTAGACCTGACCTATCGCGACTATTGTGGTCCCTTATTGTACGAGGAAAAATGACATTTTAAACCAATCGGTCCCCTAGTCTATTTCCTTAATCTTATGACAGTGATCTTTCCTACCATAATTGTTTGGCCCTAGTAAAATATGTTGAACGTCCGGCAAAATATAGCCTACATCAAACTTTCGTAAAAGATTTAATCTGTGTTTTTCCCTTCGATCGGATAGAGGTTCCCACCCCGATTCCCCCAACAATTTAGTAACACTGCTACGTTTATCGTAACAATTTTTTATCGAATCTATCTGCCCTCCGCTGTATTCGATCTATAGCTGAAACTAGTCCTACTTCGTAAGGGTCCCATTTACTAGCGGCGAACTCCTAGTGAGGTCTCATAGACTCAATTGCTGTCATCTTGAAATACCCCCTGCCACGCCTCCTTGCAGTGGCTCACAGGGTAGTAAGTAGACGAAGGTGAAAGCAATGGGTCGCCTTGAACTTCAATCTTCTCGCGGCAGAAGTCTCGGGCAAAAGTTTTAGGCCAGATGCAAGATCAAGAGTAATATTGACCGCGGGATTTTCGGGCAGCCGACCAAGAGGAGTTATTAAAACCATCGCACCACGGCATCGATTACCATAGTACTCAGTCAGCCCGACCCGTGTCTTGGCGCCCATCCAATCTCCCATCCGCTTTGCAACTGGCGACGGATAAAATTGATTCTCGGAAATTAAAGCGCCGAACACGGTCCTCTGACGGAAAATCTGTTTTCAGGAGGGAAACAAATTAAAAGAAGAGAGAAACTGGGTCGTATTGACCGAAAAAAGTAGGCGCTTTCTAAATAGGCTAAAATTAATTTCCATAACATATAAAATGAGCGCTTAAAATGTATTCTGAATTGAATTGAAAATATAAATGGGTTTGGACTCAAGAGGAAAAATATGTGATAACCATTAGAGAGACGTTGACAGCAATTTTGGCACACACACACACACCTAAGGTAGACTGAGTGAAATATCGTTTCATCTAGAGATCGATATATTTGGTCTCATTTTAAAGAAAAATATCTCACCCTTCCAATCACACCAAAAATTTAATCCCTTACCACATTACCTTCCGAGATATTTGCCAAAAAAATACCAGCCATTTTACATGCGAAATGGTACGTGGATGCACTCCAGAGAGAGCCAATTTTAAAAATGAGGACTTTTTAGCACTTAAATTTCGTCAAAAAATTAAGTGTGTAGTTTGTATGTTTTCTCGACTATTTTTTCAATTAATCATATTGTCACCACAGTAAATTCTTCAGTATCACAAAAATCCTTTTTGTGATACTGAAATCCGTTATAATAATCCGTTTGTAAAAATAATAAAATAAAAATCCGTTTGGAGGCAGTTCCAAACGTACCGTGTGGAGAAAATAGGTCAAGTTACAATGTCATTCAGATATTTTAATTTAATACTTACCATTTCCGTCATAAGAAACTATAATATTGCATCATTAATAATGCATTATTTCATTCATGTGTCCAACAGCTGGTGAAATTTAAACTTTCTATTCGAATAGAGTCTCCATTGTGACTAGGGAACTATCTTGCACAAACTACCTTAAGACGGCGCCCCTAATAATAATAAGCTAACTTTCTCTTTCAGAACTTGCTAAATAAAATAATGCATTAATACCCACTTACATCAACGGATTCAAATGTTTCACGTTTCTGTTACCATAAAAGAAACAAGTGAGTACTAAAAACTACTTTCATCTTTCATAAACTCTTTAACTTGCCTTGTTGATTATTCAAATTGTTTTAAATGAAAATTGAAAACGACTACACCCAAGATAAAATTAAGCGGAACTCCAAAAATAGATCTTCAGCTACGACGTCCGGTGCAGGTCATCAGCGGGGTGTGTGGCGCAGGGTAACTGCAGTGTAACAGGGTAACAGGGTTTGCCGCTTTTCTTTTTGCTGAGCACAATTAAATTTAAATAGTAACACATTAGCTCAAATGAAACGAATTAGAACCATTATTTTTGCAAAACTGTGAAAGTGATACCAGCAACAAAAACATGCGAAAATATTTCAATCGCAATCAAATAACCTTTTTCATCGAAAAAGAGGTTTAAGAAATGCCCTTTTCCATCGAAACAAAATCGCACACATAATAATATAAATGTACGTAAAAATTCAAAGTTTTTCGTGCAAAAAATTATAAATTATTTGAGTCAGAAGGGATTAACTCAATATAAAAACTCATGCATGTGCCTCCAGAGACTGCAAAAGTGTCAAAATAAGGTGCTTTCATAATGAAATTTCCTCCTCTACATCAAACATTCAGAACTCAATCGTTATGGGGTTCAGTCTGCATTTTTCATACGTCATTAAAGTAAATAGTTTTTTCGTCCATTTTTGAATCACCCACCCGCGAAATAACATTATGGATAATCCCAAAGCAATAAAATGTGAGATACCTATCAATATCATTTTATAGCCCGTTGCAATTATGAACGAATAATTCCGACATTAGGTTTTTACGAAATCAGACAAAGAAGGGAGGATTCCAAAATTTAATGAATGCGGTTAATCTCCTCCCATTCAGCGCGGGCCACGGTGAAAACACTCAAGAGGCACGTGGTAACGAATAGAGGACGCGAGGAGAAATACATAATAGATAAACGCGGCTTTAAAAAAAATTCGTACCAACGAGAACGGATGTCATTGAGTTACTGCCGTTGCGAGAGACGCGGGTCGAAGATCAATTGCATTACTCATCGCCCAAAGTATTCGACCAGCTGCCGGTGAAAAGCGTATAAAATGAACGGGTCCATGATGCGGAGGCATCGAGAGGCGCCGGTCGGACATTCTCTGCAGCAAGTTCTCCCTCGCCCGGCTGGCACAACATCATTCAAAGGACAAAACACCGCCAATGTGGTCAATCACATGGAACGGGCGATTCCCACATCATCCACTCCGCTGAATAAAAAGCAAGATGCATTCGCCACAGATCATAATCTTGATACGCGCGCAGACGGAGAAATATTCCCTGTCTAATAATTCATAATCATTTGAAAGCATCGACACCGAGGCAGAAAACTCACCAGGAGTGGACGAATCGGGAGGGATCACATTCTCTTCTAACGATTCCCTTGAGGAATTATATCTGGAAGACCTCACTCAACGTTCCTCAGTCGCAAGTGTTGAGAAGCGATGGAGATAAAGCGCAATCTCAGAGCTGAGAGCCAGAACTTTCGCAGAAACTGATAAATTCAACGAACTGAGGAACTGGCAGCGTAGTAACTTCAATTGAGTCATCCGTTAGTGATAACACGATATATGAGTCCACAACACAATGGTGTGGGATCCACAGTAAGAAAAAATCGAACCAAGACACTGGTACATCGCCTCAGTTGCTCTATCCAGCTGAGCTATTCTACGTTCTAGAAAATAAAAAAAATCAAACGGGAAATGCACTCATAAGTACCGTGCGTATTATGACTGGAAGTGACCGTGTTTGTGCACGATTAAATTTACTGAGCCAGAATATGCTGGGGCAGCTTAACTGGTTATAGCAATCGGGAAGGTATAGAGGGATCTCAGTTAAAATCCTAGTCAAGGCGAAGTGATCACATTTACCAAACACAACTGCAGAAACAGTAGGGATTTTCAAGAATTTCGATGGCGAATCGCATCAGGTTAATCTGTATCTGAAATATTTAAGAGAGTATTACTGCTACCATAATAACTGCTACCATTCTTATGAAACAAGAAGCTATGATGATGTACACATGCTTACATCTAACCTATGTACAACGATGAAAGGACCTTATTTAATGTGTGCGAAATTATATAATCATTTGCCACTAGCTATAAAAAATGAAAAAAGATTGATGACATTTGAAAGGTTGTTTTTTTGTTATCTTGAGGAGAATTGTTTTTACAAAGTTAGTGACTATTTGACTTCCCGTCATTGATATATATCTGCTTACTTTTTTTCTCTTTTTTTAATGACGTGCCTTATGTACTTACATTTGTAATGGATTTTACCTTTTGTAATGTATCTATTAGGCAAATAAATCTATTCTATTCTATTAGAGAGGCCTTACATGCAAAGAACTGTGAAGTCAGATGAGTGAGCACGTTGTCCTTCCTGACAATGAAGCGATAGCTCACCTAGAGTCAAAAGGATGACCTTATTTATTGGACACGCTATACAATCAATGAGAGATACACACAACCAAAATCACTCGGAAGAAATCTTAAATAATGAAACTTTCCGCAATAAATACAGCTCGTTTTCCGTATTTTTCAGTTCTGTGGTTCTCCCCCTTTTTCAAGTTTACTAGGAGGAAAAAATAGTGAACTTGAGGTGGTTATCACTTTAAATAAAACTGGGTGTTCATATCCCATCGTTCACAGTCTGTTTTGCGGTCATCAAAATATCACCGTTTATCAATTTTGCGTGGAGTCAAGTTTTTATCTGTGCACAAACATATCTGCAAGAGATTATTAATATGTAAGGGATACGAATTTGGGAGGAGAAATGGAGACGTGTATTATGGGAGTTAATTTAGTGGAGCTCCGTTTTTAATGTAGTAGCATTTTGTGCGAGGAAAGAACGAGATTTGTACCTATCTGTTCGGCAGTGTATCTATTTTATTTTATCGCTTCTGTCAGACCTAAAGATGTAGTGAGACGTCATGATAGTATTCTCTGTGTCGCTCTGAAACACACCAGTTATTAATATCTCAAGCAGCCTAAGCCTAGCGTGCAGCCTCCGAGTCTCTAGGAGCTCCCACCTTAATCCCTCTACATGTTGTGAGACATAATATGTTCGCTCGTAGCAGTTTTTGACGTTGTGTGTAGCTTTTCTTTGTATTTTATTTTTTTGTTAAATCTTCAACATCAGGGGCCCAAATGCTCGCAGTATATTCGAGGTGTGGACTAACCAGAGCGAAGTAGTTTCTCTTTCACTTTTTTAACCGAGGACCTTCCCATTATACGCTTAACAAAACCTAGTATCTTTAATGTTGCATCGCATAGGATAAATAAGTATGAGATAATACAGATGAGTTACAAAGAATCACACATAAAAATTTTTTCCGAAGGAAAGAGCCATCGTTTTGCAATAGATAAACAGTGGAACTTAAGCTTCTTATACCACGTAGCTCAACTGAAATGAACAGAAAAGCTTCGTTACAAAGTAGATTAGTCGATACAGTCTTACCTCCAGTTAAAAGTATAACAATGAATACAATACCTCTATTATCGATTAATAACACAGACATTTCTTTACTCGCGACCAATAAGAAAGGAATATTTTCGAATTCTGACAATTCGACTTTAACCATTTAGAAAACGCCACCTGAGAATCACAGTGATGTTAGGAAGGAGAAAAAAATGAAACATCCGGAGAAGTTTTTTGCAAACACATCCAAAAATCGAATCCTAAAGAGACTTCGAGAAAAATTAATAATGAAATTGAGAACGAAAGCCGTGGCGGCTAAGTTGATACGAGACCTCTTTCCACAGGCTACGTGCTAGAGCGGAATAAATCAAGTGCCACTCATGGCGTTTTGAAATAAATCTTATATAAGTATGCTCATTTTTTAATGGCGACGCGTTGACCCTTGCATAAAAATCCCCGAGGAAACGACCAAACACGAGCGAAGAGTGATTGAACTACATCATTAATGGGATGCGATATCAGTGAGAGTAAAAAAAAACACTTCAGATTGATTCCGAAAAAAAAAATATTAGTTTCGGAATTTATACATAATACATCAACCACGATAACTTTTTATCCCGACCCTCATTTCAAACGATCGAGATCTGCTCACGAAAGGCGCGGAATTAATTCCGAACGTCGGAATTCCGAAACTCAATTCAGTCGCCTGAAATTAAAGTGTGCGTAAGAGGCATCGAAAGGCTAAGATAGCCAGGAATTGAGTCGACTCTTCGGGAAGTCGTATTGAGGGAAGTACGATGTTCAAAAACTCGTCCTTTTGTCGGGATTTAATTAAGAACAAACGCGAAAGGGGATTAGTTCATCACCCAGCCCCGCGCTCGCGTACGAAATCAAAAGGCAATGGAGAACACAGACTCGACCGCGCACTCACGATTGCCACTTGATCGAGGAATGAGAACGTCAAGAGAGATTATGTTAATTTCCAGATGAAATTTTCATGAGGATCCCCCATCGCGGAGTGAATTTCTTTTTTTTCTGCCCCTTCCGCACGGAGATTCTTATCCAGACCGGGACAAGTAAGACGAAGTTCTCGATTCAATCAACGAAAATCGTTTCGTTTGGTAATTCAAGGGTATTCCGACTCTACCACAGGGCGTTCAATTACAGTTATTAATCCTATTTAGTCGCACACTTGAAATTTTCCACCAGAGAAAGGAGAAGTATTAAAATCGTCAATTCGAAGAATCGTTCGCTGAAGTTCTACTCATTCGACTCAAGTTTTCAGCTAACAGCTCCATTCCTTCATAATTCCCTATTTTGAGATTGCTCAAAATTTGCTTCAGTAATGCAGTGAAGTTCCGAGAATCAAAGTCTAAGCCCACTGATACCAATAAGGGAGACTGAACCCTTTGGTAATACTGAGGGTCTCTGTGCAACAATTAATTGCGAAGATGGTAAGATCATAATGAATAAAAGTAGGGCAATTTTCCACTATGATACATTTTTATTTTGATGATGTAGTACATCGAAACCTAGGTCGAATAAAATTTATCTACGTAGAAAATTGCCTTCTCTCTTACCATTGTCGCAATTTATTGTTGCACAGAGACCCTTCTTTCGGATGAAAGTTTCGAATTTCGGAAAAAAAAGGACGATTAAAAATTTATCTAAGTAGAAAACTGCCTTCATTCTTAATCATTATGATGAATTCTTCCCACCACATCAAGCCTGATACTTCTCTTGTTGAATGGTAAGTTCTATGTTTTTCCATTCTTCATTTTTTGGCATAACTCTTACTCTACGCCTGAAAGAATCGCTTTTTATTCGAATATCGAACTACTTGCCGAAATATGACATCCACATGCATGAGATGAGCTAGCTTTGGACAGCCACATCATTAAAAATTTATACTTCAGATGAAATGGAGGGTTGGTAAAATGGAACTCGGAGCTATTAAGGTCGCTTAACAAGGTACTTGTACAAACGAATGTATGAAATCTTTCATGATGAAAATTGTTCCGTGCAAAGCGGCAAGTTGTATGATTGTCTGAATGGCAGAACGGGAAATGGAAACCTGCTCCAATTCCATTCATTGTATTGTACAATCTAGGATACTTTGGCTCGTACAATAAAATGTACAGTGTAAAGCGGCCTTTAGAGACTAATGTATTACCCTGATGAAAGAGAGGGTTTTTTCCCCCGGCGTAAGATTTGGGCGAATTCTTCATGGATTTTCGACCACGTCAAGTATCAAACTGCCGCCGCTTCGACAGCTGAAAGTCGAAGGCAGTCGGAAATCGTCGAAATGCGGCAGACCTAAACCTTGTATTGTGGAAAACCTGTGAAGGCTTCTTTTTATTTCATCCCGTCTTTCACAATAATTCTTCCCATTATTTTTTCCAGCCACTGATGCTTACAGGTAGCTGTTCTACCAAATGATGTGTCGAAAAAATTTTTCGCATCCCACTTCATCTACATCTACGTCATACCCTACAAGACACCCAAAGGGTGTGTGGCAGGGGGTGCTTCCACACCAGGCATGCATGAATGATACGGTAGAACACCGAAATTACATTGAAACCCGCGTACCACACATGCAAAGCGCCAATTAAAAATCTAATAACCAAGAAATATTCTATCGTCAATCGTTCCAACATGCAAGGGATACAAATACTACTACTACATATTCAAAATATCATGCATAAATAAGAACGTAGAGAATATCAAGAGAAAGATCTACTGTTTGCCTATTGTCACTGGTCTATTCATATATATCAGTCACTATTCGAACTATTCATGACGACGATCACAGCTGTTATGGTCCCAAATGGTACGCGGAAAAAATGACATTTTATACCTATCGGTTCTACAATCTATCTCTCTAATTTTATTGGCGCGATCTAATCTGCCGTAGTACGAGAGGGTTAATAGTATGTTTTTTACGTCGTCAGAGAAATGCTTTTCCTGAAATTTAGTTAGGAGGTTAAGCCTATAATTTACTCTACGCTGTGATAGCGATTCCCACTCCAATTCTTCTAGCAATCCAAACCCACTACTAAACTTATCGTAGCATCGTTTCACAAACCTAGCTCCTCTTCGCTGCTCGCGATCTAATTCCGATATTAACCCCGCTTCATATGGATCCCATACACTGGCAGCATATTCCAGATGAGGCCTGACGATTGAAAAATAACAACGTTCTTCCACTTTCTCATCACATTTTCCGAGTACTCTCTTGATAAAGCCTAGCTTCCTGTATGCTTGACCGCATATAATAAACCCGCTTAACCAACTTATACTTCGAAGAGTTTGAACTAAATATAATATATATTCGCGTATAAGTCGATTCAAGATGGAGTGGAAGTATTCTCTTTGGGTCGAGAGCATCGACCAAAATCCACGACTCGAATGCATGTCGAAGCGAAAAAATTGCTCAGTCATCCTGAATCGCGTTGGTTTTTTTTCCGAATACAACTGGCCTTTCCGAATGAATTATTATCGCAAAACGGAAGTACCACGGGTATTTGTCAGAGGTATATCCTAATACGAAACTACAACGCAAATCGTACGCATTTCTCAGCGAGTACTCTCCCTCGCTTATCGGGAATCGGGAGCATAGTATTACCTGAAGTCGAACAATTAACTCAGAAAAAGTCACCTTACTCAGTGACACGACCGTAAGTCGAAGGCAGGTTTCCACTAGTCGAAAAAGGTAGAAATTTTTCGACTTATCCTCAAGTACATGGGGTACTAATCGCATCTACTCCGTTTTTCGTAAGAATGACCGTCGACGGTTTCCTCCGACCAAATGATTATCATAAATCTTCCATGACAGCAAATTTCCACAGCTTCTGAGATCATAAATTCTGCCGCAGCGATTGAACAAGTTTCGCCGTTATATTACACTCTATTCCATGCATTCTATGCATAAATGAAACCATCTAAATAAGGCAATAGATTTGCTATAAAAATCTAAAGGCGAATATTTCCAAGACTATGGAGAACAATGAAAATCCTAAGGAGGAAATACGCCTTCTTACGACAATGAAAGGTGTACCGAGAGAAAAACCATTCATTGTAGCAAATTCTAGCAATTTAAAACTCATTGTTTTCATGTTATTGTCACCCAGCGAGACTGGATTCCACGACGGCTGACAATTACCCGATATCTATGGCTTGACTTCAATGTTAAAACCAGCTCTAATATTCTTAATTCATCATAACGCACATGGCGGTTGTGTCCATAGTAAACGAATTCAAGGGTAAGATCGTACTCAAACGGAGAAAAACAAGAATATAGCACCGTATATAACCACTCCTTGACTTCCACCGAATGGCTTTAGAAGAGGAATAAGATTTGGCCATCAGTATGACTGACACTTAAGTTGGGTTACACTGGCAAGTTTATTGCGCAAGTTACTAGCAGCACGCGACCTTTCATGTAAATTGCAGGAATAAACGACTTAGCAGAACTTTAAAAAGTTTCGGAAAATCGCTGACAGAAGCCTTTTGTTGTCAGACTGGTTGTGTAAAGCAACACTTTGTGGAACTTGCTTAACATTCTGAAATGAAAGCTGGGACTTAGTAATTCCACACAAACTTTATCAAAGACCTAGGTTTCGACTTATGAAGTTATCGCCACGCACATGCATAAGAAAACTCACATAGTCACAGTGTGGGCGGATTTCACCTGATGACGACTTCATAAGTCGAAAACTAGGTCAATAATAAAGTTCATGTGGAATTGTTAAGTTTCACCTTTCATTTCACGTTTTGTTGACAGTGTAAACAGCAATCAATGTGGCTCGGCACTAAGTTTTGACAAATATTCCGTCAGAGTAAACTCTCCCGCAAGCTCTTGCAGATAAAAACCGGCGAAAGTAGCAAGCCAAGGCAAACGCACTCTTATTAAGATGCAGAGTAACCCTGAAAGTATTTCTGATTGCTAGTACAATCAAGTGAAGACGTACGCTTCTGTGAAAATTCCGCAAGCAGATTAAAATTCTATCATCGAAGAATCATCGTAAACAATGGTTATGTTGTAACAGCTTCCATAGAGTGGTCTTGATTCATGATGGCTTACGGGATTGCTTCCTCGTTGAGTCATTTTTTGACGGATGCATTTTTTGACGACTTTGAAGCTGGAACGCTCGCGAAACTGTCGTCAAAAAATGACACAACGAGGAAGCATTCCCGTAAGCCGTCATGATTCAACCGAAGATAATTCCTTAAGATTAATTCGATCGGCTGCTGAATACAAAAGTAGCACATGAGTAATCGTTAATTTTGGAGGAGAATGTACGAATTGTTTATAAGTATTTACAGTGTACGAAGTATTTATTAGTTAAATAGTTTCCTTGACGAAGTATTTAGTTCCATTCCCAGTAATCAAAAGCCCAATCATGGCGTCCTGGGAATTCTACCGACTGCTAAATACCAACACTACTTTGGAAATGCAATAATGCGTTGGAAAAAGTATTAAAAGAGTAATGAAATGGTGAAAATATAACAATATGTAGCAATGTAAACAAATATAATATTAAAAAAATGTAAATTCAGCATCTCTTAGTGACATCAAGAGAAGTTTGATAGCCCAATTTTACTTTTGGTGTGAGGCGCATTTAGTGGGAAGCCTCCTATGTATGTTGAGGACTCAGAGACAAATATTTCCTGAAAAAAGAAATAGCTAGTTCAAGCAGCTCCATCCGAGAGATCAACATTTGAGTCATGTGATGACCGAATCAACCCAACTGCTTACTTCAAAATTAAAGCACTGTGCCTGTGTACAACACGCGAGATATTCACTTTTTTCGAGGAAGTTCTGGTGATTTTTTTCTCGCGACGGAGGCAACTAGATCAAACTACGGGATCATTTCACTAACGCCTTCGTGAAGTAAAGAAAATAAGTCTCAAAGCGCTTCCGACAGCGAAGGAGAAACTGCCACAGGACGGGAGGGGAAAACAACTCAATAATACTGAAAGCTCACTTGCTTACGTCCATTAGCTCCCGTCTTTAATTTTACTTAACTCCGTGGACTATTTAAAGCTGTCAGCGAAGATGAAAATTGATAAAAACGGGAAAGGAATTAAAATCGACGTGAGATGAGGGTGTTCCTTATGGTGGCTGAGCTCTCCTTCCGCATAAACCATTAGCGAGAATTACAATTGACCACAGAATCGCCTCCATCAAACAGTTTCTCTAAGAATTATAGCATACAAAATTTGGGTGATTCCCAGATGAAAATTAAAACTGTAATTTGATCGATTTCAGGAAATTGTTACACGCTATTGTGTGCTAGTTAGTTCCTTCAGTAAAAGTTATTATCTCGCCTGAGAATAAATTTTCGACAGTTAACATAAAAACATCATCCATGTGTATTTACGTAGTGATCAAAACGAAGTTTTTTTGGACTATTTACGATTAAAATAGACACATTTATCCTTCAAAAATGTCCTTACGTTAATATTAGTGTTTACTCCGATAGGTATTAGTCAATATTCTACTTCCTGTAAAAGGATGATTTCCAGTGGCCTGGTGTCCATTATACCCCGCTATATCACCATATGAGTATGCTCTCAATACTAGCAGTAGCACAGAAAAAAGCTAATCAGCCACTTTATAGCTCTTATTGAAGAACGGAAAATTGTACACAACAGAAGGATTAATTCACCTCACGATTAACAAATCAACATTGGGAATATAAAAATGAGTTTTTACACGAGCAGCTCCATTCGTAAAACAAAAGAAATCTACGTGTTTGGGACAAATCTCTGGGATAACACTGGAATCTCTGGGATGGACCAAGGATTAAACCAGTTTAAAATACAGTTTAAAAATAATGGTATTCATATTTTTCAAAGGAGAACTTGGCGTGCAACATCTTCATGGCCTTCTAATTAAATTCGCGACCTAAACACTTAAATTTCAAATTACTGGCGGACTCACCAAGTGATATTTCTCTGACGAGTTTACTTCACTCATGCTTATTATCCGAGTGAAAAACTAGATTTTCCATCCGCTCCTGCATCGACAAACCTATCAGTGTGACACAGACGTTAGCTTCGAGTCATCAAAAACTACGGGTCCTGTAGTTCTAATGAGAAATGTATTAATTTAATGTTTAATTAATTTAATAATTTAATTAATTAATTAATTAATTTAATTTCCATTCGGCACTTCGCAGAAAAACTTGTACTCTCCCTGATATGAAAAAAGAAATGTAGCCTTACCATGCTATTATTCTTGCAAATAGAGCTTATATCACATGGTGTTACATGGGAACATGGGAGAAGGCCGGGTAAAATGGCATTTTACCATACAATATACATAATTTCCGCGAAAAATTGAACATTACAAGGAAAAAATCCAGAGAAATCGCTAAGGCATAAAATATAGGTACTCTAATACATTATTTTCTGAGTTATTATCCAATTACTCCTATGTTGGCAGTAAGACTGCGGTGAATCCAGATTGATGATGCTTTAGTCGGTCCCTATACCTTGAAAAAGTGATAAATGAAAATATTTTGAGGGATAACATACATTTATTGCACCTCAATTTTCATTTTCAAAAGAAAACGTAAGCAGACGCCGAAAGCGAGGTTTTTTGTGACCAATTAAATGACATTCGATATAGGCAGAGTGGGTGGCTAGAGGAAGTAATGAGGAGCGATAGGTTGCTCAAGCATGTGATATGTGTTACTGAAAAATGTGATGATGATCGACAGAAGGATAAGGATGTTGGGCAAGCGGGGAAGGGGAAGAAAGAGAATAGGTTTCATGGATGGGATGAAGAAGGGTAGATAGTATGCTGAGGCAAAAAAGGATATAATAGAGCGAGATAGGCCCCTGAAAGTGTAGAAAGCTGGGAGGTAATTCTCTGACATTCAACAAAGCCTACCTTAACCGATAGAATAATTAAAAAAGAAAAACAGAAAAGTGGAATTAAGCATTTTCTTCCACTCAAAGCAGTCTCATTGGAACTTCCTTAAGAGTGAGGGTAACATTTATGGTGTGTTAATTGGTGTCATGTTCGAAGCCCCACGCCGAAAATGGCACTGACCTCTTCCAGGAAAAAAAAACTGACTTAGATATATGCGCAACACAACAGCACTCCGATTCAGTCGGAACTGGTCACGCCACATTGACAACGATAAGACAGACCCCTCTCATTCACGAACGGCAATTATCAATATCCAGACCTGTCGTAAAGCAGCTCAGATCCAGTGAATGCATTGACGGGAGTTGTAGTGGACCAACAATGACACTTACTACGTTACTATGCAATCAACAACTCTAAAAACACTTCCCAGGGGAACTTTAACAATAAGTAATTAAAAGAGATTATCATATGCCTATAAATTCTTCAGATGGCGAGTGCAGCCTTTCAATTGTTTCCTTAATAAGCGATTACGAACGGTACACGACTGGACAAAACGATTGAGCTGGTGCGCCCATAATATTTTTTCTGCAAACACAGAACACAATTCTGCCGTCAGTTTATCCATAATGACCATAGTAGCTGATAAGAGACCATAATGGCTGCGTTAAGACTTAGAAGTAGGTTAGCTGACAGGTAGTGAAGCTGATTAATTCATATGCATCCTAATGCATGTTTCTAAATCTGCCGAGGAGTGCTAACACCATGTTTTGCATGTTCCCCGCATGGCACTTGTGTCACGTTTACATTGTTACATTATAGATTATTTTAGCAGTTTCCGTAGCATTTGCAGTATACCGATAGTGTGGTGCTTTTTGGTGAAAGTAAATTTCTTCACTCTAGTTCATGTTGGTGATACATCGACCCCTGCCAAACACCTTGTGGTGGCTTGCAGAGTAATAAGTGGATGTAGATATACCCTGCACTCACTTGGAGACGCTCCAAGGCCACGCATAGGAAATCTACGCAAATACAGACTTCAAAAAAGGCTGAGGGATTGAGGCAAATGAGGAATATTTGGCAGGATGGCAAGAGGAAAATTCAGAAAGAACATCAAGAGAATCTTAGTCAAACAGGGAAATTCTTCGAGTTCCCACTCATATACTGTGGTCGCATTAATATATGCACCGTATGCATAATTTTGAACACGTTAATACAGGAATGATTTCTACAGATTCATATAACTCACGAGATATCGTGGAAGTTCGTCATTTTATAACAGAAACAACGATTGAATGTTTCCACAGGATATTTTTATGAGTACGACGCGTTTCAGCTAACAGAACCATCTCTGCCTTGTACCTGATGATGGCTCTGTGAGCTGAGACGCGTCGTATTCAGAAAAATATCCTGTGGAAAAGTCCAATTGTTGTTTCTGTTATAATAAGCTAATACAGGGGTTGAGAAAGGTATCGGGATAAGAGGTAATCCAGAATTTTTAGAATGATCAAGAATTTGAAATAGAAAATTGAATTGAAATTTAAATTTGATTAAGAAAAGGGAAATTCCAAAGCAGCACTGGCAAAAGATGGATAAAGGGGGCAGGCACGAAAAATGGGCATGGCATTGGCAATAGCGAAAAACGATTGAAAAAAGACCCCAGTTCTTCGCGCTTCAAGACAGAAGCTTCGACTGTATCCACTGCGGCGGGAGAAGATGTCTCTTGGTGATCAAAAATTCAAGAGAGAGAAACAGGCAAAAAAGTGTCACACGGGAGGAGTCAATGGGGAATAACTCCGGCAAGAACAACCACGAAAGACCACCGAAGCGAGCACGATCGGCACATTGACTGAGCTTGACAGCGCCCACCAAATGTAGAAGATCGTAGGAAGATTAGGAAAAATTAGAATCACTTGAATATGGATATCGCAGAGAGGAAATAGCCGACAGGATAAACAAAAGACGATTGGCGTGGGCACAATTATTCACGCTCAAGCGCTGAGTTATGACAGCATACTCTGAAGGAGCATTTGATGGGGAGATGAGAATATAATAAATGTAAGGGCAGCAGAGGAACGAGATTCAGCGACGTCATCAGTATAACAGGATGAAATCGGGCATAATCCTAAGAACCACGGCACACCAAAACTTTGACGTTTTCTAAAAATAATAATAATAATAATGAATATTTATTATTTCGAGGTACAATACCCCTAAGAACAACAACGTTACAATTACAATTGTGGTGACCTTAAAACACCAACATAGTATTTAACATGAACAATTGAGTTTCAATATATTTGAAACACATCAATACAAAGAGAAATACAAAAATTATAACACATAGTCATATCTCAAAATAACAAAAAACTAACATAAAAGGCATTTTATTGGCATTAAAAGGCATTATATTTCATTAGAGGCATATGATGACTGAACACAAACAAAATATGAAGCGGATGGTGATATGGATACAACAATGCGAATCAGAGATTTTTGTTTTCGCGTAAAAGGAAAGAATAAAGTTTCGTTTTGAATGACTGCCTGTTTTTACTTTTCTTTAGGCCTATGGGGAGAGAATTCCATAATCTTGCACAGAGGTGGGAGAATAATTGGGTTATTAGAGAAAAATCAGGAGTATTTGTATCGATCAGGAGAACGTCCAGAAGAAGCCTGAAACCAGAGCCTGCTAGAACAGACTAAAACAGAGCCAGCTGTCAAAATCATAGTTAGAACGCGTGCAGATAAAATCAGCAAGAAACGTGAGAGGCCGTTAGGATAGTCTAGTTAAGTGTTACTGACCTTTTGCAACAACTTGGATAGGAATCGCTTTCAGACCTTCGATTGAAAATTAGACTCGATCTTTTAAGTAAATTCAACACCGATTTATTTTCAATTATCAATGTCTCACGAACTCCAGCGTACTAAGGTAGATCAGATCATGAAAATAAAATAAGAAAAATAGATTGTAGAACAGAAAGGTTTAAAATGTTTTTCCCGCGATAGATCGGAGATACACCATAATGGCTACATTAAGACTTGAAAGTAGGTTAGTCGACGGGTAGTGTAGCTGATTAATTCATATCCACCCTAATGCATGTTTCTAAATCTGCCGAGTAGGGCTAACACCATGTTTTGCATGTTTCCTGTATGACTCTTGTGTCGCATTTACGTATTTACATTATGGATTATTGTAGCATTTTCTGTAGCATTTGTAGCGTATCAATAGTGTGGTGCTTGTTGGTGAAAGTAAATTTATTCACTCTGGTTCATGTTGGTGATAAGTCACCCCCAGCCAAACATCCTTGTGGCTTGCACGGTAATGAGTAGATATAGATGTAGAAGTTAACCCACGGCGAGTAAAGCGATCAACTTGAGTACAGTCCGTCGCATCACGGCGCTGAGTTCGACGGAATCCATAGAGAGAAGACTGCAATCGGGAGATTAGGGCAAGTTCAGGAGGGTTAGCGGTGGTAGAACGACGAGAGGGAATCCGAACGCGGCATCAACGAACGGCGATCAAATTAGCCGCAGTTTCTCGGAGGATTTCACTCGGGTATCCTCATTCACCGCCGGCGGACAAGATCGGGATAGCCCGGCGGTAAACACGGAACTGAGAGAGGGAGAGTGAGCGCCCAAGAGCGTGGGGACAACTCCGCCCACGACGAAAGCGATGTCTGGGAGAGGGGCGAGAAGGAAGTTTGGAACTCGCTCAACTCTTTAAAAGACGCCACCGAAGGACGGACGAGAAAACGATTTCAATCCAACGAATGGACGAAAGCGAAAGCAAAACACTGGCGAGCCCAATAACACAGAAGGGGTGGATGGAAGGATATTTTGCTGTAAAACAATGTCTCTGGCGTTATTTGGTGAAACTCCTGCAAATGAATGAAAAAACAACTGGTCTTGATTCCACACTTAATTTGAAGCAACATGACCTAGGTTTCAGCATGTTGATGATGGCATGATATGCTGACACCTAGGTCGTGTTGATTCAAATTAAGTGTGGAATCATTACCAGGTGCTTTTTCATTCATTACGATATTGGGTTGTTTCGTACGTATATTGTGGAGGAGACCAACAACAAACTCTCGCCGTTTGAGCGATTGAGGACAGGTGAGTAGCTTGTTTTGAGGATAGGGATGATCGGGGATGGAGTAAGGATAGCGAGAAACTCGGTAAAAGGCTCCAAGGGGCCCAGAGTTTAACGCCAAGCACTGCACGTAAAAAAAATTCCTCAAGGAAACCAAGTAAGGAAAGGGAGAGTATTAAAATATCCCCGCGACGACGGGACTCGAACCCGAGCAATAGAGATGGGAAGCCAGAAATCTGGCCTCCACAACCATTCTTTCCCCCGGAAGGAATGTGGCATGTAATGCAAGTAGTGCGTCTTTATGTAAACTTATGTCCTACCACATATTTACACGCATTGGCATAATCCAATAGAACTCGTAGTCTCAATAACAGTCGTATCAGAGAGAGCATTACATGCTGATAAAAATTCAACCCCTCTCCACACTTTTCTCGAGATGATTTTCAGGGTGAGAACCATATAGATGCAGACGATGAAAGTCGCAAAGTCGTCACCCGCGGAGTAGGAGCAAAAATCGCAGACTCACCCGTTGGTCCATCATCGCCCTGGTGTCTCCAGCTTCTTGCAACACTTTCATCCCTGTTGTCCCTCGTCTCCGACGTCGTCGCTAAACCGCCGACGCATCCCGACGCTCCACGGACGTCGCGGCGCTGCACATTATCTCCCAGAGAAGCAAGCGGTCTCGTCGATCTCCTACCCCCTGGTCGGGAGAGAGGTGGAAGTCGAGAGTATACAAACACAGAAGGGGGTGGCGGCGGCGGCGGCCGAGTGCCCGGCTTCGCCCTTCTTCTTCTCCTTCGCCGGGGAAAGACGCGGGTAGATCCCCCGGCCGAGACGAGCGCTCCGCCGGCCAAACGAAAACTTCACTCCCTCGCGCTCTCTTTTAACCCGCGGGCATCACCACACTGCTCACAACAACTCTTCCCCGCTACACAAAGAAGGGGTCGAACCCTTAAACTGCGGGGAGTGGGAGGGGTGGGGCGACGATACTAGAGAAAATTAGGTCTGGTGAAACCAAATGGGGCGGGGAAAATATCTCCCGAACACACAGCACTTTCGGTAGAAGAAGAACGAAATGAGACGAGGAGGCACAGAGGACGGACAATGGGGTTCACACACACAGCGAACGGTGAATACTCGCGGGGTGGAGGTGGATCCTCTGAATAAAAAAAAAATTATTGTAATCAGTCTAGGGATAGGGTTTTCTCCAGGGTTTCAACTCATATAAGGGGTTGTCGAGGAGGAGGGGTTCGCAGACAGGGATGGTAACATATGAGTAAGCAAGGGGTGAGGGACTGGGGGGGAGAGGAGAGGGACGGGGGGTAGGAAGGTGAAGGCTGTCGGGGGGGAATGAGGACCGGCCCCCGGTTCGATGCGGCAGTAGTTCCCGCGAGTTCGCTCTCACTCGTGTCGGACATGTGCGACAGTCCGGCGGCAGCTGCACCTTGCCTCAGCCGAACGCTGATGGGTACTGACTGACTCTCGTGTGGAGCCGCAGGGCGCAAGGCTTTTAGTTAGGAGGGAGGGGGGGGATGGGTCTACTCTTTCAAACCCCTCCCCCTACTCCCCGCTCCCCCTTGGCGGCCGGAGGGGAGGGGACAGTCTCTGCGGGAGGGGAGGGGAGGGGAAATAGGTGGTGAGCCAGCGCTGAGGAGGAGTATGGCAGTGGGGGGATGGGGAGAGAAAGAATGAAGTGGTAGGGGGGGTTGTAGTAGTTCGAAAGAGTGGAAGGTTGGGAGAGAACGAGGGTTGAACGAAAAACTGGGAGAACAAACAAAGCTTCAGCGATATCCAGTTGCATCGACCACGATATGCGATACTCATTTAGATACCATACTGCGATACTAATCTTCAAGTTCTGGAGACATACCGTGCGATATCGCACTTTAGATACATTTACAAACACCGTGTCGCACTAAAAAATTTTGCATCTCAAAAGGGAATAGTAAGGACTGTTAGTGGTAAAAATAGATATGATCCCTCCATCCGGCCATTCCAAAAACTCCCTCTGAGACTCTTATATTTTCATAAAACCATTAAGTTATTTTATGTAAAGCGTAGAAAAGCTACAACAGCAACTGATAAGACATCCCTACAGTCTCTGAAAAAAATGTTCATTCCAATTCTAGGCCAACCTTAACAGTATTTTAACGCAGTTATGTTTATACGAGCCAAAAAATGTTCAACAAGTTACCAGAGAATGTCCAGAACACTAATAATGTAAGATTATTCTCAAAGAATCTAAAATTTGGGTTATTAAAATACGAAAGTGAGGAAAACTATTTCTAGATTCCTGGCGTTGAATTGTTACACCATGTAGGAACATGAATATTAAAGGGCATACAATTTGCTCGTATTATATACACACGTTCTTATTTGTAATTGTAATTAAGGCCAAAGGATTCTCTGTAAATTATGGTGTTTATTATTGTTATTCTGTATTTCTGACACTTTTGCGATTATTATTCGTGCAATGAAAATATGTAAATTTGCTGTTTATTTTGGTTATAGTATTCTGACGTTTTTATACATACATACATACATACCCATCACGGCGTTCCCTTCCGGGGTAGGCATAGTCAAACTGTTTCACTCGTTAGTACATAATTGTACACCTAACTCTGCTTCAATAATTTACTCCATACCTACCTATCCTTGCAAACCTCTTTCGCCTCATTTACCCCCATGCACTGTTGCATACGCGCCCTCCTGTTTTTAAAACTCCTAATATTCCTCCTCCTAAGAATTTCCTTGACCACATTCAACCACAACTTTCTCGGCCTACCTCTACCTCTCAAACCATTCATTCTACTCTCATATATCTGTTTCGTTATTCGACTCTCATCCATTGTCTCAACATGGCCAAACCTACGAAGCACACTCCTTTCATACACGTCCATTACTGGAGCATTAAACCCACATTCATTCATGACCCACTCATTCCTGACCCTATCCATGCTACTTTTGCCGCAAATACTCCTCAGATAACTCATACCCACGGCGTTTAGTCTACTCTTATGTCTATCCTGACATCCCCATGTTTCACTACTATATAACAAAGTGGGAAGAAGTACACTTTTGTACACAGCAATTTTCGCTTCCTTAGACAAGCACTCATTCCTTGATATGCTCCACATGCTACCAACCACTTTCCTTCCAGCATTCTCACGTCTCTTTATCTCCTCATCTATTCTTCCAACTTTCGCATACATCTTACCTAAGTACACAAAATTATCCACCTGTTCAAATACTTCACCATTCGCCCTCATCCTACAGTTATTCTCCCCATTCTCCTTTGAAAAACTACTACTTTAATCGAGCACGCATTTACCTTCAATTTCATTCTCTCCGTTGATTCACAAAACTTATCTAGGAGCTTCTGTAATCCCTGTTGACTGTCTGAGATCAAAACAGCATCATCCGCATATAGAAGAACTTGCACGTTTACCTTTCCATGCAAGTATTATTCATGTAATGAAATTACATCGACAGTTATATGTACTGAAACATGATGATGCCCCAAAAACAGGCAACTCTTATAGGGCGCATGTAGAACATTGTTCATTCGTATTTACTTACTTGTTTAAAATAAATTAATTCATTCTAAAAAATGTTTCACGCGCTTATCATTTGATATGTGATGACACGGTATCATATACATTGTTTTTAAATAAAACTTTACTTATAAGATGATTTTTATGCATTGATACTTGAGTGTACAACTTTCTACCAATTAATGTAACGGTTAAAATCACGAATTTACTCCGTATGGCTGTGGAATGCCTTTTCACACATCCAAATAGTGAGCATAAATTTTTTAATCATTGTGTAAAGTTGTTTTTTCTTTATATTTTTGGTTAATTAATAGTTTACTTTCTCCTATTGGTAAACTGTGCTAATTGTGGTACTTTATATAGTTATATTATCCTTATATGATATATGCTGCAATCCCCACCTTTGGCGTAGGTAGCCTCAAAACAGTTATTCTCAGAGGCTACCTTCGTAAAATTTCTTCTCCTCCTTCCACACTAATGCACAAAGGAACTATAATTTTCCGGGAAATTTCTGGAAAGAAGTAACTATTATAATTGGTATTATGTAATAGGATATATACTGCGATATTGATTATTCTGGTTTTTGCGTTACATCTGCCCCTACATAATACCCGACAAGCCCCCTCAAGGGTGAGTGGCAGGGAGTGAGTTATCACCAACATGCATTACATAGTACACTACTCAACTTAATGTAACCACAACTACTGATGCTTCAGCAAAGTGCCATTAAAACTTGTCAAATTAGAAATTCGGCGGTTCAATGAAAATGGCGCTGCAGGCGGCTCATTTGGCTGGACAAATGAGTTCATTAAAAATATATTCCGGGGATAATCTGAAAATTTTTTACATTACCATTGGTTTTCAATAGGTTACCCATTCTATCGGCGGAAGCAGTATTTTTTAACCCGAATAAATAAAAACGTGTACTTCAGCATTTGTCTTGACTCACATTGTCAAGCCAGAGCCACCTCAAAGGCCCGTTCACACTCAAGCGTTTCACGCGGCGCGTGCGCGCAGTTTCGTGCGAAACTGCGCGAAAGGTTCACATGCAAACGTTGTCGACGTCGTGATACGCGTCAACTGCACATGGCGACACGTAGCGGCGGATAGCGGAAGATGTGAAAAATAGAAGATCTACGTGCGTACCGTAGAAGTCCATGCACATCATTGCTCGTTGAAGCTGAATTTCAACGAAGTGAGACCGCTTGTTTCGATGATAGAATGGATGTTAAACTGCCTCTTGATCCAATTCAGATGCGTTGGCGGTTCAATGCTATATTAGCCCTCT
This sequence comes from Ceriagrion tenellum, assembly GCA_963169105.1. Classification (NCBI taxonomy): domain Eukaryota; kingdom Metazoa; phylum Arthropoda; class Insecta; order Odonata; family Coenagrionidae; genus Ceriagrion; species Ceriagrion tenellum. The sequence continues at coordinate 67,792,946 of OY720643.1, read as the reverse complement.
TCTCAAGGCGAAGACGGTTTGCCCGCAGAAGGTGGTGGATCCGTCCAATTTTCCAACAAAGGCGATTTCCACCATCTTCTACAAGAAATGAGACTTCCAGACACAGATCTGTTTTTTAATTACTGTAGGATGTCAGTGGAGATGTTTGATAGTTTATTAAGACTTGCTGGTCCTCATATCGTTAAGTCATCATGGGCGAGAAAAATTTTCCTCAAAAATCTTCACTTCAATAAAAATATTTAGCTCTCATTGTAAATAACGTCATTGTAGGGTCAGGAAAAATATTTTACCACGCTTGGGATTGATACCAGCGAACTCTGATGCTGGAGGCGAGCTACCAACCGGGCCAAACTCATCTATGATTACCACCCGGAAAGCATTATATTAGACCTTGCACTCTGAGTATGGCCGCAATGTATGTCACCGTCTTGAAGAGTTTTTGGCGCACATTGCTCAGTAAACATTCCTTGAAGGTAAGATTTTCACTAAAGACAATTATAAATAGCTCATTTCCGACCCGACTTCATGCTCTGGGCATGTATATGGCCCGGGAATCGTAAATTATGATGAATATTTGGACGGTGTACCAAAGTCGCCTGGGATGTTTATGCATCGAAATTAGCCCAAAATGATCTTAATGTGCCCGCAATACAACTGGTACGTATCAAGCACTGTAGCAATGATACACAGAAATGTACATATCTTGTGTGCAGGCTAATACATCCAAGTAAACCGTCAAAGTAAATACAAACGACTCCACATGTCCGCCACTTGATTCACGCGTCTGGCGTGTCGCGCACGTAGAAAGCTGAGCAAAATTCAACTTCGCTCGCGCGAATCCACGCGTACGAGGCGAAGCACCTGATTGGCTGCGCGCGAGAGGCTAAGCTTAGTTTCGCGTAGAACGCGTGCATGTGAACCCCCCTTAAGGGGACGCGTCTTTTCCTTCGGTAAAGAATAGTTGTATAAAAATTCACTAGATGGCGACATTTGCACCCGATCGAGCCGTTTTGGCGTAAAAAGTTTCTCACTCCAGAATAACTCTCACTCGAGGCAACCGTCGACGGTAAATTGTGGCCAAGTCTCTAGCGTGTAGGTACAGGCAGCGCTGATAAAAGGTCTAAGGGGAAAGACGGAACTATTTGCGTCACCATCAGAGTTTACCATCGCCAAAAATCTTTGAGGTAGCCTGGCGAAAAGAACCAGTTACAGGTTTTATCTTACAGCCATGACGGCTGTTACTTAGCATTCTGACAGGAGAAGAATAGATACATCTCCCTCTGTTTACGATATTTCAATAGAGATATTAGTTTTAGTAAAAATATACCCCATATTTTGCCGATTTTCCGGTGGTTTATTAATGCTCCAAGATAAATTTGTTATATTTGAGAAACAGGCATTCCGTGATAAAGGTCTACCATATATTTTCTGAAAACTTCAAGATGATGACATAAGTCTTTAGCAAAAAAACTGGGGTTGGAAATCATGACGAATTGGACCTGTCGAGCGGGTGTGATGCGCCGCCTTATGACGATGGTCGAGTGGAAGAAGATCGTTGTGCTAACATTCATGTTAGCTGTGCGTAGATGCGGATTACGGGATTGCAGGGAGATTTCAATTTCACTTCGGCATAGGAGCGGCATGTCGCTCAAGGAGTTATATTACGAGTCATATGAAAGTCCCTTGAATTACAATACCTCGCGCAACTACTCCACATCATCAAATCAAGTACGGCAAGATACAGAGAAAAGTATAGGTTTTCGACGCCGATATACAGGTCGAAAAGAGAGAGAGAAAATTTAGATTCGTCGGTTTGCTGCTCCACTCGTGGTTTAAAACAATGCTCAGTATGATCAGAAATTTTCAAAATACGATGCTATGCAAGCATAATAAGACAGATTTCAAATTACTTGCATACATACAATCGTGTTACGTAAGCTCGTAGGAATTTTCCCGCCTCGAGGCATAGCTTTACAGCAAAAACTTCGCTTTCATTTTATATTGCCATAGCATCACATGGTAGACATACCATATTTCCGTTTTTGCAGGTTCCTCCTCATTGGATTGGACTTTTGGAGAGGCCAACCACTACTAAGGTCATCTGCACCATATGGGAAGGTAAAGGAGGAAGGGTGGAAAGAAATGTCGGCATTAGCCCGCTCTTAACGAATGGCGCCAAGGGGATCACGGTTTAACGTAAAACGTGGGTTTTAGACCTCGATATACAAATCTCCGGAACTGTAGATTATTTGATTAACATCCCACAGACGGAGTACTGCACTTGAATTGCCCTCCGCAAGATACTCAAGTAGGGATTGGGTTTTTTTTCTGAAAAACATCCTCCACTGCAGGAATTTGAACCCTGGCCGTCCGTATGGTTAGCCAGTTCTGTAGCCAACATACCAACCCGATCCATACCTACTTTGAAATATTCTACGTATTACTAAATGTGTATGTCATAAATAACTAATCAAAATAAAAAATTGGCCAAGACTTGAAGCAAAATGGCACTAGAAGAGCATTGCAAAATTAAATAAAGAAAATATATGCTCCCAGAGGGGAGAAAAGTCTGTGTGAACCGGAAACGAAAAAATTGACTGAAAATGCTATAATTATCATTTGATCCGGAAAAAGGAGACTAATACGACGTTTTCGAAACAAGCCATTATATGTTCACCACTGCACGCTAATATCTGATGGTTTTCGACTAGTGCTTCCCTGCCGAAACACAGCTCATTTTATCCAATCCTTTTCCTGTTTATGCATAGGCAGTCGTACTTTTGTTTACCTCATTATGGTACATTATAGTGCTTGCTGGTGATTACTAACCCCCACCGACACACCCTTGAAGGGGTTTTCAGCGTAATACGTATATATAGGCACAATCAAGAGACCTTTATTCTAGGTAATAAGCCTGAAAAGCTGCCCCGGCATTCATAATTTCCCAAAAACTGTTCTATTTTTATTCTCCTCATTCAATACCACTCATACATTTCTTCATACTAGCCTTTCAATTATCAATACTTCTATTGTTCCTACCACCTCATTGTCTTCCACCAATAACTGCACAACACCTTCTTCTCTCACCGTTTACTTCTCTCTCAAAATCTGCTCCGTTTCTCAATTATCATCGATTCGATATGTGTTCATGGGGAGTAACTAAGTCAATCTTATTACTCGCGATGTTAAGAGTCACACATGAGGCAACGGTCCAGGGTAATATTTTGATGCAGGCACAATAAATAGGCCTAAATTCTAGGCGATGGGCCGGGAAAGCTGACTCTGCTTAAATAATTTCCTACAATGTGTTCTATTCAATTTTCTTTTGCAAATGCCTTGGGGGCTAGGAATCAGGCTTAATATTTGTGGGGGCGCGCGCCTTTTGTGCCAGTCCGGAACTGTTCGAAGGCCTCCCCTACCGGCAGGCGGGGAACTGCCACCAAGAGGTGGGGATTCTAGCTGGACGTTGTCGGGATTATTATCCCTCAGCCGGGACAACCGCGTGGCCCGCAATGAGAGAAGCCCTATGGTGATGAGGTTTGGGAACACAGCAAGCAGAATCGCGAAGTTCAGAAAACAGAGGTCAGAGAACGACTGAGTTTTCGAGACTCTACGCCACGCCCACAGCACCCTGATTGGCTCTGGGTACGTCAAGTGAGGAGCAACGTTCTTTTCGCTCGCCTCCACAAATTTTAGACCTACCTCCTAGCCCCCTAGACACTTGAAAAAGATAGTAGTTCCTCTGATTCGGTCCAACTCATACGTTGCTTTACACTAGCATTCCAGTTATAAATAATTATATTGTTTCTCCCACCTCATTATCTTTCACCAATGAGTACTCTACACTAGAGATGGGCAAACCCGTTCATTTTTGGGAACTCTTTAACCCTGGACCGGTCATTTTAGGGACCCGTTCCTTTTCTCTCGTTCACCGTTCCTTTTTTATTAGTGGCCATGTATTTTTTGTAACATGATCTTTCTGTGAAAATAAAGTAAAAAAACTTAGAAATACTTCGTACATCGTAATGACAGCGTTTAAGAATGTTTGATTGAATTAAAGATGGGAGATGATATGAACAATTTTTTACATGATTTCGTAAAAAGGTTTAATTTAAAAAAAAAAGAAAAAAAGTACTGCTAATTACACCACTATTATCAGAAAGTAACGACGGACCGAAAGGAACGACGGACCGATAGGAACCTCCTCGGTCCTACCATTCAATTCATGGACCCGTTCCTTCGGACCCGTTCCTTCGGACCCGTTCCTTCGGACCCGTTCCTTGGGACCCGTTCCTTCGAGAACGAGCCACCTCTACTCTACACCTTCCTCTCTCAATGTTCACTTCTCTATCAAAATCTGCCACATTTCTCAATTCCCATCCACTGTAAATGTGTTACCGGGGAGTGACTAAGTCAATCTTATGACTCAAAATATTCCTCAAGTTCCCTCAAGTCACGCCCGAGACAACAATCCCATCCGCTCCCTTGATGTGGCTAAACCAAGACAGTATGCACCTTTCATCAGTACCTCCCTTTGAGCCGGGAAAGCGGGACAACTGCCCCGGGCCCCGCATTTTGGAGGAACTCGGGAATGACAGGATGGAAAAATATAACGATAGAAATCTTGAGTGACCGCCACATAAACGCATCTTATATTGATCACAGTGAACCCGCATCGTCACTCTTTGTGCCTAAATACGGAAATTTGAGTACTATTTCGGACTCGTGCAACAAATAGGTTTAACAATACTGGGTTCAAATAACTAAATTTTTAGGGCTCGTAAACCCATTGCCCGGGGTCCGTTGCACAATCATAGTTACCTGGTGGCCCATGACCCATAGTTCCCCGGGGCTCCACAAGACGTGGCCCAGAGCCCCGCAAGCCCCAACGGCAGGCCCTGCCTTTCATACATCTCCAATGCCGCAGATACCAACCCTCATTCTTTCATGACCCATTCATTCGAAAGCCTATCCCACTTAATATACCGCAAACACTACTCACTTACCCCATGACCACTGCATTTAGCCTACTCTTATTCTGCCATAACCACGCAATAAATATAGAAGGATTACACTTTTGCGTCCGATTGCGTCGGAACACCACATAATATATTCAGTAGTGGGTCGCGGGCAGCGAAATGCTAGCTCTCATGGAAGTCTTTTCAGAAATGGCACCAGCTCGTATGGCACAGTGAAGGTAACCTCACGGTAGTAATTGTCCTAGGTTATAGAACAGGATGTTATAAGAACATTTTCTTCTCACCAACAATTTAAACGTAAATGATAAATAAATCGACACACTAATCATCTACACATATCAAGCTTCTAACTTTTTCTAACTAACTTCTAAACTACAAGCTTCAAACTTCTAGCTTTTCGCAATTCCTTACATATGGCCAACTGCCCTCACATCCCCTGCCGTACCCCATTGAGCCGGCTTACAGGTTAGGGTGTGCATTAAGATGAATATTAAACGCTGTGAATACGTAAACTGTGGTCAAAAAGTACCAGACCAACACGACTCCATAAAATTAGCAAAGTTATCAAGGCAGCTTTACACATGAAAGTTGCCTCCATAACAATGGACAAGAAGTCGCAGGCAAGTAATAATTAGGTGAGGAAGCACGAACTGCTAAGTCACAAAGGGGTTGAAAACGATAGTAGTTGACCGCGGTTCGTACTTGCAAGAGATAGGCTTCAGTTTTTCCCGTAAGTAGAATTTCGATTCTGCGATGAAACAGCAACTCATTCAGTTAAATCCTGAACACATGACAGCAAACGGAGATTATTATACATTGTGCAACGAGAGTGGAATAGTTACGACTAGCGCACGTGGGCGGCGTTAGGCGCACAAGCGGAGCGAGTTTATTTAATATTCAAACAACCGAATACTTATAATGCAATGCTCATAAAAACCATTAATATGTATAAATACTTACGTATATGCAAATATTGCTCATTTACTAAAATATGATAAACCGTAAAACGCCTGGGGGAAATTTTCCGTCGATGGCCATTACTCAGGTTGCTAAGGAAAACTGCTCTTGTTGAAATCTTTGAAAATTGATGATTTTTATCACAGAAAACGTAATATTTTAACCATTGAGGTACATGGAAAGGGCACTAAGCGATCCAACTGAAGCCTGACAACCGAAATAATAACCATATTGTTTAACTCTGCACATTCCTTACTTCCTACTTACTAGCACGACGGAATGGACGAATTAGCGAATTTATAGGAAGAATATCAACCATTTGTTTGAAATTTAAGGTAAGTATTTCTTGAAACAATATTCGCTACTTATTGCTATGAATTCTATTCGATTTTACCCTAGTTTCCACCGGGAATGCGGATAATTATTATTAATTTTAATAAATAAACAATACATTTACGGAGAATGCATATGAAAGAAGTGAATGCATGATGGTATCCAGTACGTTATCTTTAGAAAACATTGTAAAATTGAAAAATTAGTGCGTTAGCCCAAAAGGGCAATAGAAATAAAAGAGGGTCAACGAAGATGGAGGACTGGCTTCAGCTTCTAGCATTGGCCACCATAGTAAGTGCCATATATGGTATATAAACCTCAATGATTTTTACAAAAGCGAAGTGATAACAAAATTGAAGGCAAGAATTAACTTCTTCATTCTTTCTGCCATCCGACGGTGAAAATTTGAACTGAGTGTAAGTATTTTCAAATAGTAAAACAAGAAACTTCTGCGCTAATTCCAATACTATTATCATGGGAATAAAGTAGGAGCCCGCTTTGAGGGAGCTGCGGCCCTTGAGGCCCTGAGGCCCATGATCCACAAGAGATAGTTTATTAGAGACCCTTTTGGGGTCTCTAATAAACTATCTCTTGTGTTTCTGAGAAAATCTTTTGTCTCAGAAAAACAGAAATATCTGTATAAGGACTCTTACATGTATTTACATTTGCAATCCATTCACCACGTCAAAAGCGATTACCAAAGGCAAATTCGACAATTAGATATTTCAGGAATTTCAACTGTATCTCCATGAAAAGACAGAAGCGAAAAATTACAGAGATTCCAGCGGATGGGTTAAAACAATACCTTCTCTCCTCCCCCTCCCGCACCACTAATGGCGACAACAAAAACAGAGGGGGACACTCATATATTAGGGTGGCTGTAGCGGTTATTGTGGGTCATTGAGAACCTGAATACTACATTTCGTAAATAAAGTGCGAGGAAAAAAACTCTAGGACCACATTTAAACACATATTTTCGCGCGGTGAAACTCACCATACGTGCAATAATGGAACTCATTCAAGAATTATAATTAAAATTTTTGTCATCATTAAACCATTTTACGACTTCATTTTTCGGCGCTGTATTCGAAATGCATGCAAACATGTAACTGAAATGTTGAAGGTTGCTCGGGTCTTCCATCGGGTCAAACTCTCCACCTTGGCCGACGTTTCGATGAAAGAGTCATCATCAGGGCATTGTTGCACTCTTTCATCAAAACGTCGGCCAAGACGGAGAATTTGACCCGGTGAAAAACCCAGGTAACCTTCAACATCATAATACTCCGGGAAAGACTTAGTTCTATCCTCATGTTATTGAAATGTTTTTTTTCCGAACCTTGGACTCAGCAAGATACATTGATATTTTTAGCGATTCATGCACCTTCAGACTACTTGCTGAAGAACAGAATTTCTCCTTGACGCAAAATAAAGCATTTCATTTCGTTATACTGTTTATTAACAAAGATCAAGTTGTCAAGACGAGGCAAACAATCGAAAATAACGCACTTCGACGAAATTCAGACTAAAATTTGAATACTGCGACTCAACCATCGAATCGTCGGCAGCTATGCAGTGTTTAACGTGGTGGAGATCCCGAATTGTACTAAACCCTTTAAGTAGTGAGTTTTTTTTTCGTTTACCCTGACTCCAGGAGTGAGTTTCTTTTGGAAAAAAAATTAAATCACTTCTGATTAAAATTTAATTACCTTGAACTCAAGTTTGTTTTATAAACAATCAATGAAAAAAGGAGATCATACGTTACACAAGCAAAACAAAATAAATGCAACAATTATTACTGAGTAAGATCCTATATTTGTGGTACAAGTAAAAAAATGTTAACTTAGAATAGGACTAAAACCAGCTTTGAATATGATAACTTCTGTCGAAGGAATGTCAACTACATGTGATATGCACGTACTCAAGGCTGAACGTAGTTAGTAGAATAATGGAATATGTGGCAGGACTCTTCAGAGACTCTTTATAGTGATAATTGGGCTCACAAGCCACCAAGATAAACGGAATAACATGCTACAATGCATCTGAATGGGAGGCGTGAACGTACGCCTTTACTGCTCCAGCGCAAATTTAAAAGACGTACATGTGCCATCATACTCTGGATGGCCAAGAGGCACGAGGACGTAAATGAACGTTCGTGCTGATCAAATGGGTAAAGTTACTTTTTTAATTATGAATAATATTACCGATTTCCACCGACGCACAACGCAGTAGTTAATGTTTAAATCACCTTCTTTCGTAGCACATGTATTCAATCAGGTCAAGCTATCATTTCAAGGGCACATGTCGTATGTATATAATAAGACACATCCCACAGGACAAGTATTTCTCCCGATATATCAGCTGGTGCGCGAAAAAAATGACATCAAAACCAACTAAAGTGCTGCAGCCTTATTCTCAATCATTAGTGTATATTCTCCTGGGGACAAAGACTGTCATTGATGTTTATTAAGTCGTACAAATGAATAGTGGAATTCATGATATACTCGTTCTCCTCGCATCACCATCACAAACAGCTTAGTTTTGGGACATGGACATGTCGCAATAACTGCGTATCCTCTAAACCCATTCAATGCTGTGAAATGCTAGTATCCTAGACGAAAATGAACGTTCTTACAGCTCAAAGGGTTAATATCACATTCCTCATCCTACTCTTCTTCAAGGTGCCCTGACAATCCCTGCCGCACGCCATCGTAGCGTCTCGCGGGTCGGCATGTGTGTGTTGGTGTGGAGAAATATCGCGAAACGCGATCGATAAGTGGTAGGCAATATCGAACAGTCCAAGTAGCAGGAATTTCAGGGGCGGTCCCCATCACCACGGAGCGGAGGGAGGGGCGGCGGGCAACGCGTGAATAAAAGCGAAGCGGCACGCGTATCATTCAACTTGTGAGCCGTTCCGACCGGCAGTAGCGGTCCCTCAACCTCATACTCCTAACCCTCCCCCCCCCCATTTTGAATCGAATACCCTAACCCCCCAATTCCTCCGACCACTGCAAGAGGAGCGAAAGGGTTAAATAGGGAGAGGGGAGGGGAGGGAGGGCACTAGGGAATAGGAGGGGGGGGTGTGAGATAGAACGGGGTTCATACGAGAGTGGCAGAGCAAAAGTGGCGCGGAGTGGGGACTCCCTAAGAGAAGTGTTGTAGGGGGGTTGAAGGGATGGTCCAATATTTAAAACCGGTGTCGCACGGCACGCACACATAAAGCAGGCCGCACGAGAGTGGCGGGTTCAAAACTGTTATACGGCGCGCGAGACCGTTCTTTTTTCTTCTACAATCAAACAGCCGGTTGAGAGATACAGAAAGAGAGAGGATGGACTCGCCTACAAACCATACAAACCCCCCTCTAGGCCACAAAAACCAATCTACCCATTGTGAGAATAGTTGAAATTTTTATGCGCAGGACCCCCAACCCAACCCTTTGCTCTCTATCCTTTTTTAGGGTTTGTTTGGAGATGGACCGACCTGACGGGTCCTCAGACATAAGGGTATATTTTTTTGCATAGTAGGAAAGGATCGCATCTGAATACATCTAATGAGGAGGAATAAACGGATGCTTGTAGATTTTTATCAAGTGTGATATGACTCGATAAGAGTGATTTTTCACAAAAATTAGCCGCCGCCTATTTCCAAAAAAAGCCTTCGGATACGATTCAATTCTTTAAAAAACACGGAGGGCAGAGGTAGAGATAAAGCGACTGATAGTATAAGAGATATACATTGCCGACCCGCTGCAGCAAATATTCCTTCTTTCTTCGCACCATTAGCGATTGTACATTTTAAAAGGCGACAGTAACGTTATACACATTTTAACATGCATCTCACATCTGTCCTATACCCTCTCCCCCCATAGTCGTCACATGTCGATTTTTCACAAATCCCTTTCCGTGCATGATTTGAGTTTTAACTTGCCACACAGCTCTGCGGCGGCTCGCTGGGTAGTGTTTGGATGAAAACGTCAAAGTCAATTTATAATTTCAT